>JAEQBH010006197.1:0-149376 GCA_016808115.1 Tetrastigma voinierianum
ACCATATGATTTTTTTCAAAAAAAATCTAATACAGTACATAAGAATCATAATGAAAACTGCAAGTTACGGAATGACAAAGAAATCAAAGATTTGTTCGCTTGCCGACAAATTGACACACCCAGTTTTTCCCCATGGAGCGCCAGGCAAATGATTCTATGTTCAAACCTCGAATTAGAACGAGGAACTTCGCAGTGTGGTGGGTAAATCGCAACGTAAAAACCTCGCAAACGTAAAAGTTTTACAATGGATTAGGTATCCCATTCTTAGTGAACGGGTGGCTAATCTGATATCGGACAAGATCCATACAACGCCAATGAGCTCATGGTCTTCATGGTCAGAATCAACAACACTATGTATGGTGTCGATGGTGCGGTTTGGCCTAGGACACGTCCCGTAAAGAGTCAAGTGGTTTCGATTGTCCAATGATTTTATTTTCGCGGTTTGATATCCAATTTAATGGTTTTAAAGTGTTTTTAGACGGTCCAATACGCTCTTATTATAAAACAAAAGCCATTGTTTTGATAAAGCGACCATTGGTTGAAATACCAATGGTGAGTTTCTACCTAGGCATAAGCATGTGAGGAGTCGGTCAGACTAAAAATGACAAGAGGGAGCGATCGAGAACTAATACATACAATAATAAGGCTGGGCATATGAAGACAGGTAGAAAATAATTTCTATGTTTTTATAGCTCAACTGCATGATTCACATTCATATTCATTGATATTGCTGGCGCTAACTTCCCTATACTATAATGTTTCATAGAACATGGTGATATCATAATCGCAGAAGCTTCTCTCTCTCCTCCTCTCTCTCTCTCAACAACATACAAAGCAATCTGGGTGCCAGAGATCACGTAAATGTCTTGCAAAGAAGGTAAAACAAATGGTCTCGCTATAATCAGCGAGGACTCCACGCTGCAGATTTTCCTTCACCCAAATGTATGAAGGAGAGAGCTCTTTCGCCGAACCCGAAGGCAAGACATTATCGCCTCGGTCCCATTCCAAAATGCTGGTTTGAGTTTTTTGATTTTTAAATAATGATAATGCCCAGTTTTGAGATATAAAAGAGTAGATAATTTTGAGGCAAAAGAGATTGGAGATGTATTAAAGAGAATGAGAATTTTTTTTTGGATAGAGAGATTTGGTGAAGACGGATTCTGCATCATAAGACTTACTTTCTATTTTTCTCAATCAGGTGATGCTGAAAATCTTTTAGTTTGTAATGAAAATCACTATGAATCATTTTCTTTCTCTAGGTTTTATCAACCCTAACCGCACCGTTATGGATTAATACTTTAATTGAAGTTTTATTTAATACTGATATGAATTTTTATGGTTGTTTTATTTCGACTTAATCACATGTCATTTCTTGGCCAATTTGGTGGGCATGTTAATGTTACGAAGGTTCTGATATGACATAGAGATGACACCATAGGATTTGGCAAACAACATTAGCCAACTGGGAATAGAGAGATATCGTCTCCCATGTCTGTGTGTAGTATTTGTGGTTTGGTCTATCCATGCATCTCTGAAATAGGCTCAGCTGACAACAATAATCTACACAGAGATAGGAAGTTATTATATCTCTAGAGAGAATATCTTATATTAATGATCAACCCGCTAACATGAATCATATATATTAAATAAATGCACTATTTAGGTAAAAATCCATTAGTGTGGGTAGGTGAAGGCAGAAACTCAGTTTTCATCATCAACTCAAATCTAAATTCTAATATTAGGTTTTCTTAATTCGCTATAATGATCATAACACAAGCAAGACCTGATCCAAATATTATCTAGGTCATTAAATCGCATCGTGATCGCTCTTCTGGGAATCATCAAAGACTCAGTGATTACACTATGTGAACTTCCTAGACACATACCACACGGGTCCGCTTACCAACTATTACACACCTGCCAATGCAAAGCCCACACTGTTGGCTCATTGGTTTGAGAAGTTTTATGAAAAGGTTGATATTGACAACTGCACTACAGACAGTACTTGGACCAATTTTATTTTCTTGCAGAAGAGAGAAGTTCTCACTATTGATCTTTTTTTTTGCCATTATTCTTACTAAGTACTTTATTTCATCCGTGCCGTGAATTGGGGTCTTAACTTCATACTGGTGTTGTGGAAAGCAATTAGGTGTATGCGGTGTGTAAAGACAAGATCGCAGGGAATTACTTCCATTCAATCCTGAACTAAACGGATACTGGCATCGACATGCCAGAAGCACACGCAACCCACCAAATTCGCATCAAGTAAATGAAGGCTGATAGATTCATGGTGAGATGAACCACAGAATGTAATGGATGAATCATAGGAAATCGTGCCACCACACCGTCAGACAATTAATAATCCAGACATGCTACTGAGTGAGTTTCTCGCCACCTGGCTGTGTGTTCATCCAGCCATACGGTGACCACTCATACAAGCGAACAACTTTGAGCTAAAAGGAGTAACTTTGCAAATGCTCAACAATATACGCTTCATTGGTTACCTAAGGAGAATTTAACGCACATTTGATTCAGTTTTATCAAGTCTACGATACGCTATATAATGGGAGTAACAAAGAAGCCTCAGATTGCGCTATTCCATCGTCACTGAAGGACTGGGATAAGCACTGGCTGACCAGCCAACCTCCGCATCCATTACCCAATGGAACGACTTGGTTATGAAATTTCAACCAATTTTTCACTCCTAAAGACAGCTCTTCACTGTGCAGAAATTAACACATTCGCATGCTTGAGGGGGAGAATCTAGCTGAGGCTTAGGAGAGATTTCATGAGTCAGGCCAGAGGAGATGCCCACATCACATATTGACTAAGTGGATGGTGCACATGCCAACTGCTTAAGCTTACCTTGGCTAGGATAATCATTGATGCCTCAGTAGGAGGTGCTCTGACGAAGAAAACCATAGATCAAGCTTATGAGATCTTAGAAGATACAGCCACCAATACTAATCAGTGGCCTCGAGATAGATCAGCACCTAGGAAACCCTTAGTAGGAGCAGACACAAAGGTTCTCAGTAACCTGGTAAATCATGTCGCACGCTAATCAACAGCTATGGCTATCAAGGTACGTTGAATGCTGGCTTAGAATAATCCGGAAATCTACGACCTTCATGAGGGACAACACGCTATGGATTGTCAATCAGTATAGATGCCGTGAGAATGTGCTCAAGATGTGAATCAAGAGAATCAACAACAACAGGCAGTATGAGTAATGCGTATCGCATCGTGCACGAACTCGAATCGAATCAAAGTTGGGTCGATAGGGCAACCCGTAATAATCGTAGCAATCAAAACTATGGCTGAGGAATAATCGGTTAATATGCCACTATTTAAAGCAAACAAAACCACCACCAAAAGAGAAGGTAGATTTGTAAGAAGTCCCAGCGCTCATATGATGACTTCTCACACCACATTTATGAATGAGATGAAGGCCACATTCCAAAACCAAGCTCAACAGCTGCAAAACCAATCCACATAGTTACAAAACCAAGGAGCCCAACTCAGAAACCTAGAAGTACAAATAGGCCAAATGGCCAATAATCGTTGATTGAGAGGCAACAATGGAGCACATCAAAATCCTGAGAACCTAAGGCAGAGGGTAATGAACATGTAAAAGTCAACAATATCGAGGAGTGGCAAAGAATTAGCAAGACTGTAAGGTAGCCACCATGATGTGGGAGTAGAAACGGAATAGCTAATCAGGACCAGCTAAATGACAGAGTAGAAAGGAACAACCCCATCAAAAGTCCGTAGGAAGAAAAACAAAGGCTAAGGATCAACCACCCACGACTGAACCCACTACTCACTGCACTCATCGCTTCGAAGAAGAGTAAACTGACAAGAATTCACCAAGTTTATGGTGTTCAAGAAACTGACATAAACATTCCATTTGCTAATGCATTAGAACAGATGCCCGCTATGTGAAATCCATGAAGGATACCGTCAAAGAAAAGAAGATCTGGCCGATTTCGGCACGCGAATCAGGAGCAGTGCCATCCTTCCGTAGAAAACCACCACAACACCGAAGATCTCAAAATAGCTTTACTATTTTGTGTACCATTGGAAGCTCCATCTTTGAGAGGACCTTGTGTGACCTGGGAGCGAGTATCAACCTTATGCCGCTATCCATATTCAGACGATTAGGATTAGGTGAAGCTCGCCCAATGCAGCTACATCCATTGCATCTAGGTCATTGAAACACCTGTGGGTGGGATGATTAGTACCCAAAAGTGCTATTTGGAGTCCTATTTACATAGGTTTTGAGTACTTTTTGCGTACTAATCATATTATTTAAGCCGATTGACATGTGTAGGTCCTTTAGTACTACTGATTTTGTTCGAGGTTGTTTTTGGTAGTTTTGCAGGTTTCGTAAGCCTTTACCATCATTTCAAGCTTGGCATCGAAATTGAGCGGATATATGACGAGTTCGTATGGTTTGTTGGCAATTTCATCAAGCTTGGGATGAAGAAATAGCGTGATCAAAGATGCAGAAGTGCAAGAGTAGAAAGGTACTTGTAATGATATTAAAATTTCATGATAATAAAATTTCAAAAAGAATGATAGCGAAATTTCAAGAATCATAGAGAAATTTTCTTATATGTTGAAATTTCATATATAACGTAAATTCTATGCATAAATAAATTTCAAGATCGTGTTTTTGTGGTCCAAACACCTGCTTTTGATTAATTCTCTTTTACCCTCAATGTAATCATATTATTTAGATATTATATTTTCACATGTTTTAGGCTATATAAGCCATGCTAAGGAATATTTTGTAACCTAACTTTTCATTTTCACGTAGTTTCATTTGACGGCCCTGCTTTCTTTGCTCCTATTTTCTTTCTTCTCTCCTTCTTCCTCATTTTTCTAGGCTGCCAAACACACCCCTTTGAGATGACAACTCAAAGGATGTTCTGGCTAAGCTCTCAAAACCTTGAAGAGGAGGGTTTCAGGTTGAAGATGTGGGTTTGCAGTGTTCCTCTGCTTTCATGAAGTACTGCGATTTGTGTTTCAAATCCAAAACTAGGTTTAAATGCTATTTAATGTATTTTCTTTGGTCAATGCTTGGCATGTTTTTGTGTGGTTCAAGGTATTCTACTATAGAGCCACAATCGACATCCATTAGATGTCATTACTAGCCATTGAAAGTAGGTTAAATGCTTTATTTCAACTCATGAACATTGGGCTCAGTAAATGCTATGGTTCAAATAGGAATGTTACTATATATTATTTTGTGTTAAACAAAGATCCGGTTTTGGAAATGACTATATGTCATTTGCCCTAATGCGAGGAAATAACCCGAGGACACCTCTACAACCCCATCATACCAAACCAGTGACCCAAAACTTCAAGGTCTCCTTTTACATCTTATTTTAAACTGCTTTCAGTTAGCTTAGTGACAACAACAACCACACTTTTTATGCAAACTTAAATCCAAATGAAAGCCTCACCATTTTGAATCATTATACAAGTCATTTCAGGAGACGAAACCCATCCTCGTGTTCGATCCTAGATCACTATGACTGTATAGTATTTTGCTACGGCAAAGAGGAATTTTAGGTATAAATATTGTTGATTCAAGATCCTATGTGGCACTAATCGTGTGATAGAAGACGTTCTGGTAAAGGTAGACAAGTTCATCTTTCCCTTGCTACTTCTATCACCTGGATAGAAGAAGATGTTAAATACCTATAATATCAAGCGTGCCATTTCTCAATTAAGGTGGTAATGATTGATGCGTGTATGGAGAGTTGAAGCGGAGAGTGTGATGATGAGGTCAGTTCAATGTATTCGGCTCATGACACCCAGCAGAGTGATACATGCTTCATAAGAGAGACCCGTAGAGGCTATAATGGCTAGCCAGTGTCCCACCGAATTCTCGAGCCAGCTTGGTACGCAGTGATTAAGAGAAACAGAAGAGATGTAAGAGCAGAAATGGATAATCTTCGAACCTAATAGAAGGAAATACTATGAACCTCTAGGTGAAAATACTCAAACGCCAATATCTCTCAAAAAACCACCTAAGATAGAGCAAAGCCATTACTCTGGGGCCATTTGAGGCATTATCTCGGGATGCCTCCACCCTACCACAAAGGATCATTTCCAGATCTCCGACAAGATCGAAGAAGATAAGCTTATTGAGAGTACTCAGAGATCACAAGAATGCGCTCGTCGGTCTCTAGCCGATGAAAGGATCCGCCTCTATGTGCATGCATCACTCGTCACAGGCCATGTCAACGTTGGAGACACAAAGGAGACTGAATCCAACCATGAAAGAGGTTGTCTGTAAGGAAGTATTGAAGTGGCTGGATGCCAAGTTATATATCCTATTTTTACAAAGGTATGGGTAAGTCTCAAGATGTGTAGTGCCTAAGAAAGGAGGAACAATAGTGATAAAATAGAGTACATACATTGTCGCTTTTAACGGTCACAGGTTGGAGGATTTGCATTGACTACCAAAAATTGAATAAGGCTACTTAAAAAGACCACTTTCCATTGCCGTTTCTGGACCAGATGTTGGATAGGCTAACAAGGCATGAATATTACCGCTTGACGGCATTCGGTAAAATCGCATCACCATAGCCCATGAAGACCAGAGACAGACGATATTCACTCCGTCCTATGGTACATTCGCATTCGTGTGAATGTCGCTTTTGGTCAGGCAATGCACCAGCACATTTCACGTATGGCGGCCATATTCCCGCTATGGTTGAAAAGACAATTGAGGTATTCATGGATCTAATTTTCAAAAGATTGGGGAGTTCCTTAATAATTGTCCCGGAAAACTTCGAGGTCGGCGTCGTTAGGTGCAAGAAACCAATCTTGTGTTGAATTGGGAAAAATGTCACTTTATCGTACTTCGCCCTCCGGATTTATGCAAGAGGAATAGAGGCCCACCGGTGCTAAGATCGAGGCAATAGCGAAACACCTCCACCATCATCAGAAGGGCATAAGAAGCTTTCTCAGACACATAGGGTTTTATCTCCATGTTCATAAAAGATTTTTTCTCGATCGCAAACCGTTGTCCAATTTGTTAGTTCAGGGGACACCATTTGATTTTGATGAGCAATGCTTGCAAGCTTTCTCAGTTCTGAAAGATAAACTGGTATCATCCCCCATAGTTATAGCACCAGATTGGGACCTCCTGTTCGAGCTAATGTGTGACGCCAGTGACTATGCGATCGAGAGCAGTGCTAGGGGCAGAAAAAGAAAGGATATTTCAGGTTATCCACTATGCTAGCTGAACTTTGAATGATGCTTAGCTGAACTATGCCACCACGGAAAAAGAGCTATTAGCCATTGTTTTGATAAATTTAGGCTCTCATTTGATTTGATAATACAGATAGTACATCATCATCTACCATTAAGTACCTAATGACTAAAAGAGATGCAAAACCGAGACTAATACGATGGGTACTTCTATTGCAAGAGTTTGACCTAGAGATAAAAGATAAGAAGGGAATAGAGAACTTAGTCGCGGACCATTTGTCAATATTGGAAGGGCCAAGAGACGAGGTGCAGGTTAATGATAATTTCCAAGATGAGCAAATTTCTGGCAATTGAATATCATTACAACCGGGCTCCATGGTTCGCAACTATGTGAATTACTTATACAAGGTGATCCCTCCGTAATCCTCAACTACCAACGTAGGTAAAAGAGTGTTCTTTTACGCTAAACACTACTACCGGGAAGAACCTATTTTATATAAACATTGTGTGGATCAAGTGATAAGGAGATGTACTTGAAGATGAAATGGCGAGTATTAATCATTGCCACATTATCACGTGGGGAATTTTGGAGGCCAGAGAACAACGAAAAAGGTACTCCAATCAGGTTTCTACTAACCTAGCTTGTTCAAGGATTCTCACCAGTTCGTATCCATCTATGATAAGTGCCAAAGGACAGACACCATTTCCAAACAGTATGAACCACCGATGCGCCCAATTCTAGAGGTCGAGTTATTTGACTTATGGGGGTTGGACTTCATGGGTCCATTCCCCTCTTCATTCAGTCACTTGTATAAGTCTCTCGTCAGACTAATGCCTCCAATGTAGAGAAGCACAATCGACATGCACCAATGATGCCGGTATGGTAGTCATGTTCCTTCACAAACACATATTTCATACTCCGTCAAGACTCACAGCATTGATCACAGATGGTGGTACTCACTTCTGCAACAAGCTGGTTGATAAGGTCTTGCAAAAATATGGTGTGCGCCATTGAACTTCACTTACTTACCACCCGCAAGCTAATGGACAGGCCGAGGTGTCAAAACGTGAGATTAAGTCCATTTTAGAGAAAACGGTCAACGGTTCAAGCAAAGATTGGTCAAAGAAGATTGAAGATGCACTCTGGGCATATAGGACAGCCTTTAAAACCTCATTAGGTATGTCACCATTCCAACTAGTCTACGGGAAAGCATGCCACTTTCCGGTGGAATTAGAACATAGAGCATATTAGGCAACTAGGCGCTTGAACATGGATAGCAAAGTCGCCGGAGAAAAGCGGCTGCTACAGCTTAGTGAATTGGTCGAATTCCATAATGAGGCTTATGAAAAGCTCAATCTATATGAAAAGACGAAAGCGCGGGTATGACAAAATATATTATGAGGAAAGAGTTTGAGTCGAAGTTAATAAGTCCTTGTTCAACTCAGTTAAACTCTTCCCCGGTGTTTTCAAAATCAAAAATAAGCTAAAATCAAAATGGTCGAGGTTCGTTCCGGTGGTTCAAATGTTCCTGTGACCGGTTGAGATATGCATCAGAAAAAGGATGGATTCAATTCAGTAATAGAGTTTGAAACCATATTTTGGAGAGGGAATTCCGCATAGGAGCGAGGACACCATTCTCGCACACAGGAGAGGATAACAGTGGTGGAAGCGAATTCCCAGCCCGATTCGAGTTTTTCTTTTGTTTTAGATCTTGGTTGCATGCGTTGCGGGAATGGCCCAGGCTGCGACGTGAGCATAAGCTCTTGATGACGAGTGTTGTGAGATCTTCCTTTTCCACTAAGCTTGCATGCTTTTAGTCTTTTTAGGCTATTTTATTTGGTTGAGTTTCTTTTTAGGTTTCCTACCCTTGTTATTTTTCGATGCGTAGTCTTAAAGAAAGGAAAACGGCCAGTCCGCTATGCAGTACGCCACGGCGTGGTTCTCTGGCGTTGCGTGAGACGAATTTTTATCCGACCTGCAGTCGCGGCCCGACTGGGGCTCTGCGTGGCTGCGTGGATGTGACCCAGATTTTCTTGTCGCCGGGCGTAGCTCTCTGCGTTTTGCTCGTGGGAGGTTTGGCTGCTGACATATGGTCGCCCGCGGCGAAGCGCGCTATTCTGGGCATTATAAATACTCGTGGAGCTATTCATTTTTCCTCACTTGATTTTGGCCGTGCTTTGTCTCTTACCATGGTTTGTGTTTTGCTTTGTGGCATGACCATAGCTGAAAGTCCCGGCCCGGCGTTCGCTCCACCTCGCCATGCACCTCCCCTCCGGGTGTGGATTCATATCTCGGGAAGCCCAGAAGGCGAATGCGAGTCTTTGTTAATGTCATTTGTTATAGACGAGGTTTTCCTACCAGAACATTCTTGACTTCACCACTCTGAAGCAGCGGTTGGCGGTTACTGTGCCCCGTCCCGAATGGCCGTCGTGGGGTTTCCACTACAACACGCCCTTGAGGTTGGCTGCTTGTCTTCTTAAAGGCCCAGGTGGTCGTTCGGCGCCTAGGCCGTGGCGGTTCAGCCTACGGGATGGCGGTGCGTGGCGCCCGCTTCATCCGAGTTCTTCCGATTTCTTAAACATCTTACGGCAGATTCGCCTTGTGTTCTGATCTTGAAACCTTTCGCCTTACGCCGGTTGAACACTTTTCATAGCATTAGTTATGACCTTACATGCGGGGTTCCTTCTAGCGTTTGGTGATACAGCGGGGTAGCCTTTTTGGATTACGTCACGGGATGGGTGCGTCTCTCTTCATGCGTGTCTTTTCGAAGCGTATGGCCGAAATCTTAGGGCTAACGGTTGGTCTCACTCTTATTACTATTGTTTCTAGTAGTCTTTGGTCATTCCTCTTCTTTGGGCATGGGGTGGCCTCTGTTGTTTGGGTTCGGGGCGAGATGGGTGGCTCCTTCGGCGGTTGCAGGGGTTGTTCTCAGCGCCCCGGGGAACCACAAATTTTCCTTGCAGATGAGGTGAGGAGGGTGTGGGTCGTAGGATGGAAATATCTAAAGTCAGTGTCAGAAGTCTTTGGCGGGTGGGACCTCTTATTCAGACCTTGTATGGAGGAGCTGAGCGTTCTCGGCCCCCTTTTGGGTGTCAGTCTGAGTCTCCACATTTGACCTCTTATGCGGTCAGAGTGCTGAATGTTGTGTTTCTTGGTGTCTTCAATGATGGCCTCGTTCCCTTTACCTCCTTTATAAAGGGTCTTGCTGTGTTTAGCATGCCCTTCGACTTTGTGATTTCGCTTTGAGGTATTAAAGTTGGGTTGTTGGTCTTCCTTTAGGGATAAGAGGCTTGGGTGTTCCCCGGTATAGCTGTTCTTGGGCCTTTTTAGTGTGAAGGGCGGAGTGGGGCTTTCTTTTATCTATCTAGGCGTGCGGCGCTCCTTTAATCATCTCGGATCTCCCATCTTCCATGATTTTGGAAAGAGCGTTGCTTTTTTGTTAGTGGCGCGGTTGGAATCGATATCTTGTCAAGAAGGTACGTTGGAAGTCATTTGTTGGACCATCAGAATCGTGGGCTTTGTCTTTGATTTGGATTCGGTCACAGTTTTGTGGTTATAGGATGTCCTTAATTTTGCATTAGGTGCCTTGATTTTTCGAATTGTGTACGATCTAAATACAGAAGGCAGACAGCCAAGGCAGGCCGACTAAGTGTCTTCCACGTTACTGAGTTGATCGGTCGGGGACGTTCAGGATCTTGAGTTCGAGTCCTCCGCTCTGCCACTTTGAGGTCTTATCCCTCAGTTCATGATCTCTCATGTTCAGGCCTCGTTCTTAAGCCCAAGGAGGGCTTAAACCGGGTGGAATCTTTGTCAGTCTCGGAGTGGGCGAAACTCCGGACTCTCTTGGGGAAAGGCGTCCGGCAGGAGTAAAGTCAGGGTTGGAGATGTATATTATCATCTTCTGCCTGCAAAATTGGGGCAAGTATCATTTTGCCTCCTGTAGAGTGCCTAAAGCCTAGGATTCGAGCTTGTTGCAGTTCTGCCTGTAATGAGATTCCTCGGGGAAGGCTGCCACGCCTCATTGGAGGTTGTACTCTTGGGTTTGGAGTCCCACTGGCAGTCTTAGAACCTTCTCCTTGACGGAAGTCGGGGAGGGCGCCGGAAGGCGAGTGGAGATGAGGTTGCGCTCCATCATTGATGCCGGTTGGCACGGTTTCATCCATTCCGAAGTTCGATCTTAAAGTCGGGTGCCTTAGGTTGGTGACAGCTCCCCATCCCTTCGGGGTTGCCTCTGTAAGTTCGTGTCTTGTTGTCCCGATTTTACCTTGGGTTGGGTGTTGACTTTATAGCCCCAGATGTTTGGTGATGTGGCTACCACCACGAGTTTGCAGGGCGGTATAAACGAGGAGTTGCGTCAGCCTTCATTTACAAAGGCGGTGTTGCTCTTATACAGCGGTGAGGCTGCAGTCGAATCTGAGAATATGTGAATGGCGGAAACTAGTCGGTTGGGACTGCCACGATCGCGTGTAATGGCCAGCTGGGATAGGGGAAGAAAAGGCAAGACCAACTAATATTGTGAGGGTGAGCTTAGGGAGGTAAGGGGCAGACTCTGTTTGCCAGGATGACCTCAGTGAGACAGGCTGTAGTGCCGGATGACAATTAGTCGGGGATGAGCTGTGCGAATAATTGCAGATGTGGAAAGCCTGCGTCTTTCTTGAGGCAGATTCAATGTCATGATGTTGGATGGAACTGTTACTGGCTTAGAAGTGCCGTCTGTTTGGCGAGGAATGTCATAGGTTGAGGGGATGTTCGGAGGCAAGAAACTTTGGTTGTTTCAAGAGGCGGAGCTATGGGAGTTTGGGATTAAGTGCACTTTCCGTGCATTTTTGGATGGCTTGCTCGGAGGAAGGTGCTCAAGATGCCGGGCCCGACCTTAACTGATATCGGCGGCAAGGCGAAGAGTCTTTTGCGCGGGTTGCTGCAGACGGACACACCCCCGGTGATCTTTCGCTCCCCTTCCTCGCCTCTCTCCCTCTTGACGTCCCGATCTCGCTATCATAGCTTTGCTTGTTTTTTTTTTTGTATCGGGCTTAGACAGTTATCATAATGTAATCATAGTAGATCATCCATTCTATCTCATCGCTCTTTTATTGTCTTGTTAATTTAAAATTTGGTTTTTGTAGGTTATTCGTCTCCCAAGGCCATTGCCAGCTCTTGAGTTAAGGCCTTAAACGGGTTTCTGCTCTCACTGAATTAGGCTATTCGCTTTTGGGGTACATTGCACATCTGGCTCTTAATTTGTTGAACTCACGCAAGCGAGCTACTAGGCTCTGGTATTTGAGGCCTTCATTGTTAACTATAGTGACTCTTGGGCTCACAGGCGGCCCAAGGCCTTCCCAGAAGTACCATTAAGCTCTGTAATGAGCTCTGCTGGGCTCCTGTTGCCCAGCAGAACACAACTTCTAGGCCACCAGATGGATTGACGGTAGGCTCTTCGGCCTGAGTGCGAGGCTCAAATTAAATTCATACTTCTAATTTATGAACCTGTCTTCTGGAGGCTACTAGGCCTTAGTTGACGGTTCTGCTCTTGACCGAGTTCATAGCACACACACACCGGGGATAAAGTGGAGCTAAGTGCTGGCGAAGCGCTCTGAGCTACCAGGCCTTGGATTGGCTTGATCAAGCTCTTCAAAGCGGCCATTTGAGGCTCCATAGAATCAGCACTTTGAGGCCGAATCTGCACAGAGACTACCGGGCCTTAGTTGAGCTGTCAGGCTCTTGAGAAACTTAGCCGCGAGGGCTCAGCGGGTGAGCACACTTTGAGTGAATTTGCTCTGGGCTGCAGGCCTTAGTTAACAATTAAGCTCTTCAAAGCTAATGCATGACTCAGTAAATTTGACACTTTGAGCTGAATTGCTCTGGCTACGAACCTTAGTTAAACGATCAAGCTCTTAAAGCCCATTTCTACAGAGGCTCAGTGGGCTAATGTGCTGTTTGAATCGCTCTGTGTATTTGTATAGCCTTTACAGTGAGTTGAGCTCATTGGTATTTGAGCCTGATGGGCTAAACCACAGTGAATTTATCTGGGCTGCAGGCCTTAGTTAGTGTCCGACTCTTGGCCCAGGCTCACAGGAGCTCAGGTGGGCTAAAAGCACTTTGGTTGAATTTGTAGATACCGGGCCTTGGATTGTGACGATCAATCTCTTTAAAATTGGTAGTTGAGGCTCCATGAGTTGTTTCTGCTGAAGTGAACTAACTCTGCGGCTGTATGGCCCTTCATGACGGCTAAGCTCTTGGCCCGACTAGTGGGCTTGGGCGGCCCAGGCCTTACCCCGAGGTTGATTAGATCTACTTGGGTGAGCTCTTTGGGCTCCGGCCCGGGGCGCCTGCAGGCTGAGTGAGGCTGCATGAGGCGAGCTGCTAGGCTCTGGGCGTGGGGCCTTCCCAGGGATTGTTAAGCTCACGCAAATTGAACTCACTGCCTGGCCCAGGGTGGCTGCTGTTGTTTCTAACCCCGCAGGCCACCCAGGGCCTTGGATGGCTGGGTTAGCTCTTGAGCGGCTGCGAGGCTCCATGGGCTGCAAAGCAGTGAGACACGCTCCCAGGCTCACAGGAGCCTGGCGGTTGAGCTCTTCAGCCAAACTCACCCGAAGCTCAGAAGTGGAGCTACTTCTTATAAAGTGGTGCTCTGTACACCTAGAGCCTTAGTTAGTAAGCAATCAAGCTCTTCATGGCCGCTTTGAGCTCAGCCAATTCGCATCTGAGTGAATACGCTCACAGGCTGAGCCTTAGTTGGCTTGTCGAAGCTCTTCAAAAGCGAGCTATTGGGCTTTGGGCGAGGCCTTCACGAGGCGATGAGCTCTGCGGTGGCTCTCTTGGGCTCCTGGCGTTGAGGCCTTCACTGGCTGGTGAGCTCTGGCCCGAGCTCACGAGCCTTCAGGCTGCTCCTGACCTTTCTCGACGGTCGAGCTCTTACGGCAGAGGCTCATGAAATTGCGCGGAAAACCACGAGGTCAGGCCGTTTGACTTCCACTTCTTAGGAAGATGTGGGCGTCATTAATGCGCGGTTTATGGAGGTGGAAGCGCGTGCGGCGATTCGAAGTGCTTTGGCCTCCACATAAATGGAGCTTCTTCGGCTATGGAGCTCATGCGAACCTTCTTTTTGGGCGCAAGCGGAATTTGTGCTTTCGATGAAGCGTCGAGCTTGGTCGATCAAACAGAAGTCCCTTGAGGATTAGGCTTGGTTAGATGCTCCTCGCAGGTGAGGAATTGTGTTTTCACAGTCTCCCCGCTTTATGGGATTATGTTATTCCACAGCCGTCTTGGGAATGAGTTGAAGGGCGGTGCACTTTTAGTACCCGACTCTCCATTTTCTTCTCTTCTTTCTTCTCCTTTCTCCTTGCTTTTTCTTACTATCTCTTCCCTCTCTTTCTCATTCTCTCTTCCTCCTCTTCTCCTTTTCACTTCTCCCACTCCCTTCTCGTTAGCAACTTTTTTTTTTTGAGGCTGTATCTTTGATTTATTCGCGATGTAAGGGATGACATTGTAATCAATTATACCTTCATTGGAATAAAGAAAGTTTTCTTTTTCTTTGGCGCATGGTGTGTGACCCCAATGTGAATAACTTTCTCGTCACCGTTTCTGGTGAAATTTTGGCTGTTTTTCTTTCTGAGATGCCCAGCTTTTGATTTGAGGATTTTAAACAAAGCGATCAACGAACCTCATGTCGACGCCCGAAGCCCGCGTTACTTTATTAAGCCAATTCTGAGTGAGGGTCTCGATAAAAGCGCTTAGGTGCTCTAAGCATTCCAAGAGTGAGATAAATTTTTCCTTCTTATGTCGGGCTCGTAATTACGGTCGCGACGACCGAATCTTATATAGAGGCCTTCGGTTGGGCACTAGTTTTCCATGTCCAGTTTTTGCGCGGCGAAGCTTTTTAAGCCCAGGTCGCTAGGCTTGTAACTCTGGGTTTTGACGCACTAGTCGGCAGTACCTTGCCGTCTTCCCTTTGTTTGAGTCTTAATGCGTGTAGGACACATTCCATTTTTATCTCGGGAGTCAGGTTTGGCGGGAGAGCCTCTTCGTTTGTTCCGCTAGCCAATTCAATCCTTGGGGACTTAACGCTGATCTCGGCGGTGCCCACCTTTAGGTACCCAGGCTGGCGAATGAAGGTTTCTGAGTTGCAAATTTGCGCGTGGTTCTATATGCCTAACACCTCGGGTAGGTACTCGCCCACTTACCGCTTTTAGGTCTTCTAACTTGGTCTTTAGATGTAGGCTTTGGGATTCGATGACTTGACTTTAAGTCCGTTAAATTGTGGATGAAAGTGGGATGATCAATAGTTCTTGATCCAGGGAAGGCTGTCTCTGAAATCCTGAAACTTAGGATTGTCGAATTGCTTCATTACGAACACAGGGGCTCTTGGGATGCGAGCACAATTATGGGCGTGGGGCAGAGGCTGCCAGATCTTACGTTACGTGATAGTAGCAAAGGTTTTGGCCGGCCCATTTGGTGATGTGACAATCCCACGCTGCGATGATAAATTTTCCACGGCCTTTACCGTGGCGAAGTCTAATATATCTGCGCCGCTCTTGGCCCGAGACTTCTTCAGTCGGCTTTCGGATAGGAGCGAAGATTTTATTGCTCGACCGGCACCACTTCTTATTTGGATTATCACTTCTCACGAGAATTATTGGGCGATGGTATCCTATCTTAAGACTTTTCATGACGTCAGAGTTACGATGTGATTTGACATACGCTTCATGCACCTCCTGAGTGCGTAGTCGGCGTCTTTACTTTCGCGACGCGCGAAGATGGGTGTGAAAAACCTAAACTTGTAAAAACCCTTATGAACAACTAGCTTGGCGTTCGTCCTAGTTTAGCCTTTTTGGGTCGTGACTGGCGGTCAGTTTATTAAATAGTCTCGACCGGGTACATCGACGCATTTCGGACATGATAGGGGCTGCTTCCGCCGTCATGGATCTGCCAGAGGGGCTGCAGAGTGCCGACGGGCGTTAACGATGCCGCTGCGAAGTCTTCGCGGCGAGGTTGTTCTTCGTTTTGCCGGGGGCATCACGCTCGAAATTCTACGCTCACGAGTATGTGTCATTTGAACTAACCGCGAACTTTCGATAATTCGGTACCTTTTGGTATAGGATCATTTTTCACCTTTGGCTTTCATTAGGTGTCTTCTATTTCTTTACTACCAACTAGAGTGGATTTATACCTCACAGGCCCAGATTGCTTCAATTGAATGGGCGAGGAGTTTGAGTCTGCGTGTGCCTCATTACCAAACCTCGTTGTTAGGAGCTTGGAACCCAAATTTGAGTGCATCTTTCGATGTCTATTCATACGGGAGGTCGGAATGGCAGGCCGCTCCCTTGAGGCTTTGTGGCGGCCCCGTTCTGGGACAAGATTTCCAAATGGGAGGTCGGGCGTTGTTCGCGTATCCTCGGAAGCTGTGGGAGTGTCGAAACTCCATGAGTCATGAGGCTGCCCTTTGATTGCGTTTTTGGTTTTATATCGATGTTGAACTCCCTTTCAAACTCTAAGGCCCCTTCATCGATCTTTGAGGTCTTTGATTTGTGCTTACTTGCTTCATTGGGTACTGTTGGGACTTGATGGCCTGAGCTTGAAAGTAAAAAGAGGCGGAGCACTCGAGCTGGGTTGCTAATGCCGGGATGTTTCCATCCCTTGAATGCCTTCCTCTACTCTCTCTGAGCTCGGTTGCAATAGTAGGCGGATCTTGTACTCGGTCTTAATCCTCGACAAGGACCCGGTCTTGGTCGAAAATCGAATGCCGGTCTGAGGAGTAGGAGTTCCCCTTAGGGGCTCACAGGAATGGTGGGAGAGCTCGAGATAAGTTTTGATCTCTTACTTGACGCCTCGCCGCTGATGTGTATCCATGGAAAGCTTTCTTTAGAACACAGGAAGAGTGGCATTTATTGGCTGGCCTTGGTTCTGAATAGCAGCGACTATTCTTAGGGTTAGACATTGGACTTCTTTGCCATGTTTGGCGGTGGCGGCATGTCGAGTCTGACTTTTTATCTTATGCGGATTCTTTCAGGCTCTGGTTGTTGACTATAAAACCTAGAATTTTTAATTTGAGACTCGAAAAGCGCATTTAATGGTCAGCTTCATGTTGTACTTTCTCGGGATATGGAATGCTTCGGCGGATGAGTTATGTGGAGCTGGCGGTGGTGGATTCTGACTTGTCGTATATATACGCACCATAGACCTATTTATGCGGAACATCTGTTTCACCAACCTGGTAGGTGCTCACCGCGTTTTTAGCCCCGAGGGGCATTACTGATAACAATAGGTCCTTGCCGTAACGTGAGTCTTCTCTTGGTCGTGGGATCCATCTTTGATCCCAGTTATGTATGGAAAAAAGCAATATCATGGCGGGGTTCATGGTCGGTACATTAGCATCTACAATGAGGTCGATCAGTGGAAGAGGAAGCCATCACGAGGCATCTTTCGGTTGATAACCGATTGAAGTCGATGCAAAGTCGCTGGCAATAGTTATTGCGGCCAGTCTGACGTTTGGCCCGACCATAAAGGATACTCTGCTTCTCTAATCACCCCTTGCACGGAGAGGAGCTTGCGGAGCCTCTCATTTATCGCTTTTATCTTTTCGGAGGCGAAACTCCTTCTTTTTCTTGGCGGATTTAAGGATGGGGCGGCGTTTAGCACAGTGAATGATTATTCAGGATCGATCCCTCCATTGTCCTCCTTGTTTTCATGAGACATCCTTGTTTGTTTCAGTGAATAAGGAGATGTCGAGGTCTTTGCTAACTTTGGGCGATGTAGGCGGGAGATATTTCGGGTTGTCGTCCTAGCGCATGCTCCGATCTTGGGGGCTCAGGGTCGGTGTTACCGTTCATGTGTCGATCTAATCCATGTATACGTTATCGGCTAGCTTTTTTCTTCATGGATCTTAGAGTAGCACTCGGCCACCGCATTTGGTCTCCTCGAACCATTCTACTCTTTGCGGTAGGAAACTTGATCATCATGTATGGTAAGCGGAGGGATGACCTTTATGATGTTGAGAGGGTCTGCGACAACATGTTATAGCCCGAGGTGAGGCATCTAGCACGAAAGCTTCCCGCATGCCCAGTTGTTGCATGTACGGGGGTTCTCCCAAATTGAGGTACTAACGTTATCTGATCTGGGGGTAGAACTTTCTCGAGAGAATCTCGCAGTTGGTGGGTGGTTCGACTTCTCCCGCTAGTGCCCACGTCTTATCCTGGCCAGGCCTGAAGATAATGTCGAATTTGAACTCAGTGTCGTGAGGACGCGGTGGATTGTTTTGTTAGCCCTGGCCGCCCTTATCGCAAAGGATGATGGTGAGGTCTCGACACCTCCCGGTCCCGAATCAGGAATGTTATGGGTGTAGCCGGTCGGCGGTTTGGACACCTCTTAGCAGAACTTCCATTACCTCTCGAATGATCTTTCTGTGAGTGAGCCTTCCTAGTAAAAGTGGTTTCCCCACCTCCTGTGAGCAATCCTCCAGGGATCACGTGAATTTCCCACAGGGCGGTGGTCTTGAGTTGTAGTCTGCTGAGGTGGTGGTGGCTGCGCATGGCTCTGACCTTTAGAGGCTACGAAGCGGCGAAGATACCCACGTCGAATCAAATATTCTAACTCCATCCCGAGTTGTATGCAATCGTCCGTTCGGTGCGTGGTCTATGGAACTCCATGATACCTCGGTATCTCTTTGATAGGATCTGAATATGCGGGTGACCATCGAGGCGCTCATGTTGCACTTCCGCATGAGGGCACCGTCTCGTGGCTGTGGGGAGTGTCACTGGCCGAAGTGGAGCCTCTCTTAGCTCAAGATGAGGTGGTCCCGCACGCTCTTCCGATGTTCGCCTCTTCTAGGATCACTCCCGTCTTCTGGGGGATCTCTCCTGCTCTCTCGTCTCTTAGGCTTCGCCCTATTGTATGTCGGGCCCTCCCCGGCTTTGTGGGTTGGAAGAGCTTTCTTTCGCATGCGAGGGCTTCCTCACCGTTTATGTACTTTTCTGCTTTGGCGAGCACCTTAGCCATGCTCGCCTGTGGATTCTTGGATATGGAAAACATCAAATCTTTTTGATCGCACTCCCTAACCCAAATGATGAATGCGCATAGCGAACTTCGTCCGCAAGACGCCTACTCTTCGTGAGACTCAGATTGAACCTCTGGACATAAGACCTCGTGCTTTCTCGCTGGCTCGCTTTTATGGTTAGCGTGATAACCCGCTTTCCCGCACGCTTCTCGCTCTAATGAAGTGGGAGACGAACGCGATGGAAAGTTCTCTGAATGAGGAGATTGACGATGGTGGGAGCCTGTTGAACAAAGTCAGCCTTTAGCGATAGCCGAGTAGTCGCGACCGCATTGTGGTCCCTGATATCCGCGTAGTTCCATTTGATTCTTTATAAGTGTTAAGATGGTCGACAGATCCTTCGCACCATCAAACGCTCAATTTGCGGCATTCTAACTTTTGCCGGAAGGGGAAGGGAGTTGACTCCTCACTGTGAACTGTGACTCGCCTTTACGCACTGCAGTGTCTATAGTCCGCCGCCTCGATGACTTCCCTTCATGTGGCCGAGCCCTTGGCTGGGATACCAACCTCTCGTTCCACGAATAGTCCTCCCCATTCCTTGGCCGAAGGGGTCGCCTGAACAAGCTCGAGGTCCCCCGGGTATTGCTGCTGCGATCCTCCGGGGGCTAAGTGTGGTCCATGCCTGCCTACTGACTTCTTTACCGCTTTCTGGGAGGGCCAGGTGTGGTCGCTTCTTCCGAGGGGTGGTGTTATGACCTTCCTGGGCTTGTCACGATTCCCGCGGGCGCCGCATCTCTCGCGAGTCGCTTCTAATTACTTTATCAAGCTGCTATTGGTGAGACTAAGTGCCTCCCACCTCATCCATGCCGCCCGCACGCCCACGCGCCCGGAGGTTGGTTGTCCACCCCACCAGGTGGTCTCGATTCTAAAAAAGCCGATCAGCGTGACTTCGCCAGATTCCACGCCGATACCATCGCCCATCGAGAAATCGCCATTTGTAAAGGAACTCGCTGCTCCTACGCATCGCGCTAACCGATGATGCCTTTTTCAACCTGAATCGGGCCGGAGCGTGTCAGATCGGTGGCCTGAACTGGATCGCCGTCGTCTGATTGCCGACTCTAACGCCTGATTCTTCCGCAAAAGCAAGAAACAAAGAGGATCGGCGAGGGCTCGCCCGTTGCCTCTACGATGCCTAAGTCAGTTCTTCCTTGATGAAGGAAAAGATCCACGCCTGGGGCGCGAACGCTCAAGGTACCTTTACCGGGAGGGATGGGGTGACCTGGCATTTATAAAGATATGCTTTCCTAATCGATGGTGGTATGATTCTTTCCCATTTGATGGGGTATTTTCTGCTTTTATCGTTATCGGATTAATAAGGGATAATGAGGGAGCTGTTTATTGAGAATTATCCTACTTCCCTCATTGATGAGGTTCGGTTTGTTTTATAGGATAAGTTGTTATTGAGAATTATCTTACTTCCCTTACTAATGAGATTTGGTTTGATTTACAGGACATGGACTTTTCAGATTGTCCATGCTGTTGGTCCTCATGAACAAACCGACTCCCGTGATGGGCCTGCCGTGGGCCTCGCGGTCTACCGGGCTTGCCTTTCCTTTTGCCATGAAAGTAGCCTATCGCGCCATTTTAAACCCTATCAGTTTTAATCTTTCTTTTAAGTTTTGTTTTTAATATTATAGATTCAAATTTACGATAGATAGATAGATCAAAGATACAAATTAATAAAACCATACAATATATAACAATATACATAACCAAATCTATAAATGCAAGTCCCAGTCTTTTTAGTTGTTTTTGTTTTTGTAACAAGCATTAGTTGTAATTTGTAAATAACCCAATACCAAAATCATTTAACTATGTTTTATCATCGAAGAAATTTTGGTTATTTTAAGAATGAAATAGCTAAATGATTTTTTGTTCACAATTATAAGCCCAACATGTGGAAGAAGACACAAAGAGGTAGTAAAAAAATAACACAAAAATGAAGGAACATCAATATAATTGTAATCATAAATTTCGTGTTTGTCCTCTAAAATTAATAAAATAATAAGATAATGATGTGAATAAATATTTTATTAAAATATGAGTTATGAACTTCTCTTCTCCAAAGAATTCAAATTTTTACCATAGAACATATATATGAGATGATTGAGGTCTTTCCTAACTTAACTAATGGTCTCAAATGGTAAAGTTCTATCACAATTATTTTATTTACATGTTCCATGGTAAAACAATAAACTCATTTTTGGTAAAGATATATTTTTTCTTTTGAAACATCATTTCGCATGTAAAATCGTTCTTACCAATTTGAAAAAGTCGCATGTAAAATCGTTCTTACCAATTTGAAAAAGTCTTTCCTTATTTGTAGGTTTAATTAGGGAATTAAATTTAAGAATCCCCAAGATTTAATTACTAAATTTTAAAATACTATTATATCTTCTATCAACTAAAAAAATTTATTTTATTCTTTACTTATCCTAAATATTTTACTTCTGAGACTTGGAAATATATATTTTTACTTTTTTATTTTATTTCCTTTTAAAAATTTTCAAAAATATTTATGTTAATTTTCTTGATAGAAAATTTTATTTCATATGCAAAACTAAATTTTATAGTTTTATATATTCTGTGTCATGTGTGAATCTAAAAATTTGTTGAATTGAAAAAGACCAATGTAGTGATAAATTACTTCGATCCTAAATTTGTCAAATAGAAAGATCATTCAATTTTGCTTTTGAACACATAAAATTGTGATAACATATTTTTTTTCTTCCCATAAATTTTTTTTTTTGAAGGCAAATAAACTTTCTTAATTAGAATTCTGGTTTCATGTGATTTTAATTCCCTAATGGATTTTAATTCCCTAATTCTTAAGTTTAATTAGGAATTAAATTTAAGAATCCTCAAGATTTAATAATTACTAAATTTTTAAAATACTATTATATCTTTCTATCAACTAAAAAAATTCTATTTTATTCTTTATTCTCTATCCTTAAATATTTTACTTGAGACTTGAAAATATATATTTTTACTTTTTTATTTTATTTCCTTTTAAAATTTTTCAAAATATTTATGTTAATTTTCTTGATAGAAAATTTTTATTTCATATGCAAAACTAAATTTTATAGTTTTATATTCTGTAATATAAAAGTGAATCTAAAGTTGAATTGAAAAAGACCAATGTAGTGATAAATTACTTCGATCCCAAATTTTGTCAAATAGAAAGATCATTCAATTTTGCTTTGAACACATAAAATTGTGATAACATATTTTTTTCTTCCCATAAATTTTTTTTTTGAAGGCAAATAAACTTTCTAATTAGGAATTCTGGTTTCATGTGGATTTTAATTCCCTAATGGGTTTTCCATTTTTATTAGAAATAAATCGGGTCATTAAGGGGAAATAATCAGCATAGATTCGATCATCCAATAACTATACTAACTATAGGGATTGGTAAAAAGTTTCCTTCATAAATAGAGCGACAAAGAGAGCATGCAACTCCAACCCCCACTACTGTTTCATAATTTTCTATACTCCTCCCAAATGGCTCCCAAGATTAAGACTGCTTTTCTTGTCTTGGGCTTATCTCTTTTGCTTCTTCTTCAAGAAGCTGTTTCGGTAGATTATGGATCAGCCCTCACCAAATCTCTACTGTATTTCGAAGCTCAAAGATCAGGCAAATTGCCTTCTAACCAAAGAGTTTCATGGCGAGGAGACTCAAATTTTTAGCGATGGCGTTGATGTCAGTATGTATTTACTTAATTTTCTTTAACATTTATATAAATGCATAAAACCTAAGCGCAACCTTCAATTGGTCTGGTCTCGGCTTGTTTTCCCAATGGTCACTAATCCAATTCCTTTAAACCAATGTATGATTTACCCTGTAGTTAATTTTAGGGTCCTATGAGATTAGTTGCCTCGGTATCTAGTATAGACTTATTGAGAGCACTTGCCCCACTTATTGGTTGCAATGTATCTTTATAGCCCTCATTTATTAATCATAGGTTGCCCTTTATTATTGGGTTACACCGATTTATTAATCATTGTCAAATTCTACAAGTAAGGTTGCCCTTTACTATTAGGTTACAACTAGGGAACAAAATTTCTGATATTTCGCCTAAAATATCTACAAATATCTGGCTTTCTAAGTGGATATCGAAGCAACATCTCCACCGAAATTTCGATTTTTCCGACTTTTTCCGATAATTTTCGACTTTTTCCGACATTTTCCGATTTTTTCCCCGAAATTTTGATTTTTCCTTGTTTTTTTCATTTGTTCTTTGGCTCTAAAAATCTCAAAAAGTCTAAAAAAAAAAAATACTTATGGAGGGTTTCGAACCCACCTAAAATGCCTAAAAGTTTCAAGACCTCCACCAACAAGCCATTGATCGTGACTTATTATATATAATACAAGAAACTTTTTTTATAAACACCAAGCCATGGATTGTACTTATTATATATACAAGCAAACTTTTTTATATTTTCTTATTATTTATTTGCTCATAACTCCTTACCACCATCCGACATTATAATATTTATTTTATTTATTTTACATTACTTATAACTTATAATATTTTAAATCAAATATTAATTTGAAAAGGAAAAGAAGTAAAATAATATCATTTAAAAATTTAAAATTATAATATATAATATTTTGAATCTCCTCAATATCTACAATATTTATACTACATAATACAATAATATCTGAATAATGTATTAAATATAACATATTTAATTTAATAATTACTAATCCATTTGATTTTAATCTACCTTAATCATTTCTCATCATCTATATAATTAAAATATAAAAAATTTTAATCGAATCGATATTTTTGTAAAAATATCCATCGATATTTTACCGATATTTTCGATATTTAAATCCAATTTTCACGATATATCAAGTGACCGATATTTTCGATCCTCTAAGCATAACTCATTTATTAACCATTGTCAAACTTAGAAAGTAAGGTCACATTTTACTATTAGGCTACAACACTCCTTTATTAATCCTTCTTAAACTTATACAACTTAAACATGCCTTGGAAACCAAATCCTGGCTCCACCACGTGATTATAAAAATAATAATAAACATAAAGAATTTATGTGATTATGAACTGTTTGGCGTTTGATATTTGACAGGCTGATCTAGTGGGAGATACTATGATGCTGGAGACAACGTGAAGTTCGGATTTCCCCCAAGCATTTACAGTGACGATGTCATGGAGTGCGGCACGATTTCGGGTCAAAGCTATCGGCCAAAACGAACTGACAATGCTCTTGCCGCCATTAAATGGGACAGATTACTCATCGACCGCTCACCTGCAGGCGAATGTTCTGTAATGGACAAGTCGGAGGCGGTGACGCCGACCATGCATGCTGGCAACGGCCGGAAGATATGACCACGCCGAGAACTCCTTACAAGATTGATGTGAAAAGAAACCGCCTGACTCGCCGGAGAAACCGCCGCATTTGTTGCCAAGCCAATGGTTTTTAGAAAATCAGATCCTGACTACTCTTCTAAACTCTTAGATCATGCCAAGCAGGTATCACATGCATACCTTCCTACATCATCCATTTTTGACATCATTTTAACAAAAATATCTATACTTCCAATTTTTTTAACAATTAAGTATTTTGTTACAGTGTAATAAACTATCCTAAATCCCTTCTCGAATATCCTATCTTTTGAAACTTTTAGCACGGAGACTACTTTATGATGTTTCTTGTAAAAATAACCTTTCTTTCTAAATAAATGTACTTATAAATAATAAAGGACATTTTTGTCAAAAAGGCTATCCTAAAAGAAAATTCTTGGGTGATTGATTAAATGACTCTGAAAACTCAAAATTTGAAATTCATCCTGACTCACTTTTTTACGACAAAATTTCCTAGCAAAAATAACATTATTTTAAGGGAAAATGTAATTATATGAAATAGAAAATGATAGTATTTGTCTGAAATAGGTTATCTTTCAGGAAAAATATGGGAGATGTTAGATTTATAAATTTAAGGGTATTTGATATCAATTAACCAATTATTATTTTTTTCTTTGAATAAGATAGAATCGATGCAAGTTGTAACGCTCTGCAATTAATACATCATGCAGTTATTTGATTTTGCAAATAGCCACCAAGGCACATACCAAAGTAGCATTCCACAAGCGCACTTCTATTCTAGCAGTGGATTTCAGGTAACTAAATGAAGGAACATTGGAATTATATTCAGTCTTTCGATTTGACTGTTTGGCTGCATAGAAAATTTCCATAACTTATTTTGGTTGTGCAGGATGAACTGGTGTGGGCGGCTGCATGGCTGTTCCGTGCCACGAATGATAAAACCTACTCAGATTATCTTAATGACGCCGATACCACCGGTGGCCCCAGAACCATGTTTTCTTGGGATGACAAGTACGCTGGAGCCCAAATCCTCATAGGCAAGGTTTGCAACTGAAACATATATATATATATATATATGGTTAAAAACCCAAATGTTAATTTAACTTACTTACAGAACATGTTAATTTAACCCTAATTTATTCGACTAGCTTTTTACTGCCTTTGCGATTCTCCCCGACTGTCGCATGTGTAGACACCTCACGGTCCGGCAAATTTTTTTTAATTTAACTCTTATCATGTTATTTCTTGAAGATTTTGATATAAAAATACCTTTTATCATTTGATGTATTTACATGTATCATTTAAAAGAATTAAAGGTTTTTACTTTTTATAACAAAACATCAAGGACCCATGCATCATGCCTATCTCGTATTTAATGCAGCCCTCTCAACTAGGGAGGGAGTGGTCTCAGTTCGATCCTAATGGAAACACTTTATTACATTGTAATCAAAGTGTTTAGCTGTTGATAAAAACAATAAAGGTATTTTTATCAAAAACCTGACACGTTTCCAAAATTAAGTTTTAGTGATCTTTAATAAATTCTGCCATATGTACAGCTTGTTTGGGAAGGGAAAGCCTAAATGATGGATTCTTGGAGGCTTCAAGGACGATGGGGGAGCAGTTCATTTGCAACCTAGCACAGAAAGGAGACAACAACGCAAGCTAACAAATGCAGGCGCATTGTGGTGATTCATTCAAATCTTCGCACACAACCACGGCTTTATTCCTCATACCTTCCTACGCCGGACTCCCTTCTTCTGCCAAGGCCACCCTCGATTGCCTGTTCGATGACGTATCTCCCGATGACTAAGGTTCATTCGCCCGTTCACAGGCATGTACAGTTCAACTTTAAATTTATGCACTTCATTCCTTAACATTTCCAGAAAATGCTGCGCTATTCATTAGACGTGACATGACATAAGTTGCTAAAATATGTCATTATTTTTTTTTTTAAGTTACATGGTTTTTAATTTTAAGACGCTTATTAGCCGTGTCATTGTTACGGTTTAATTTCTTGCATGACACCTTAAAAAACGTCATTATTAACTGCTTTTTCTTATTAACACCGTTCCTCATGGATTTAATCTTGACTTTATTTGAGGAACCCTGTTTTTCTAATGCCCCTCAAAATACAATTCTACCATTTTTTAACACTAGTAAAAAATCACAGTTTAATCTCTTGATACCTTAAAAGTGTTATTCTAAAAAAACGTCATTGTTAACTGATTTTTCTGCATGCTTTTAATACCATTCCTGAATTGAATCTTTAAACCTTTATTTTGAGGAAAACTCCCTTGACCGTTGCACTACATTGCTAACTTTGCCTTAATAATGCCCTTAAAAATAATTCTTCCCTTGACTTTATTTTCTGGTCCGCCTCTAGTTCATTCAATTAGCTCAGTTGTTTAACGTATTGGTTTCAGGTGGATTACATACTCGGGAAGAACCCTAAGGGAATGAGTTACATGGTAGGTTTTGGGTCGAGTTTTCCGCAGAAGGTACATCATAGAGGAGCATCGATTGTCTCGATCAAGAAGAATAATACACATGTGACATGCCAGGAAGGTTTAGATGTCTGGTTCAACAGCCAGTCGCCGAATCCGAATGTTCTAGAAGGTGCCATTGTCGGAGGCCCAGATCAAGGGGATAACTACACCGACTCTCGGTCTAATTTCCAGCAAGCTGAAGCTGCCACTGCTAACAGCGGCCCCATTGTTGGTGTCTTAGCCTGCCTCGCCTGAGCCAGTGGCGGCCACCGCCATTAGAGTAACCGTATTTGGTGTCTTGACCAGTAGAGAGTAATAAACATTAATATTATAGAAATATGTAGTTTTAGATTTCAATCTCTACTATAAAAATTGAAATAATTGGACCGTGTTTAAAATAATATAAAGATAATCTATTGATTTTAAATTTGTTTTTATTTTTCTTTAAGTCATATTTCAAATTGTCAATATATATGCATGTATAAGAGACAAGGTCACCAACATCTAAACAACATAGCATTGAATGATTTTATCTTCTTATGGGATTTATTATATAATTAAGAGACATTTAAAAAAATGATTTTTATGACCCAATAAATAAATCAAAATTACATATTTAAGGATGTAGAAATCCGTCTAAACTTTCTTTTTATCTCTAAATATTAAAAAATAATAATAATGATTATTTAGAAGATTGCCAAGAGTTGCTGTATCGTTTAACATATTTGGTAAATGCATAAGTCCAAATTGGAACAAACTTAATTAAATAAATAGCATTGATTATATATAATCTAAAAATGGAACAAATAAACTTAAGACTAGCTTCACTCTATAAAGTAATATGGTTTTAGATTGGATCCAAGTTCAAGGAAAGTGTTTTGGATCCAATCCAAAACGAAGGAGAGTGCTTAGAATTGGACCATATGGAGATTAATTAGATGAATTATGAATCAAAAGGAAGGGTTAAAAGGGCATTGGGCTTGCAAATGGGCTAAAAGCCCATGAGGAACAAGCCCTAATGTGTATAAGATTCATATGGCTGCCCCCGCCCCCTTTTAATGAGGGGCCTTTCGGTCTTTTTCGAGGCTAAGGCTGATATTCAAGCTTGAACATCATAATCCTAGCTTGATGTAGCCATCACTTTTTATGAAAAACATAGAGAAAATCAAGCCCCTTGCTCTCCTTTCTGGCCTTCCTTTGAATCTATGTCTTGCCAGCACCAAACCTTGATTCAAGCCATTCCTCGAGGTTTCCTTTTCACCTTCTTCATGTTGATCATTGTTGGAGATAAATCTATTGATTCATTGTGGTGTGTTGCTTTCCACACTAAAATCACCTACACCAAAGGAGGGTTGAACACTATTAATGCTAGAAGATTGATGGAGAAATTCATGATGTTTCACTGTATATGTATACAAGTACAAGAGATGTACAGAAGGAAAGGAAAAATACAGTTCCTGGAATCATGTTCTATCTCTATAAATATACAAAGGAATTATGGTAAAACTATAGAGGAATAAAGGTATGATGATTGCTGTTACGGATTCGTTTCCATTTCAGGTTTGATATCCTTATCATGCCCCTGCAAGGTTGAGGGTCCAGGATGGACTCCAAGCTTGGATCAATGCTCAATGAAGTGCTTTCATTTATAGTGATTGCTTAAGGAGTCGAAGTTGATCTGCAGGGTACATGGTTGACTCTGAAAGATTGCCGGAGTACTTAGTCACGAACAAAATGATAATCGGTGATGTGCTTCATACGAGAGTGAAAAACTAGGTTTGCACACCAATACATTGCTCCTAAATTGTCACAGTAGATGGTGGGTGTGTTAGGGAGGGAAATGGAGAGTTCCTTGAGGACATGGTGGATCTAATCGAAGTTTTGGCAAAGCAATGGAGGCAACAACTTGACATTTAGGGCTCAATAGAGGAGCGAGCAATAGTGTTTTTCTTTTTCTTGCTCCTCTATTGAGGCTGGCACCCCAGAAAGACCATGTACGAGGTAGAGCATGAGTATCAAGGTCGTCACCCAAAGCTCAGAGATTCAAGTACATGTATGTAACAAGATTGTAGATTGCCTCTGAGAATACGCCATAGTTGGAAGTCCCATTGAGATACTAAAGTACTTCGCTTCATGGCTTCAATGAGTAATGGTAGGGCAGTGCATGAATTGAGAAAGTTTGTTGACGACATAACAAACATCAAGTCTGGTTAGGGCCAAATATTGTAAGGCGCCAATAGCCTAGTGCAAGAGTGTAGCATCAAAAGAGGGGCTTCCGTCATTGAGACATAAAGGGTCAGCAGTTGAGATTAGGGTAGCTATAGTCTTGGAGTCAAGCATCTAGGTTTTAATGTATTTTTGCTAACAAAGGAATAGACCATCGATAGTGGAGATAGCCTCGATGCCCAAAAAATAATGAAGTGGTCCAAGATCCTTAAGTGAGAATCAGGTGGCAAGACACTTGGCAAGATTATTGACAAGTCGTGATGATGAGCCTGTAATGATGATATCATCGACATACACTAGAGATAGAGTGTAGCACCATCCCAAGAGAGTGAATAGAGAGATGCGTCTGACTTAGAATCGAGTGGCTTCCTTATTAAAGAGAAATTTTCTGAGTTCAATTTACTGTGCACGCAGGGGCTCATTGGGAGTCTGTAGATGGCCTTCCTTAGTTTGTATACATGAGTTGGGCAAGCAACATTAACAAAGCCAGGAGGTTGGGCCATGTATACATCTTCGTCTAAGGTGTCTGGAAGAAAAGCATTGTTGACATCCAATTAGCGAAGAGGGCATCCAAAGTGCACCGCCAAGGTAAGTATGATACAAATTGTAATTGGTTTGACTACTAGACAAAAGATGGAGTGAAAGTCAATACCTAGTCAGCAGTTGAATCCTTTGCAACTAACGGCCTTTGTATCGCTCAATAGTCCCATAAACTTTCTTCTTTATCCTAAAAATCCACTTACAACCAACAATATTTTGCGTAGGGTAACATGGTACAAGGTCCCAAGTGTGGTTTCTGGTGAGGGCATCATATTCAGTTTGCATACGACATGCCAAAGTAGGTGTTTGAGAGCTTGGTGGTGGGTTCCATGAAATCAAGGGTGGGGATATGTGTTATCGTATGGAGTGTGTGAACCATGGAATTTTCAAGTTAGTTTATGAATGTTGTTGCGAGCTCGTGTGATCATGGGGTGTTGTTGGCTGGGGTAGGTGTTTTGGGAGTCAAGGGTAAGCACTGGTGTGTGTTCTAGAAAAGGTTCGAGAGGTTGGGTTTGGGTTATTGGTGTTGTGGGGGAAGGTGTAGGTGAGAAGAGGGAAGGCATAGAGGTAGATAGATGCGAAGGATTACTAACTTGCACTTTGACAGTTTTTCACCATCAAGGAAAGAAATATATGTCAAGATAAATCATCTTTATATGTCATTCATGCCAGTGTTAAGAAAAGTTTAAAATTATCTTGACATATACATATGTATCAAAGTTACTTGATTTTATGTGATTTTATGTCAAGGTTAGATCCAAAATATATCAAGGTTGCCTTGCATATGTGCTAATGTGTGTGATATCACATATGTTATAGGTTCTATTGCATATGTTTACTTATTGGCATCAAACCATATGTTAACATAGCTTATGAAATATTTTAATATTATTTATTATAATTTTTGTTTTGGGTGGGAGAATGAATTTGTTTTTAATATATATATATATATATATATATATATATATATATATATTGAAAACAAAATTTCATAAATCTTTGTCAAGTTATTCTCCATTTTCTACATAGAAACAAAATCTAATTAAGAACAAATCAATTAAGATTATTACATACAAACTGAAATTGAAAAGTCAATACTATATTTATGAGAGGTAAGTGTGCCTTTTTGTTTTCTTTCATCATTGTCTTCCTCTTACTAAGCTTCTTGGATACCTAGTAAGATAAATAGAAACCAACAAAAAGTAAACAAAAGTATATAAAATAAATTAAAAGATTCAAACATGATATAGCTGGGACACATATTTTCAAAATTAAGTAAGAATAAAATGGTATAAGATAGTGTACCTGATACCAGCATTGGCTAAATTTTTTTGCATATGACTAGGAAAAGCAAAGGTTAGGATAGTATATAATAATGAATAATTATAGTATCAATTTCCAAAAGACATGACATATGTACAACTCCAATGAAGATAGTGAAAACCAAATGATATATTGATCATCAAACATGATATACAAATTAGTCATATTAGAGAAAAATTAACAAAAAAACTAATATCATAATCTAGAATTAAGACATAGCAAGCAAAAGAAGATTGTGTCCAAAAAAATGGTATCAGAGCTAGATTTTAAAAGATTATTGAAATGGAAGGTTGTGAATGGTGTAGAAATTATATAGAAACTATAGATTTAGTAAAAAATACTTTACAAACATTTGAAAGAAATTTAGAAAATAAACATAATAGATTAAACTATTTAATGTTTGCTGGAGTTGTTGCACAAATAATTTGTCAAAGATTAGACGAAATAGAACAAGAAATGATTAGATTAGACGGAATGATTAGAACTCTTGCTTCTATATATACAAATTATGGAGAATATTTAATGAATGATCATGATGAGGAAGATTGAACCTAAAAAAATTTACCCTATGAAGAATTACCCCATAGTAATAACGATTTAATAAAAAGTTTAAAAATAATTCAGTACACGGTAAAATATTATGGACAAATGATTAGAGAGCTACAAATAAGTATAAAAAATTTAGAATCCAAGATAGAAGGAGTAGAGAAAACTCCAAATAATCCAAAACAGTCTATATTTAAACCCGGAAAAGGATTTTCTAGTGATGAAATTAAAAAATTCTTTAAGAAGAACTAACGTATTTAGAATCGTGAGAGAATTATGACATAGGCTATGGAGTTTTAGAAAGATTGGAAAGTCCCTACTTAATATAAAATGATAGAAAACCCAATGGTAGATACCGCCGTACAAGATTATCCTGAATCCTCAACTACTAAAAAGATTTATGCGACTCCAGATATTCTAGAACTCTTACAAAACATATTAACAAAAGTTGTTCATCTACTAAGAACCGGATTTAGAGAAGGGTACATCGATAAAGATTCACCTCAGTACGCTGAAAAATATGTACATGCTTTATTAAAGTTGGAACTAAATGATATTTGTCTAATAGACAAATATATATTTGTATTCCGGGATTACTACTATCACATATAATGAAAATTGGAAAATATACTATGTATCTTTAATATGTTTTAGACTTAAAAATACTGCACTCATGGGGATCTGCTTTGATTAGAGAATATCCTTTTGTTAGTTCTGACACATTAGGAAGAAGAATTTATTTTTTAAAAGAAAAATTAAGTCATTGGTGTCATCAAGCATATTTAATTAAAAAATCTAAAATAATCAGAAGGGATAATGTATTATGTTGTAAAGGAAATTGATTTAATAATCGTTATTGAGATCTAAAGAAGAAAGGTTATAAAAAACAAAAGAGATTTAGATATTCTAAAAGATTTAACAAAAATATAACCCAAGAAAATATTTTGTTAAAAGAAAACAAAGATACTACAAAAGAAAACCTTGGATTAATAAAAACGACCTATTTAGAAGAAATCCCAGTAAGGCTAAAGAATGTAGGTGCTATTCCTGTAATGAATATGGACATTATGCTAATGAATGCCCAAAAAGATTTAACCAAAAGAAAATTGAATTAAATAATGAAATTGAAAAAATGATAGATCAAAAAGAATTTATTCAAATAAATAGACTCGAAGATTTGGATGAAATTCTCTCAGAAGAATCCTTATTCGAAATAGAAACTGAAACATATATTACTAGTTCTGAAGAAGATTTAGAATGAATGATATCATTGATAATCAAATACTAGAAGAATCAGGAGATTTTTCTCAAGATCGATTAATTGATAGTAGTTTATTTAAGAAAATCAAAAAAGCAGATTATAGTATAATAGAATATTCATGATTTAATAGAAAGCTTTGGGAAAATCAGATTAAAACTAAAACATATTATGTATTATGGGCTCGCCTAATTAAAAGCCTCAACATTGAAATAACATCTAATAAAATTGAAATTCCTTTATTGGAAAAAGATAATTATTAAAAGAATTGCAAAATTAATGAAAAGAAAGATATAAAATTGGATGGATTTATATTGATCTATACAAATGATAATAAGTGCAACCTTTAGAGAAGGAATAGACACCCCAATAGATTTAGCACTTTTAGATAATAGAATTACGGATAAAAAAGAAGCAATTTTAGGTATTATTAGAGGAAATTTAAAATACCAAAAATTGATAATTAATATCTATCCAAAAATTGCCTATAATATAGAGACAAAGATTTTGGACAGTAATCCCTTGGGCTTGATACAAGATTTCAAAAGAAAAGATTTTATGAGAGTAGGTAATAAGTCTTATCTTCTATAACTTATAAAATTGTTTAAGCTTTATCTAAAACACATCATATTGAATATTTCGCCCATAAAGATTATATTAACTTACCATTATTATTTCAAGATAATGGTAGAATTTACCCCCTTGAAAATTAAAGTATTAGTTTTAATGAAGATTTCCTATTGGATATAGGAGACAAACCAAACTTTATAGAACATAGACCATCTTGCTCAAGTTTATCTATTACAGATAATAAGATTCATCTTAATAATAGAATTCCATTTAAAAATCTTGAAAAAAGTAAAAGAATTACAAATTACAAAATTAAAGGAGAATATTTTGATGGCATCGAATGGAAAAAGATTGATATCTTAATTGATATCGGAGAAGCCCCAGCTATATATATATCAAAAGTATAACATTTATGTTATAATTAGAAGATTTAACAAAACCAAGAAAATATATAAATTCTTAATGGTGAAGAATTTAGAGTAACAGTACCCTATACTCGTATAATTAGATTATCAAACCAAGAAACATGAATATCTTTAAATGGTAGAAGATGAAGGAAAAATGATAATTATAAGCATTATATTAGAATGACATTTCTTGAAAATGTAATCCCGGCACATTTCACAAAATTTGGTTATCACTATAGATAACAAAGAAATAATTATTCCAAAATGACTAGTCCTTGTTCAATATATATTCTTATTGGATTAACCTATCTCGGGCTTCATAAAGCGTAAAACTCGCCGCTATATTGATCTCGTGATCGTGCCTATGTTTGCTAAAGAAGATTGTTTCCTAAACAATATGAGATTCTTACTCAGTGTAAGAGGAAAAGATATATCAAATGATACTATTACTCTACAACAAGGAATAAGAAACCCAAAGATTATTATTGATAAATATATTGTCAAAATTTCCTCTCTTTATTTTTATATCACAGGCTGTGATATTATACAAGGAAATAATTTTCTTCAATAGTTTCAACTGATTATTCAAAATAATCTTTATCACTACCTGCGATTTAAAACTCCTTGTAATCATTGGATTACCGCTCCTCGAATTAAAACGGGCTTTGCCCGCAAAATCCCTATTCCTTTTACCCCCCAAACAACAAGTGGTGATTTTCTACCGCATAAATTTCAATCTGAAGATTTTGATAAACCCCTATTAGTTTTTGAAACCCTATTATTACATAAATTAGATTTATGTGCTAATATTCGCCAAAAATTAGAATCTCTATATGTTGACAACCCATTACAATTTTGGGACACTAATAAAATTTATGCAACTTTAGAGTTAAAAGACCCAAATAAGATTATCAGAGTTCGACCTATGCGTCATAATGAACTCGATGTAAAAGAATTTCAACAATAGATAAAAGAATTGCTAGATTTAAAGTTAATAAGACCTTCTAAAAGCCCACATAGTAGTCCAGCTTTTATGGTTCGAAATAGAAAAGAGATTAATAGAGGAAAAGCTAGAATGGTGGGCAAATTATAAAACAATTAAATGATAATCCGATTTTTGATGGGTACTTAACCAACAAAGAAACATTACTACATAAACTACAGTAAAGAAAATACATTCAAAAAGTTTCTGGATTGTAACCTGTGGCTTCTATCAAATTAAGATGGTTTGAAAGTTCCAAGCCACCACCCCGCATTTAGTACCCACAAGGACATTTTCGTGGAATGGAATGTCTTACCATTTGGATTAAAAATTCTCTCAAATCTTCCAAAGAAAATAGATCTATTATTATTTAAAGAATACAATTATGCATGCTATATTGATGTGATATGTTGATATCTTCTCGAAAAACCCTGACCAACATCTTAAACACTTAGAAAAATTCATAGATCTATATATAAGTAATGGAATTGGATTATCTAGGAAGAAAACAATTATAGGAGAACCTAAGATTGACTTTTTAGGCTTGATTATAGATTATGAAGGAATAGAATTACAAACTCATATATTAGAAAAAATTAAAAATTTTAAAAATATCTGGAGCAGAAAGCAATTACAAAGATTTTTAGGAATATTAAACTATGCTGGAGGATTTATAGAAAACTTGGCAGATCTAAGAAAACCATTAAGAAAATTAACAAGTGAAAAACAAAGATTTGAGTTCTACCAAGAACATGAAAATCAAATAAAATATATAAAATTAAATGTAATACATAAAAATTAAAACTACCATTAGATAATGATGATTTAATATTAGGAACAGATTCATCCTAAAGTACTTCACAAAGAAGTATTTAAAACGCATTGGAAAATGGAAAAGAAGAATTAAGTGTAGATATATTTCAGAACTTTACTCCTACGTAAGAAAAAGATCATATCAATGAAAAGAATGCAACTGCTACAAAAGGATTGAAAAAATTATCTTATTTTCTATTACCAAAAAGGTTTTTACTTCGAACTGATAATACATAGGTAAAAGCATTTATAAAAAATAATTTACCATCAAAACCTGATTATAAAAGATTAATTAGGTGGAAAACTTATTGCTATGAATATATCTTTGATATTGATATAATTCGATCTGACAAAAATATTGTTGCAGATTTTCTTACTCGAGATGGCTCAGATGAGCAAAAAGCCAAAGATTGAGATGGTGGATAACCTCTCGGAGATGTCAAAAAATTTTTGATCAGATTATTACTTTAATCATTGTCAGTCGAATTTGCCGAAATCGAGACTTCATCAAAAGCTAAAGCCACTCCAGAAGCCTTTATCGCGTCATAATAGAAAGGTAAGGAATAAAAACTATACTTCTTACGAAATGAATTTAGTATCTCTTCTAAAAGATGATACGATTGATTTTTCAAAACTTGAAATTTCAAAAAACACTTCAAAATATTCAAATCCAATGAATACTGATGTACCGCTCTCAGGCAGGAGCATCTACAAGTGTTTCATTTAGACCGCAGACTTCAAAGACTCAAACAAATTTTGAAAAATTATCTATTTCTCCGGCATCAAGAAATTAGAGGAATTACATGGTGATACCATGGAAAGATTGTTTGGGACAAGATGCAAAGAAAACACAGACAACTACAGCTGATCCATGATCAGTATTTCCTTCATGAGCAAATCCCCATTTTTGAAAAACTCTGATTTATATGATTTGCGCACAGTCACCATATATGCGATGATTTCCTAATTTTCGAAATCGAAAAGATCACAAAGATGGATTAAGGAGGGTGTAAAAGATAATTTTGGGAACAACCCAATGATAAAGATTAACGATGTCATTGCACTTGATTTTTTTAGTGCAAGTCCAGGTTTTGATGAAAATCAAACCTATCCCGTTTGACAATTTATAAAATGCTAATATATGATATGAAAAAAACTTCACTTCAAAGAAGAGAAGATTTAAAATATACTGAAGATAATGTTCATTATCGAAAGGGATTGGGACTTATTGTGGTTAAAGGAAATGAGAATGCTCTAAAAGCCCTCTGTAAGTTACGATGCTCTCCGATGTGACAAGCATCCGTAATGATTTCAAAGAGACATGCAATCTACTCCGCATTCACCATAAAAGGTTTTTGCGAAAAAGATAGGTATGATTAAAGTGTAGAGAACTCATCATCACTAGAAGCCCTTAATTATGTGTGGAGAGAAGATTGATGTGGACACTGATGGGCTGGATTCAAAGTACGGCTCCACGCAAATGGATAAAAACTCGAAAAGCAAGGACGATTGTCAGCTTGGCACCCCTAGTTTTTAAAAATGTTCTTGCCATATTTGAAAACCAAATGCTTATAGATTTCATAGATAAGATTATAAGTCATTCGGGTTTCATGTCCTATTTCTAGTATAAAATATGAGTATCAGATCGTAGTGAGAAGTAAACGGTTGAATATCTCTTTCTCTCGTCAATAAGAGAATCCGTCGCTCCTCAAGTAAGATTGTAAGTGTTTTGGGCTCTTTTATTTTTGTGCTATGGCAAATGAGAATTTATTCTGCTCGTGAGTTTTGCAGGGACATAAATAAAATATTATATTTGTAAATCTTCGGTCTATATGAATCTATTATAATCATTAGTATTCTACTTATACGCATGCCTTTCTTTAAAGTAGGAAACGAATTAAGGCTGTGCTGATGGTTTTTAAAAGTGTCCCCACGGTGAAGGTATGTCCCCACCATAGGCATGAACGTGATTACCAGAGTTTCTAGCTCGTTTTCCAATAAACCTTTGCAAAAAACATATAAAAGGGAATAATAATGGAAGCATGGTGGACCCATATGAATGAGAAGTACTTAATTTAATTTTATTTAGTATCACATACTCATAAGGTTTAGAAAACTGTGATTTTTGTGAACTTGTGTTTATGTTATTATGGATTATTTTATTAATCGTATTATTCAGACTTTTTATCCTGATCTTAAGAACATTTGATTTATGATTGCATGATGATTACATGATTTTCATAGATATATTTTTATTGAAGATTAACGAAATAATATTTTTAATCTTCGTTTATCATAATTTTGAAGATTTAGAGGAAGAAGAAGAAAATCATGAAACGACTTATAATAATTCTATAGATTTTTTGGATAACGAATATTCTGACCAAGAAGATTGGTTCAATGGTGAATAGTAACATGTGAATAGTTCCTGTGAACTGTAATTCGTGAAGATTGTGTATACCATTTTTTAGACACAATCTTCACGAATTATCATTTGATCTGGATGAATCGTGCGTGCATTTCAGTTAAATTCTCGGTGTTCTTTATAGCTAAAATACATGATTCACAGTCTTTTTCATTAATATTACATTAATCCCTCATATTATATTATTCTATAAAATATGGAGATGTTGGAATCAAAAGGGTAGTTAAAAGTATTTAAAATATATGGGGCGCAAATGACGAAAAGGCAACATCAAGGGTTACGGGTTTGCCGCACTACATCCCTTGCCGCGACCGAAGCACTTCCTCCGTCGCTACACCCCCTTTCGCCGCAGTCAACCGGAAGCCCGAAATCAAAGGCCTCGGTTCACAAGGCGTAAGCCACCTGTCGGCAAGGAGGTCTCTTCCATTACCGGAACTCGAAACCCTAGCTTTCTAGGCTAATACGGCCCGCATCTCGAGGTATAAAAGGAGAAACATGTAAGTGAGATGGATTGGGAATAAGGAGGAGATACAGGAGTGGGAGATCAAGATAGACGAATTCGGGATAGATCGCGAAGATGGATTTTTCTGTAGTCTTTCCTTCAACCCACTTCATGATTCGAATTCTTCAATCTGTAGTGAATAATATGATGAACTAATTCTTTTCTCTTGGGTTTTGCCAACCCTAACCACATTTTGATGGATTGATTTTCTGTTTTGGGCGATTTGATTATTAATATGAGTTCATGTTTGCCATAATTTGTGGTTTAATTATATGTTATTGTCCTGTCAATCATGACATGCCAAAGCCGGGAGTTTGAGATCGAGAGAAGATAACTTAGGGACATGGTTAAAGCAACACTTTAGTCAAGAATAGAGATATTAGACCGCAAGTGTGGCAATTAGGGTTTGCACATTTAGCATTTCGTAGCCTGTAGTGGATTGGCGCGTAGATGCAATACATCATCCCACTGGCGAGATAGGAAAATATATCTCGAGAGAGAATATCTTGTATAAAGACTTTCATCCGCCAACATAACTCATATAAATACTTCAATAAGTCCTTAATTGAATCTTGACATCCATCAAGAGTGGAGACTGTGAAACCCCTAGGTTTTTATCACGATATAATTCAACACACGCAATTCTAAGTTTTTATAATTTAATAATCTAGTCATAATTCATCAGATTAGATCCAAATATTGTCGGGTTATTAAATCAAGAGTCAACACACTTCTCTCGAGGAACGCACACTTGACCAACCACTACACTACGTCAACTCGACGCCGCGCACTGATGCCACACGGGTTTGCGCTTCCCAATTACTTTACACACTCACTTTAGCTCGGGCTAAGTTTTTTACTACGCCATCGCCAGAGAAGTTTAGTGTTTGATATTGACAACCGTGACATAGATAGCACTTTGAATCCCCACTTTACTTTCTTTAGTTATTCTCAATTTCGACTACTTCTTTTACTTTTATTCCCGGTTTACGTGTTCTTCTTACGCATCCGGTAATGATTTGGTTTCTGGTTTATCCTATGATTTGTGAAAGTATTTAGAGGTATGCAAAGACAAGATCACAGTGGAAACCGCTTCCATTTGATCCCGGGAACTGCACTGCACACTACATCGATTATGTAGAAAGGCCCACGTAACTCATCCTGAAATCATGCAAAGCATCAAGTAGACGCAGGACATATTCATAATGGGGATGAAACCAATGTGTGAACAGAATAACAACACATAGAAATCCGCCACCACACCTTCGTATGTTCCTAGTAATCCGCATATGCTACTTGAGGAGTTTGCCTTGCCACCTACATTTGTTCAGTCAGCTATACGATGACCACCTATACAAGCGAACAACTTTGAGCTAAAAGGAGTGACCCTACAGATGCTCAGACAATATCCAAGCCATGGAGCAACACCGAGAACCCGACGTACATTCACTGTACTTTTATCAGAGGTCCGTGATATACCAAGTATAATGGGGTAACCACAGCTCGCATCATGGTTATTCCCATTGTCACTTAGTGACTAGGCTAAACAGTGGTTGACCAGCCAACCTCTAGATTCCATCACCTCATGGAATGACTTGGTGCAGAAATTTATGACCAAATTGTTTCCACCCTAAAAAATAGCTCAATTGGTGCAAGAAATTAATAAATTTAGACAATTTGAGGGGAAGAACCTAGTTGAGGCTTGGAAGAGATTTCATGAACTATTAAGGAGATGTCCACATCATAGATTAACTAAGTGGATGCAGGTGCATGCGTTCAACAATGGTCTGGGCGACTCACCGTAATCATCGTTGCTTCAGCTAGAGGTGCTTTAAGATAAAGAAACCACAGACTGCTTACGAGATTCGAGGATAACCACAATACTACTCAGTGGCCCAGAGATAGATTAGCACCTAGGAAACCCTCAACAGGAGCAGACACAGAGATTCTAAGTAACTCAGAATCATAAAAGCCGCAATGCAAATGACTAAACAACTGGGCAAACATGGTACAATAAATGCTATTCGAATAATCCATGGAAATTCAGGTCTTTGTGGTGGACAAACACAAGATTAAGTGGGAGTGTCAATGTGGCAGATGACAAAGAGAGCAGGCCCAATATGAATCAGCCAGACTAACCACAACAAAGGCGATGGGGCAATGCATAATGCACATACTAGAATCGAGTCAAAATGTCAGGGGTCGTGATGGAGAGGTAACCAAGGTAATCAAAACAATCAAAATTATGGTTAGAGGAATAATCAGAATAACATACCACTACCCCGAGTGAATGAACCACCCCCTGAGAAGAAAGTAGACTTGGAGCAAGCACTTACACAAATGCTCACCTCACACACTGCCTTTATGAATGAGACAAAGGCGAATTTGCAAAGCCAAACCACCCAATTGAACAATCAACCAACACAATCGAGAAACTTAGAGGTGCAAATGGGCCAAATGGCCGGTCTGTTAACGGAGAGGCAGCGAGGAGCATTACCGAGTAATTCTGAGGTGAACCAGAGGCGAGAGGTTAATGAAAAGGTAAAAGCTGTCACATTGAGGAGTGGCAAAGAACTAGCAAAGATTCATGGCAAAATGCACTAAAGTGATGTGGGAGGTAGAGACAGAAGAGGTAATCCATCCTAGCCAGAATGATAAGGTAGTAGGGGAATAACCCCATTAGAAAAAGTTGGATGAAGAAGAAACATAAGCTAAGGGTCGACCAAACATGACCTAATCCTACGTACACCAATCACCTCACGCCTCTAAAAGAGAAAATTGGATACACCACCAAGTTTCTGGAGGTGTTCAAGAAACTCCACATAAACATTCCGTTTGTTGATGCATTAGAGAAGATGCCTAGCTATGTGAAATTCATGAAAGAGATACTGTCTAACAAATGAAGACTGTCGGACTTTAAGACAGTAAACCTCACTGAGGAGTGTAGTGCCATCCTACAACGAAAACCCGCCATGTGTCGAAACACCCCGATAAGTTTTACTATACCATGACAACTGGAAATTCCATCTTCGAAGGCCTTGTAGATTCGATACACCTTTATGTCGCTGGTCTATATTCATCGATTGGGATTAAGTAAGCTCACGTTAGTGGATCAGAAGATATATACAAATTCTTATGACACCCATTACCAAAGGACTATTGTCTAATCCTCATAATGCCATGAAACTCGTTAGTTATATTTCTTTTGCAATTATACTCATTAAAATTGCTTTCCTTAAGATTAGATAAATTTCTTTCGATTTTGGATCCAAGATCCCTATAAGTGCATTGTGTGTCGAACAAGTAATAAATGGATTTAAGTCCGTGATATCGATCCCACGTAGAGATCTCAAGAATTATCAATCAACCACCTGACTAATCAAATTTACACTATTTGACTTCAAAGGCAATTGAAATCAATGAAGCCTTAAAAAAAAATATATAAGTCTTAAGATATGTGAATGAATAACAAATAAACTCGAAATTTAAAAGAGTAAAGAATGAAAAATAGTAATGAAAAATAATCGGCTCGATCCATTATCTTTTAAAGGAAACATTGAGTACACTACTATCAGAAAAAATCATCATGCAGAGTACTTTGCAATTACTATGAACCACGCATTTTAAATCGATCCAGAAATATGGTAGTGCAAATTAATCTCTCTGGTCTCCATCTGTTTGTCACCCACTCTTCATTCTTCAAGATAGTGAATGAAAGAACTGTTTTTAATTCAGCAGCCTAGCCCCTGATACTTTTCTTTTCTTTCACATCTGGTCACCTGTCAGATCAGAAAAACCATATTCCAAGACAAATGTAAGTATATGGGGTTTAGCTCTTTTATCGGTTTCTCCCTTCCTCAAACGTAGTCAACATATCTTTTCTCATTGAGTCTTGCCAACACGATTGAATTCATTAAAACAATCGGTGTGGAATTCCTCGGGCTTAAGCTTATCTGATAATTCATTTTAACTCATTCTTGATTTCAAGTGAGACGAGATTTATCGAAATAAACTCACAAAGCTCATTAGACTTCCAATATTAGGTTAATATACCCTAGAAATTGTTCATCACTCAGATTGCCTTCTCTCGTGTCACCGCAGGGCCTCCCGAAATCGTGAGCAGAAACAATGCTACAACCGGCATCTACATCGATATTGGGATCAATTACAAAACTCAGAACTTAAAACATTTTCATGCCGAAGTTCACTAGCACTAATTTATTCTCAGAAAGATAAATTCTAACAAACGTAAGTTTGCTCAATGGAAGCCGGGTTTCCTAAATTCATCGACCACACCGCATGGTTATCCGACAAAATATCCACCAGATTAATGAAAATCGAGGTCCGACCTAATTGTCTCAACTTCCGTAAACAACCGTATAGTACCTAGAAATGAAATGAATTCGTGATTCACCGCGCTAACAAGCCAATCGCCCGTGTCTAGAAATAAAATAAAATCTACCTCTAATGCCCAACGACAAAATGAAACAAACTAAAACAAAAAAATAAGAAAAGAAAATAACAAATGAGCCTTAGGGTACCCATCTTCGCTCAGGCGCCTGCCAGTCATTTCTTCCTCGCAAAGAAATTGAGTACGGCAGATTTTGAAGTCGGTCCCACCGGTGCACTGGGTGATTGCAACCGAACTCCGCCCATTTTACGTCTATGTCATGGGCCCAATTCTTTGTCGCGGTAGACCGCTTGTTCCAATGTTTGTTGCAGCGTACTTTAGCCTGTCGCCACATCCTCTTGATGCTCGAGTTCCTTTATGTCGCGACGATTCTTTGTCGCGACATCATCTTATCTCGCCTGCAAGGTGCCAGCCTTCCCGGTTGCGACATTCTCGCCTCCTATGATCTTTTATGTCGCTGAATTTCAATGCTTTGCCGCGACATCAATCCAGCGCTCCACATTAGTTTCAGAGCCTTAACCTTCGGTCCCTGACCGACTGTTCTCACTGTCGCGACACTCAATTCGTCACGTGACATCACAGCGTCTCAAGATTGCTTTAGAAGTGTGTTTCTTTCTTTGTCGCGACATCAATCTCTTGTCGCGACATTAATGGTCTCCTCATACATCACAAAAATTCCTGTCATGGTCTTTTCTGATGTCGCGACTTCAAATCCTTGTCGCGACATCACTAGTTTCATCATTTGTCACACCTCCCTTCATCTTGTCGCAACCTGTCTTAGCTTCAAGGGTGCTTCTTTGTCGCCATTAATCCGCTGTCGCGATATCGCTATGCCCGTGTGTTGTTTATCCCTGCCATACATCCAAGCCCGGCCACAGCTTGGCCAAGACCGCCCTCGCCGCGACTTCGCTTGGCTCTCGTCATGACAATTTGTAAGTCAAGCCGCGCCATGCCGCGACATTAATTCTTGTCAGCACTGAGTGTTCGCATGCGCTTCGGAGTATCAACTTTGTGGCTTCAATTTGGTTCACCGTTAATGTCGCGATCTTTTCTAAATGTCACGACACGCTTCACCGCTAAGCTTTTTAATCTTGTCACATCTCGTGATGTTGTCGCGACATCATTCCCTCGTCTTCACCGCTTAACCGGCTCGACTCTGGAATTCTCTGTCGACCGCCATTTGCCTTTGATTTCTTTTCTTTATATCGCGATATGATCCTATCTTCCCCGTGCGAGCTCCAACTCCGCAAACATTCTTCCATTTTTATTCAACTGGGCTTTTATTCTATTTCATTTCGCGACTTTCTCGTGATTCTCTATCGCAATAATCTCCCTTTCTTATAAATCTATGTTGAATAACAAATTGGTGGAGTTTCATATTTCTGCATATTAATCATTCTTTAAGATTAAAATCGCGTAAAAAATGGACTAAAAAATAGATGACTTTTAAGCTCATCAAACTCCCCAAACTTGAAGTTTTGCTTTGGTCCTCAGCAGAAAGATTTTGCTCATTCCTCAAACAAAAAAGGACATTTTTCTGCTCGTTTAAGAGCAGCCAATTTAATTTGAAAAACTGTGAAAATTGCATTCTCTTTCGTATTCACCAAGTCTGTGATCAAGGCTAGTTTTACTCTCATCTAGCATACAAAAACCAAATTGTTGAAATTGTTTTACAAAACAGCTTGTGAAGTTACACTGATCCCGCTGAAATGTAAGCTGGTTTTCTTTCTCATTTCCTTAATGAGTCAATTCAACCCTTAGAGGATGTTCACGCTAGATCTTTCCGATTTTCCCAAATCTATTATGCTTGTTGTTCATATTGATCTCCACTAATGTAGGTAATTCCAACCTTCAAGATCAATCAGGTCTTTTCGCTTGTAATGTTAGGCTCAGGTAATGGGTAGGATGATGGGATTTCAGTTAAGATTACCAATACTCTTTTCCTTTCTACTCATACCCGCCCTTTTTCTCCTTGTAATTTCTTTAATAAACTCCCGAACTTCATGCTCGGGATACCACCTGATTTTCTTCATTCAAACTCCGCATGCTCCCATTTCATTCAGAACAAACCGGGGAATTCTTTCATTCTCTCACTATTCAGAATAGGTGTACTGTTTTTAATCTTTTTAGGCTTCTAACACTCTAGCGAACTTGGGTTAGTAGCCCCATACCGCATGGCATTAGGGTGCACAGGTGTTGAAACACTCTACAGTTTAATTGTTCAAGAGAGTCAGGCCACAAGACAAAACCTATTCCTGCTTTCTTTTTTTTGTTGTATTTTCGTTGTAGATCTTTTTTCTTCTTTCTTACCTCTTTTCGTATTTTCTCTTTGAGTTCCTCAAAAAATTTATACTCCCCCAAACTTTATTTCTTCCTCTCTCCTTGAATTCGCAATCACGGTGTTCTTTACTGGAGGATTGATTCTTTAGACGGGTCAGGGTCTCCATCGCTTATTTTGAAATAAGGCTTGTTTTGGCTCACTTTCTGAACTAATGTATATGATTAGCATATAAATAGGATATAGAAATGGTCAAACTCTTCCAAGATGGCTCAAGATCATTAAGTATTTGATTACCTAGATTTCGCCTTTGATCACTAAATCTAACAAGTTCTAGAATTGGCCGATTAACTGTGACTAACCCCGAGGATGTTCTGACTCAATGGGCTTGATGAGGATTTAAATGATGTTATATCCAATAGGTTCCTTGACCTCACTGCCTGTATACTACAAACTCAAAAACATGTTTTGTTCCTTCCAATTGTATAACCATCCTTATCCTCGGACTCACGCCCACTTCAAACTAATTATAATTTGTGCTTCAATTAATTGTATGTCATTTGGCCCTTATTCTCAGTGATTTTATTTGTGTTTCAAATTTCAATCTAATATTTCAACTAGTCATATTATGATATATCAGCAATTTCCCTTCTTGAACTAGTTCCTACTATTATTTTCCCAATAATGCAAGCAAAAAAAAAAAAAAAAAAAAATCAACACACAATATAACTACCAGCAATAACAAACAATTCATTTCTAAATTTTTTATTTTATTTTATTGATGATCAAATTGCAAGTGTTGAGAACAACATTAGGGGAGAGAGGAAGAGAAAGATCAGTCAATGGTAAGGTTTATTTTTCTTTTCGAGGGAAATATCAAAATGTTTGTCCGATTCAAAGAATAATTTGAGAGAATTTTGTAGAATTTCATTCCATTCTCCTTCTTCGATACTTTCTCCATCTGATCTTTTCAAGGACTAACTCATCAGAGTTCAACTTTCTTGTTCAGTCATCTGTCATTCCCAATGTGTTCATTGTTCTCTCCATCTCAACATGACTTCTAAAAAAATTGGTGAGACTTTGGTTAATCAAGTCCAAATTTTTCTAGCCGACTTTCTCCGTATTTCATTGTCCCCTAGCTTTTTATCTCTTTCTTCTATTTTCTTTCCTCAAAGTCCTTGCTGTGTTGACCTATATAGGAATTTGAACCCCTTAATCTCGCTTCTAAGGCCTTAGCCTCTGCTCGAATCCTTTTTTTATGATTGTGAGGAGCCGAATCACTGGCCATACTGTTGTTGTAAAATGACCCATGGATCAGCTTAGCTTTTTCAGATCTGATCCCCGCTCTCCATTTCTTTCACTCTCCTCCAAGCTTCAAAATTTCTCAGACCGTCCTCCCTTCCGCTCATTACATCCTCCTCCATCTTGCCGGTCTCTTCTTCTCTCGCCCGCTTCATAAATTTCTTCTTGCTCTCGCCATCTTCCCAATGTTGGGATTCTCTTTCTTCTCATTTCATTCATACGCTTCCTCCCCGAATTTTTTTGTCTGAGGTTCCATTCTTCTTGATCCTACTGTACTTACCGTATGTAAATTTCCCCGACAATCTTCCTACTCGTCGTTTGCTAATGTACCTTCTTAAATTTGGAGCTGCCTTTGCCCCTAGCTTATCCCGTACACCCTCACGGCATTCGCCTCCGTATGGCACCCAAACTCCTTCCGACATATACAAAGTCAGTTCTTTCTTCCTACAAAGTCGAGTAGAATTCCTCGACCACCGTCGTACATCCGTGCTGGGTGCTTCAAGAATTTCCCCACCCTCTTGTTCTATCATTTCCTTGAAAGGGAAATAGGGCTGGTTGAATCCCCTTTCTCCAACAAACCCCTTATCAAAGATAATATTTCCGTGATGTTTAACAAGCCTTCCACACACAAACGCATCTTCTTCTTCTTCTACCACCTCGTTCTTCCCCTCAGATGCTTGTTGCCCTCGGAAACCGTTGATGCTCTCTGTGTGTTTTCCATGGTACGCTTCCATGGTAGGTTCCCTCGATGAACTTCCTCTCACGTTGCATATACTCTTCCATGATTTCATTCAGGTTTCGACGAGGGGTAGCAAAGACATTTGCTAGTTAGGAAGGGTTTAGGAAGGGATTTTGTCTAGTGGTTTTCAAAATCAAAGAAACCAGAGGAGAAACGAAGATGAAGAGTTGTGCTTTGAGAATGGAATGGGAGCTGAAGGATTTTCCCTACAATTGCAATTCAATGATGATTGTGGGTCGTTTATTATTTCATTTATTTCCTCGTCGCGATTTAAATTTCAAACCCACCTTATTTACATCACATTACATTGAGGGTATTAAAAAGGTGAGTTGCTGGCACATTTTCTTTTTCTGTCGCGACATAACAAAGTTTGTCGTGACATAAAAAGGCTTTGAGAGAGCACTATCAAGTCGCGACATTTAAAATTTCTACCCCCTTTTTAAATAACAAGCAACTTTATGGATCAGAGGGTTTTTCGCGACCTGATATTTGATTTTGAAGTATATATCTCTGTCGCGACCTCAATGTTTTGTCGCGACATCACTAGTCAAGCCGCGCATAACCTCTCGGTCGCGACCGTGCTCTTAATCTTAATGATCACTGTAAAAGTTTTCCTTCTTATTCATTTTGGCAATCTTTTTCAACATCCATTCAAGCATTTCGCCAAATAATTCAATACATTTCTATTCATCCTTCACAGAATTTGTTTGTGGAAGTACTCCCTCTTTTTCCCGCTGCTCTCTCTCTCGCAAGTTGCCGAGATGTCCTGGAGTTGTCCTTTTCTCTCCTTCCCTTGCATTTCTGCATAAGCACTCTGCAACATTTACAGAAAGGATTCAATTAAACAAAAATTAACTTCTCAAGTACTAACTAATCATTATAAGAACTAGAGAAAACAAAATCAAGGTGAATTCTAAAAAATCAAAGTCTAAAATCGTAAACGAAGTTCTATGGTTGCTCCCATCACCGTCACAGTCCCACTGACTCGGTCAAGCTGATTCTTTCTCCTCTTAATGAACCACTGAGCTCTTCCTCCTTTCTTTCCTCCCTACTTGATAATGCTTCATTGGTAAAGGAGTGGCCTTCCTAAAGAAGAAGAGGACTTGTGAATCTTTCCTCCATATCCAAGAGATGATGAAGTCAACTGAAAATAAAATTTCACCTTACCAACATCTTCTCTATGATTCCTTCTGTAGGTTTTCCGTGTCTCTATCCGCCATTTGGAGTGTAACAAGAATGGAGTAAGCCCCTAAACTTAACTTCTTGGCAAATGTAATAGGCATTAAATTAACATCGCATTCGAGTCACGTAGAGCTTTCAAACTCAAACTTTCTAATGGTGTGAATGACAAGCTCCTCTGGATCCTTCTATCTTTTCGGGTAAGTCTCTTGATCACAAAGACTACAAGTCAGTAAATTCAAGTTCACAATTCCTTCTTCACACCTTCCTCTTTTGCCTCGCATGTCTTTAAAATTTTTTGCATAAAGTGGCATCTGAGTCACCACTTTTGTGAAAGGTATAATTTAATTCCCACTTCAAAGGTTTCTGGCTAAACCTTGCAAACTGCCTCTATCTTTGATTTATCTCTGTGGAAATGGGACCCAGCATTGTTCCCGGGTTTTCTTCTTGCTTCCTTCTTCTCCCGACAAATTGCTCCTTCTTCTTCCTTCTCCAAGAGGCCAAAGATTGTCCGCCTTCCTCTCCTCATGCGCTTTCATCTTTCCGTCTTTCCAAAGTCTTTCCCCATCAGCCACTGTACCTGATACGCTCTTCGGATTCTTCCTCGTGTCACCGGGAGCGCATCTTCATCCGGTTCAGTGCTTCAGTACGCTGCCCTATTTGGTGTCTCTGTGTTCTCGAGAGTGCAATTAGTGGTCTTTTTTGGAAATTGAAAATCGTATTTCGAGGCTTTAATTGCAAAACTTTTGTTCATGGAGGTTTAACAATCTTCTTATTGTCCCCTTATGAATTTCATGACGGGATCTTCAAATGGCTGAGCCTCCCACTTTGGAAAATTGCTCTATTTTCACTCTCCCTGTCACGCTATTGTGAACCTTTGGTGGTTGGGTTTCGATATCCCTGTCAGGATTCTCACCCATGCTTTGGGCCTGTGAGGCTCCTCTGCACTATATAAGGAAAATTTCATGGTTCCTCGCTGTCGGATGATAGTGTGCCAAGGTGTTAGGATTTGGTTCTTGAAGTGATAACTTCTTGGCTCCCTGCTACCTCAACTCCCCAGATCACAAAAACAGCTTATTCAAGCAAGTACATCAACACTCTCCTCACAGCTCTCTGATCGCTTCCTATTTCCATGAGCAGCGGTGCATCTTCCTCTCTTGCTTGTCCATTCTATGGCCAGATACATCTAACTTTGCTCTCCATGGCTTCGCCATCTGCTTCAGCCTCCATACTCTCTTCCTCCGCCACTACTCTGAAAACTCTGATGGAGCTTTCAGTACGCATTTACCAGTCCTCAATCGCATCTCTCATTTCTTCAAACTTATGACTCTCTCTACATTTGAATGCTCCAATAAAGATGAAGCATCAATAATGCCCTTAGATGTATCATTCAAGGTGCATGATACACTAAGTGTCCATCCGGGTCTTCAAGTCTATCCCATGCACTGCATCTTTTCAAAGAACCTTGGTCTCTCCCATGCTACACATAAAAGGTTCTCATCTTTCCCCCATTGAACAAATTATCTCCCTCCTCTTTCCCGAGGTGAGTGATGGGGGAAGAATCACCAAGTAGGCTTCACAAGTTCCTCCCAAGCATCACTTGAACTATATGGTAGAGATTCATACCATGTGGCTGATGTATCTCTGAGAGAAAATGGGAATAAATGCAATTTTATGACCTCTGGTCTCACCCCATTCAACTTCATCAGAGCCATGTATCCCGAGAAACCTTCCTAGTGCTCATATTTGGCCTTCCTCAGGGATGACCAAGAACTCGTTGTTGCCGAACCATTGTAATCATAGCGTAGCTTCAGGGCCTAAAATTATTTGCATCAACTCCAGGTCGCTTGACGTAGTATTCATCCCTGGGCCTGCAGTCCTCCATCAGACGCTGACGGAAAATTCAGGTCACTGCTCTTGTCCTTTCGCCCGGTCCCTTTGCCTTCATCTCACATAGTTGAGTTTTTCATCCTTTTTGCTTTTTCTCTCAAGCTCGAAGTGTTCTTTTCGATCAAGATTCCACTGAATCGGGACCGCGCTCTGCTTCCTATGCATTAAAGTTTTCCCCGAAATCAAACACACTTACATTAATAGGATTAGTTAAGCCAACCACTAATATGGCTTGTTAAAGTGTTATGGCTGCAACAACCACCCCATGGAAAAACTATTTTCTTGTTCTTTTCTTAAAATGTCCAAATTAGCATTTCTTCTTTCGTCAATATCGATCTACTAAATTCTTTCGATCCCTTAACGCGCCCATAAAACTTGTTATTAGTGGACTGTAAGATATATACAAATTTATGACACCATTACTAAAGGACTATTGTCAACTTCAAAGAATAATGCCAAGGAACTTGTTAGTTATATTCTATAGTAATTATACTCATTAAATCGGTTTCCTTAAGATTAGATAAATTTCTTTATGATTTTGATCCAAGATCCTGCAAGTGCACAGGTCGAACAAGTAATAAAATGGATTTAAGTCCAGATATCGATCCCATAGAGATCTCAAGAATTATCAATCAACTACCTTGACTAATCAAATTTCACACTATTTGGACTCTAAAAAGGCAATTGAAATCAGCTTAGAAGCCTTAAAATATACAAGTCTAAGATATGTGAATGAATAACAAATAAACTGAAATTTAAAAGAATAAAGAATGAAAAAAAATAGTAATGAAAATAACTGGCCTGATCCATTATCTTTTAAAGGAAACATTGAGTACACTACTATTGTGAAAAATCAATTTCTGCAGAGTACTTTATAAACTTTGTTTCTTTGGCGAACCACGCATTTTAAATCATCTAGTGGAATATGGTAGTGCAACAGATCTCTTAAACTCCATCGCTCATCATCTAATTTTCCCGATTCTTTCAAGACGGTGGAATTAGATAACTACTTCTTTAACTGTGTTGCCTTGTTCTCGATATTTTTCTTTTTCTAAATACTTAATACCCGCAACGTGACTATAAACCATAGCTCCCAAGACACGGGTATAGCATGGGTTTACTCTTTACTCTGTTTCTCCTCCTATAAATTAGAATAGTCTTATCTTTCCTTGATTAGATCTTAGCTAACACAGATTGTAACTCACTGTCAATTGAGGTGAAATCTCTCATTTGAATTCTCGATAATTCATTCAACTCATTCTTTGATTTGCGAGACGAGGATTTATCTAAAATAAACTCACAAAGCTCATTAGATCTCCAATATTAGGTTAATATACCCTTGAGAAATTGTTCATCACTCCTCAGGATTGCCTTCTCTCGTGTCACCGTGGGGCCTCCCGAAATCGTAGTATGAAATAATGCTATAACTGTATAGGACACCATATCGATCAATTACGAAAACTCGCAAACTGTAAAAATGCATTTTCAAGCTGAAAGTTCAATAGCACCAATTTATTCTGTAGAAAGATAAATTCTAACAATAAGTTTGCTCACCGGAAGCTGGTTTCTAAATTAATGACTACACACCACAAAGGGTTATCTCGATAAAAATATCCACTGTAATAATGAAACTGGAGGTCCGAATTCCATAATTGTCTCAACTTCAAACAACTATATAGTAATTTGAAATGAAATGAATTTCGCATTCAAATTTCTCGCAGTAACAAGCTAATCGTTCGATTCAGAAATAAAATAAAATCTACTCTAATGCCCAAATGCAACAAAATGAAACAAGTCCAAACAAAAAATAAGAAAAGAAAAATTAATGAAAATGAGCCTGTGCCACCCGCATCTTTCGTTCGCGCGCCCAAGGCTGCCTTCCTCTTGCGCACTTAGCATTTTACAGGGTTCGAAGTTGGGCCCAATTTTGATGCACTTTCGTGGATCAGTGAACCCAATTCCGCCCATTTTATCGCTCATGTCGCTGACTCAATTCGCTTCGCACATCGCTTGTTCCAAAGGTTTGTTGCTGCAGCTTTAGCCTTCGGTCGCTACATCCTCTGATGCTCGAGTTCCTTTATGTCATACGCCGATTCTTTGTCGCGACATCATCTATCTCGCCTATTGCAAGAGTTTTCCCCCGGTCAAGGGCATTCTTTCGCCTCCATATGATTTTTCTTATGCTGCCATTCAATGCTTTGCTGCGGACATCAACTAGCCCAATATTATTCAAAGAGCCTTAACTTGGTCTATGATCGAATGGTTCTATAGTCGCGACATCAATCTTTTGTCGCGACATCAATAGTCTCGCATTTGCTTCAAATAGGTTACATATCAATCTCTGTCGACATTACGGTCTCCTATACATCACAAAATTTCTGCCATAATTTTTTTTTTCGATGTTGCGATTTCAAATCCTTAACGCCAGCGATCACTAGTTTCATCATTTGTCACAGCACCTCCTTCATCCCCGCCAGAACTCGGTTTTAGTTTGTTAGCTCTTCTTTGTCGCGACACATTAACCGCGGTCGCGACATCGCTATGCCGGTGTTGTCTATCCCACGCGAAGATCCAAGTTCGGGCCGCATTTAGTCATGACTCGCTCGTCACGATTTCGCTTTGCCTTGTCATGACGCTTTGTAAGTCGCCGCCGCCTATGTCGCGACATTAATTTCTTGTCACCCTTGGATCGAAAGTCGGTACATAGACGCCACATCGCGCCCCGATCCACCCTCCCCGATCATTAAGCTATCCCGACGGTCGAGAGTTCTGACGCCGGACTCGAGGGAGCAGTGCAAAGAACGCCTTCCCATCCCATTGCCCAGACGGTTCGGGCCTAGATGACTGGATGAGGGAGACCGGGCGAATGCCCCAAGAGTTACACCAAGGCGAGCGACCAAAGGGATCGCCGAGACTGAGGTCCCCCTAGTTCGACCAAGTCCCCCGGCCGACCGCATCCATGTACTCACCACCCGCTTTGACGCTCATTGGGACGAGCCGCGTGAGCACCGCCGTTCTAAGCCGAGACATGGACTCCATCCGGCCGAGATAAATTTATCTAAGACAGCTCAGACCGTATCACCCAACGGGCCTAGTCACCTTTCCTCATTCCACACGCAATTACCCATAACCACCACCGTAGTGATATATTTTTCTTCTTTGGGACGTATTTCTTTACCTTTTTGCGCCTTTTCTTTCTTCCATCGAGGGCATTATTTGCCTTAAGTCTGGGGGTGTGTGTATTGTGTGACTTAGTTTATTTTGATCTTAGTGTGACTTATTTTATTTCCTGACCTCATATGACTTAGTTTTATTATGACTTGGGTTATTGTTACTATTTTTACATGTTAGGTCCAGTTTATTTTATCTTTGCCATTTTTTCATGTTAGGTCTATTTTTTTTTTTTATTTATTTTTGCATGTTAGGTCCATTTTTTATTTTTTATTTTAGGGCGTATCTTGTGTTGTTTCCAGCGCACTAATATGACAATAGCCTCCGCAGTTAGTATTATACCTTGCCTTAATTTTGAGCATGATGGCAACAAAAGGAAGTTGTAGTAATCGTAAAACGGAGTAAGGACTCCGAGGTTGTTTGCCAATTGATCATGTTATGGTAAGCTCTAGGACTCAACTATGTTCGACCACCCTTAGATCTCAAGAACTCAATTCCCGGCAGTTATTCTAATACACACACAAGTGGTCTTTGGGATGTTGACTGACCCACCATACAAGAGTCCTGCATGAACCTAGGAAGTAACCACCCCAAGTGATGGACACCCTAGAAAAGAGGATCAGCCTTTCGAGCCCCAAAATAAATACATAATAAAATAAAATAAAGAACAATAAGAACAACGGGGATCATCCAACCCGAAATCCCGGGTTATAGTCCAGGGGCTTCTTCAAAGCCTACGCCGTGTCAGACTGGCTCAGAGTTTGACTTCACCGCCCACATATGGGGACGTGAGACGATGATCTACAAGATCTAGTGGGACTCTCGAGGTTCGGCTGGCGGTTCTGGTGAAGTTCTAGGAACCTAATGCCCTAGTGTCTCAATCAACTTGGTGGAGTCTCTAATGGATCCCCGCTATAGGAACCCTCACCTAAAACCTCTTGGTACTAGTACTCTTCTTGAATTAGTCTTAGAGTAAATCCCCTTAGGAGAAATAAGGAATAAAATTCACGCGTTTCTCATCCTTCCGTGTTAAGCTTATTTCGAATGTTGAGTTCGATTCAAGCTCAAGTGCATCAGTCAAACCATGCATCGGAGATCAAACCTTAACCGCACTTAGACTTTGGGAAAGATTATTGAGCATTAGAAAATGGGTCGACCCATTTCGGTCAACCGAGACCAACCCAAAGGCAAGTTCTCGAAAGTTAAACAAGTGGGCAGTAGTCCCCTGATCTTTTGAACCTAGTTAATATGGACCCTCTGTCGTTGTCATGCTTAGCCCATATCATCACATAGCTCTAATGCACTCTTGTGTGCCCGAGTGAGCCCTATTCTTACTGTGACAAGCAAAGAAGCCAAGCTCTGGGGTGTTGATCCGGATGCGGTATTTCATTTAAATTCCTGTTCTTTGTAGTTAAAATGCATGATTCACGCCTTTCATTAATATTACGCTAATCCTCATATTATATTATTCTATAGAATATGGCGATGTTGGATCAAAAGGGCAGCTAAAAGACAGAAAACAAAGCGTGGCTGCAAATAAACGAAAAGGCAAAGATCACAAAGGGTTAAGTGGGTTCGCAGTCCAAGACTTCTTCATCGCGGGCGAAGCACTTCGCCGCGAAGACCCTTAGCCGTAGCGAACCGTAAAGCCTCAAATCAGCGTCTTGCCTCGCTAAGAAGCCACCAGCCGTGGCGGTTTATGCCTTTTCCATTACTTAACCAAAACCTCCTAGCTTTCAGGGCCATGATGGGCCCGCATCTCGAGGTATAAAAAGGGAGTAATTTCGAAGCAAAAGGGAGATGGGATCGGGAAGAAGGAGGAGAGATAGGAGTGAGAGATCAAGATACCTGATTCTTATTTATCACAAGCACGGATTTTCCTCGTACTCTTCCCTTCAACCCACTTCATGATTCGACCTTCTTCAATCAGAGGAATAATATGATGAACTAACTCTTTTCTCTTGGTTTTGCCAACCCTAAATCACTAGCTTGATGGATTGATTTTCGGTTTTGGCTTATTTGATTATTAATATGAGTCTATATGTTTGCTTTAATTCAGTTTTAATTACATGTTATTGTCTATCCAACCGTGACATGGTAGCTAGTAGGTTTGAGATCGAGAGAACATAACTTCATATTACAGGTTAAACAAATTTTGGTAGTTGAAGAATATAACATTGCAAACCCGCAAGTGCAAGTACTAGGGCTCTGCACATTTAGGCGTTTCAAGTCAAGTGATTGGAGGTAGATGCACATCCCATCATGAGATAGGCAAATATATCTCGAGAGAGACATTCAGAGGGAAAGATCAACCCGCCAACATAACTCATATAAATACTTCAATAAGTCCTTAATTGAATTGACATCCATCAAGAGTGGTAGGAGACGGTAAAACCCTAGGTTTCTCATCATCGATATAATTCAACACACGCAATTCTAAGTTTTTGTTAATTCTAATAATCTAGTCATAATTCACTCTAGGATTAGATCCAAATATTATCGAAGTCATTAAATCAGTAGTCAACACACTTCTCTTCGAGGGAACGACACTTGACTAACCACTACACTACGTCAACTCGACGTCATAATTTCGCATATTATTCGCTCTTATGCTTCCCACCAATTTCTTACACACTCACTTTAGGCCCGTCACCTTTCACAGGGTACTGTTCACCATTGAACCAATTTTCTTGGTTATAATATTCGTTATCCAAAAAATCTATAGAATTATTATATGTCAAGCTCATGATTTTCTTCTTTTCTCTTCCTTTCTAAATCTTTCATATTATTAGATAAAATAAGATTAAAAAAATATTATTTTGTTAATCTTCAATTAAAATATATCTATGAAAATCATGCAATCATCATGTAGTCATAAATAAAAAATTATGAACGATACGATTAATAAAATAATCCACAATAGCATAAACACAAGTTCACAATAATCACAGTATTCTAAACCTTATGAGTTTAGTATGTGATACCAAATAAAATTATATTAAGTACTTCTCATTCATATGGGTCCACTATGCTTCCATTATTATTCCCTTTTATACGTTTTTTGACCAAAAAAGTTTTCGAGAAGACAGAGCTAGGCAACTCTGTTAATCCCCGTTCATACCTAGGGTAGGACATACCTTCACCGTGAAGACACCTTCAAAACTGACGCGATAGCCTTAATTGCTTTCCACTTAAGGCATACACGTGATAAAATGGAATACTAATTATTATAATAGATTCATATAGACAAGATTTACAAAATATAATATTTTATTTATAATCACAGAAAACTCACAAGCTTAGAATAAATTCTAGCTTCAAGCATAATACAAAAATAAAACTTAAAAACACTTACGCCTTACTTCGTGAGCAGATATTCCTCTTATTGAAAAAGCAGAGAGATTCAACTTTGTCGCCTTACTTACGCCATACAACACTCATATATATATCGAATCCGCACATGAAACCCCTGACTTCAAAATGACTTATAATCTTATATACATGTTTTCAAACATGTGGGCTGGTTTTTTTTTAAACCAGGGCGCCACTGCTTAATCGCCTTCGCTTTTAGGTTTTGTCCATTTGTGTGGGCCATACTTGGTCGGCCGTCGTTTCCATCATCTTCTTCACATAATCGAGGGCTTCTGGTGATGAGTTGAGTTCTCCTACTTTAATCATACCTATCTGTGACGCCCCAAATCCCAAGGGTTCTTTTTTTGTCTACTGAAAAACTCTGTCGCGACATAGGAGTCGTGCGTATGTCGCCACGGTTCGTGATGTTCTCTGGCCAGGCGCTGGATTCTCGCTATGCACGGACATGCCCTCGCCGTGTGGCGCGGTCTCTCAGTTTCGTGCTACACACCAGTTGTGAGCCTGACGCACGTGCTGGTCCGCCTCTAGCCGCGGCAACTGCCTCTTACACTCCCAAAGGTTTCATAATCGTCACGACACAGCGCACTTCGCGTCGCTACATGGGAAAATCCTACCCCTTGAGGACTCGTCACACCGGGAATTCCTTCATTGCGGATGTGAACTTTAGGCCTTGCCTCCACCCCCGCATGACACTGAAGATCGTGGTTGGACACAAGGCCCTTGGTCAGCTTCTACTGTCGCGATAGAAAATTCTCCTCGTCAATGCACACCGAGGTCGGCTAACTTATCGCCGACTAAAATGTCGCGGTCGCAACCCATGGCCTCTCGACACAGCCACGCCTTGTCGCACGCTGCATCGCCTCTGAGCCAAGGCCCCAACTGGTAGCATGTGTGCCCCGTTACAGGCGCCGCCGCCGTTGGCTGGTCTGAGGACCATGTCGCGATACGTAAAACTATGCTGGCATATATAGCACCAGAAGACTCACGGACTAAGAATTCCCATTGCCATTATTAACTCAGGTTTCGCGTAGTCCCGCCTCTTTTCCTCTTCCTCCTCCTTAATCAATGTAGAAATTTCATACCATCAGATTCCATACACATTTTAACACATCCAATCTGGGAAAGCTTATTAACACCGAACTAACGTAGTCCAAAAAATAAGTTTTTATTACAAAACTTCTCGTATACATTTATAAACCGGATATTCTATCTGGAATATTATAAAAATATACAGAGCCCAACTCACAATCCGGCCATTTTTTTTTTTTTTCACAATTAAAACCTGTGTGTGTTCTCACCTCACATCTCCAAAGACTTTGAAAATACTTCCATCGATAGGGCAGAGCAATGCCAGGTAGATGAATTCTCCACAAGGGCTACTCCCACCTAAGTGGCACATGTACGGCAAACACACACATTCAAGGAAATTATGCATCGCCCACTCAAATGTTCACATTTTGCATACTCTATGCCCCCAGTCCCTCATCAATTTCACATCACTCATGTATGAAAATCTGCTTTCAAAACAAAGATTTTGGCTTTTGAAAACCTACACAACCTCCCATATCAAAATTTTATTATTTAAACTATTTTGATAGACTTTGTGGACATGCTCCACAAATATCATATGAACAACCCTCCGAAGAGTACTGAAGGAGTGGACATACTGAGCAAAATATTTAGGGACAAAACCTCCGATATAATTTTTTGGACATACTCTGATAAAATTTGTTGGCCAACCCTCCTGATAATTTCCCAAAACTATGTTGAGGTAATTCACCTTAATATTCTACTAGTGTCCCCTTGCATATGAAATGCGAAAAACAGTTATCGTATTCCAATTCATGGTATTACATCATATAAGTACGTGATATAATAATTTAATTAAACACAACCAACATGCAAACAAGACACATGGACCATAATAGTCCGTGAACCGGGCCATAGGGATCGTCAAAATGGGTCCCAAAATTCAGTCTCACTAAAACAATCCAAAACTCGCCTGATCATTCAAAAATACCTTAAATCCAGCCCCGTGACTGTCTCAAACAATCCTTGTAATCCAGCACTAGTCCCAAAGTTTGGGACTAAACCGCATGACCACCACGGCCCCAAACCCTGCACATCAGAATGGGACTTTTAGACCTGGCATGTTCCAGTGCAGGGAGAAGAACCCCTACCTCTCTCTCGAGTTTATCAAAACCCCTGATTCTGCCTCATAATAAGCCTTTACGCCGGAAGAATTGCCTCTACTCCAGGGAACTGACGGTCCGAGATTCAAAATTCTAGAGGTAAGTTGAGCTTCTCACCCTCTTCTTCTTCTTTTCTTCCTCTATTTCTTTTCTCTCCCTCCACCTCTCTCTCCATTGGATTATTTCAATCTTGACCAAGCAAAGTTACTCCTCACCTCAGATAGTCACCCTTCAATAGCCTCTGATTTCCCTATCCTCTTATCCAATTTTGATTTCCATCCTCTCAAGGTTATGACACATGTCCCACATGGGTCTCACTGACTTTTGTTTGACTTGGATTCCATTTGACACATGGTTCATATAACACCAACATGTGCCAAGTGTCACCGGGGTTACTCCTCGACGCCTCGAAAAATATGGAATTAAGACTGCCCCTGGAATCTCGATTTAAATTCGACGGGGTAACTAGATTTCGCGAGACAATTCTAATGGTGAAGTCTGTTTTGTCATCCGAGATCTAGAAAAATTCAAGATTTTCCACTGAAATTACCGTTTTACCTTTTTTTAGAAAAATTGATTTTTTTCTCGGGTTTTACATTCTCCCACCCTTAAGAGAATTTCGTCCCGAAATTCCACGCACATACACATCGAATCACATGCATATGCAATCGTGCACAATCACATGCATACAAACTAGTCATTTAATCACTAAACGACTAAACCACGCGATCGCTTTATCCGAATTGAAAGGATAGGTGGCTCGCATCGTGTTCTCGTTGCTCCAAGCTGCCTCCCTCCACCCTCGGTGCTGCCACAATGACCTCTCACTACCCCTCACTGTCTAAGGTCTCAAAACCCGGGATCCCTGGCCACCATGATACACACCCGGGCCCCTCCTCGGCGGTCCCATCCCAGGACAACACACCCTTCCTAACTAATTACATGAGTTGATCCGAGTATACCGGAGCACAGGAGATTTGGAACACTCATGAACGACCATAGATAAACCCAGGTAATTAACCAGACGAATCGTGCCCACCTCTTGAGTATCCCCAGACCGATATTCCCAAGCAATACTTTCCTCTGCCATTTTGTAACCCCAAACTCACTCATCTCTTAGCATCACCTTCTTCAAGAAGATGTGATCACCCACCTCAAACTCTAGAGGTCGACGCTGTCTGCTCGCAGCCTTACATCAGAGACTCGAGCCACAAGAAGACGTCACAGATTAATCCTAATTCATGTGTTTCTAATCGATCCGACCGTTGATTTAAGCTCTCTCCCACCTCTGTCCAACATATCGATGATCGGCATGGCCTCCCATACAAAGCCTCATAGGGTGCCATCTATATACTCGCTTGATAACTGTTGTTGTAGGCGAATTCCACTAGGGGTAAGTGCTCTTCCCAACTACCCTTATGATCCAGGACACATGCTCCTAGCATGTCCTCTAAAACCTGTTTGGTCCTCTCCGACTGATCATCTGTCTGTGGGTGAAAAGTGGTGTTCATCATCAACTATGTCCCCATGGCCTTCTGGAAGCTCCTCCAAAAGTGTGCCGTAAATCTGGGATCTCTATCCGACATTATGGACACTGGCACTCCATGTAGCCAGACAATCTCTTAATATACAACCGCAGAGTTCCTCCAAGGTGAAGGCCATCCGCACGGCTATAAATGTGTCGACTTAGTGAGCCTGGGCCCACGGTCACCCACACCCCATCATGCCCCTCTGCACCATGGCAATGGGTCACAAAATCTAAAATGACGTGCTCCCACTTCCACCTCAACCTACCCACTTACTTGAAAGCAATTCATTTCGCTTCTGCCGCTTCAACCTTAACCTCACGACACATGAAGACAATTCATCGTAACAAAATCTCTAACGTGTCCCGCTCTAGTAATACCGGCGATGAAGATCACGTAGACATCTTCGTGCCACCTGATGCATTAAAATGGAGAGACGTGGAACTCTCCGAGGACTTCTCGACCCTCGCGATCGGGGGAACCACATGTTCCCATACCGAAGACTACCATCCGTGTGATGGCCAAGCCTCTTCGTCACCCCACACTTGATCGTAATCTGGCTCCAGTGGACATTTCACATCTTGTCCCTTGAACTCAATCACCTGCCACAGGATGATGTGAGCCACTGTACTCCCTAAGGTACCCCGAGCCCGGCTTCACCGCAATGTGAGTCCGACAACCGCTCTCACACCCTAAGATTCGCTACCTCGGAGGCTACACCAGTCAAGATCTCGCGGACTTCACTGAGTGTATCATCCACTACATTTGCTCACAGGATGGTACTGTAAGGCAAGCCATAACTATCTAAAACTCCATCCATCTGCGTTGCCTTATGTTGAGGTCCCGCTGCATGAAGATATACTTCAGTCTTTTATGGTCTGAAAACACCTCAAACTACTCACCGTGTAGGTAGTGGCGCCATATCTTTAAGGTAAAGACTATGGCCGCCAACTCCATGTTGTGGGGTAATTCCCGCTCACAGACTTTCAATCAAGCCGAAACTAAGGGTTACCACCCCTCCCATCAGATCAAATGCATCCTGGCCCCATTCCTTCGAGGCATCACAATATGACTCAGGTACCTCCGCCCCTCTTCAGGGACCATCGTATTAGAGTCAAGTAAGCCTCCTCTTGACTCCAGAATGCCTTCTCACATAAGCTATTCCACTCAATCAATTCTCCTTCTCGTGCCGCCCACATTGGTAGTCAAATGAGAAATCCTCGAATAGAGCCTTCTATAATACCCCGGCTAATCCCAAGAAAACTCAGATATCTCAAGACCGACTTCAGCCTCCCAACTCAGATAATAGTCCCAACCTTCAGGTCCACTGACACTGGAAGCTTCAGCCACTCACGGCTCCAAAGAATCTCACCTCTTGGCGTACAACTAATGGTATCCCAAGAGCCGTAGAATGACCCTCAAATGATCCCCATGCTCCTCCTTAGACTGGGAGTAGATCAAAATGTCGTCAACAAAGACCACCACAACCGATCCGGGCCAGGGTTTGAAGACGGCGCATGAGATCCAATGCCGCGCGCATTCGCCAACTGGAAGGGCATCAATTGAACTAGAAATTCCCTGTATCGCATCCTAAACGCCTGCCTAAGGATATCCGCCCCAATCCCCTCAAAATGATGGTAACCGGTAAGAAGATCCATCTTGGAGTAAACCCGCGTCCCTCTCAGCTGATCAAACAATTCATCAACTGCCCGTGCCATCTAGAGTCACACTGGCCTGGGGCGTCAAGCACTGTGCTCTTGGTCTCCCCCCGAAACGTAACACAGCACCGGCCTTGTGTGTAGGTAAAGCATCAACCAATCATCCATGATGTGACACTAAAATCGACATGTCCAAGACCTTTAGTTCAGAGGTGGAATCCTGAGATCTATAATCCCTGATTCATAGATATATCAGATCCCCATTCACCCAGGCTCTAGATCTCACATACAACGGATTTTCTAAGGTCTCAACCTCTAAGCCCAGTAATTCCTTCTACACATGATGCAAAGAATAATGAATGCGATGCAATTTAATCAACATATCCTTGCCCATAAAGTGAGATATAGCATAAAACATACCTTATAATTCACCGACTGGTTGCTTAATCTATGGTACAAATCAGCAGATAGCACCTCGGGGTCCATGTCCTGGCCCGGTGAGCCTTGTCCCCGACCTTGACCATACTCGCCTCTAGCCTGTCTGCAGGCAATGTTAAAAGAGCACTTGTACAGTGAACCTGTGACTGATATCGGCTTCCATCCTCGTGTGATTCATGCCACGCAGGGTGCTCTAATCAACAAAATTATAAACCTAATTTCCTCCATCACAGAGTACAAACATCAGCAAAGAGTACGCTTCAGTCGAACATTGCATGGGTTTTTCTCATACAAAATGATTCGTGTTGATTCAAAAATGGTGAATTTGGTTTTTGGATTTTGTTTGGTAAAATGAGTTGATAGTTTGTAAACTTAAAAATAAAATGAAGAAAATAAGAAAAGAACTCCCTTGAAGTATCGTCACTAAGGTTTAGTTTGCGTAAACCGACATGTGCTGGGCTTTATCTCATATTGGGAGCATGATATATAGTTATTTCCGAACTAGATCTTCATAGTTTTTAAAAAACTCTAGATCCTAAAATTTTCCTTCTTGAAAGACAGCATTTACAGGGCATATGGGTTCCCAGACGATGAGAAAATACTTCCTAAACCTACCATATATGGGGCAACTCAATAGAGGACAACTAACTGCATCGTTGATCTAGTGGTACATTCAATGAATTAAAACAAGCAAATACATTGCCAAAGATAGCATATTTGGAAGGTTTAACTAATGTGAGAAGCAGGAACACAATGACTGATAAATGCATACATGAAAAATACAGAACATACCTTACTCCTTCAAATCGACACCCAAAGGGCCTTCCCCTTCAAGGATGGGGAGGTTTAGGCGAGCATCCTTTGATTTGTCATCACAAAGGATGTTTGCAGCCGAAAGGAAAAGAAAAATAAAGCAAAGTGAAGCAGTAGGAGAGTGAGAAGCCAAGCGGGAGAGCAGAAGCTTCTGCATTACCCATTGATTGCTGATTGATACAAAGTTTCATAGACTCAGGCTTATATAGATGCTCTGTAAGGGAAAGACAAAAAACCAAAATCTAAGGCTATTACAGGGCAGAATGGAAAAACCAAAAGCAAAATGTGGTAACAGAAAGCAGAACTAGAGCAGAGGAAAATCAAATACTTGAGTCAGAAACAGTGCTCACAGGAGAAGTCTCAAAGGGAGTTTTTCTTCACATTTTCCTTCTTTCCTTCCTGATCTTTGATTTGCAATGCTGAGTTTGACTTGAATTCTTCGTGCTTGGATGGACTCAACAATTTTGGCATAATTAGTCAAGAAAATCAGAAAATTTACATAAATGCAATCATTAGAATAGTAGGACCCTTGATGTGCAAATCGGTTACTAGAAATTCCATTAGTACACAAAAAGTATCAAACTCCATAATAAATAGTAATAAAATAGCACTTTTTTGGGGCATCAATCACACTTTTTAACCCACACACTTCATAGTCCCTTAGCAATGAAAGAAAGAAGAACAAGCAAATAACAAAAATATGGTAGTTCAAAAAAGTTGTTTTTCAAAAAGGTTATGAAGAAGTAATGCCTAACCCTAAGTAAGAATCATCAAAACCTAGCCCAATAACCATCTCGAGAGAGAGAATGCCATGCAAAATTGAGTATCAAAAGAGCCTCTTTTCAGGACTCAACCGTGAACTTCCACCAAAATCTAAGTGTTTTTAGGTGATCGGGCCAGGTCCAATAAGCCATGAAAGCTTTCCCTCAACCCAACCACAATACCTTAGACCTCATGACCAACCTAAATAGATTCAATTCCACACTTATTTCTCACTTCTATTGTATTGTAGGGTGCAATGCTGAAAACTCGACTTCACCAAAGTCCGTGTAACGGGGATTCACCGATGACTCCCAACCAACTAAGGTTTAGGGCATCAAGTTAAAAGGGTCTTTCAACCACAAACTCTACAGGTTTCACCTTGGACATCGAATGATTTCGAAAATTCAGCACCTACAACTCGCTAAACTCCACCTATCCACCCATGCAGCTGAGCACAAGTTTGTGACTTCCAAACTAGCTTGGCTAGGCACTGTGCTTTAAAGGCTTATGCCATATGCCCCTGACCGTGCTCGGGTTTCATGCAAAGCGCCTGCCCGCTTTACTGTTATCTATTTTTCTTTTTTTTTTTTGTCTTTTCTTTTCTTTAACACACATTGGCCTTCATCTCTCGGGGAACCATAACCCACATGGGTCACAACAAAGCAAGGTTGGTTTTGCAAAGTAAGAAGAATATATAGGCTCCTCTAACATCAGATGAAAAACTGATGTGCCTGTGTGGTTAGGCTAAAGGTGGAAGAAAAGGTTAAATACAACAAGAACTAATCATCCACTTAACTAGGCATGGCATCACTCTAACATCAGGATTAGACAAAGTTTCAAATTTCCAAATATGGTGTTAGTAAAACCACAAAGTGTGTGTGCAATTTCGAAAATTAACATTAAAGGACAACCAGCAAGCCACTCGAGCACACTAAATGGGCTTACCAAATAAAAACAAAATAATGCCACTTTCCTTCGCTACCTTCCCCAACCAAATGTCACATTATCCACAATGGGTCTTGATTGAGTTAGAAAAGGAAGTGTTACCTCCTTGATGATATGTGCTTGTTTTTGGATAGGAGACTTCATAAGCTTTCCATCGACACCTTATTCACTCCATTTGGCCTTCATATAAACAAGTTAGGAGAAGAAAAGAGAGGAAAAAGGTGACCAGTTGGAGCATTTTGAAAATTACATATTCATAATAATTTTTAAAAGTGTTTTTTTCTGCCATATTTGAATTTCACACTCTATAAGCTTCCAACTAATAAAAACACCTAAAACGGAGTTCGATGAAAAGTTATGTATGAAACAAAATTTATGTGATGCATGTGCTGCGAAAATTCGCAGGTCATGATTTTTGGTGAAATATATAGAAGATATAGGTTACATATATATATATATATATATATATATATATATATATATATATATATATATATATATATAAGATCATAATAGTTTAACAAGTAGGATATCAAAAAGACGCAGATAAAGCAAGGAATTCTCAGCATTTTATAAATTCTCAGTGTCAAGGTGGTAATTGATTTGTGACCCCAAATTCTCAGAGGTTGCAAATTTAATTTCAGTCATGAACACCTTTGGTGCCCTCATTCCCACCAGATCATCAAATTTTGATAAACTACAAAACAAACAGAAAAATTAATATAATCATTAAAATGAAAATTATTTATAAAAACAAAGATTATATCCAAAATTAACTAAAAATCTAATAATAAAAATGAAGAACTTCAACATAAAATAAAATAAACTACAAAATAAATAATAAGAAAATGAAAACAAAGTGGGGAGTCAAAATGCTTCTGAAACTGGGGTGTTCCATGTCCTGGTCCAGAAAGACTAACCATCCATCATGCCATGCAACATGAGTGGTCGCTAAAGTCTTGAATAAAAGTGAAGGCTTGGACCGGGTGGGCCACGTTAACTTCAAATTGAAAACAGTACAGGTATGGCTGGTTCTACATTAGTTCTCTGTGTGTAAACCGTGTTGTGTATACAGATATGCAATGTCAGTAGATAGAAGTGCTACCGGTAGTGGGTTGTAGGGCAGGCATGGGCATCATGCTGGGGTTCAATTTGTGGGATTGGGCATGTGTCTCGGGCTCTTCCCGCTTCCTCTACTCGGCAGCCTTTAGAGTTTTATTGGTTCCCCGACAATTCCTCCCAACCGCCGCAGATGTCAAAATTTTCATCAATTTCATCGAACTCATCCACCTGCTCTCAGTGAGCTTCCACTATTTAATTTCTCTATTGGGCTCGGACATCCACTACCCTCGTCTCTGTAAGGTTATCCACTAATTTGCTCAAATTCGGGATGGCTTGCTCAACAGTGACAGGTTGGTGGTTGTCGGGCTGAGGAGTTTGGTAAAATGTGGAGAAGAGGGAGGCATGGTCGAGGGGAACACTATAGACAAAAATCATATCCATTGGTCTCGATAGTCCTCAGACCTATTTGGGCTTGGATTTCACCCAATGTCGATGATTCTACCATGGAAGGCTCTATAGTCCCTCATTGACATGTATGCCTCTAGGGTTTCTCTCCCGATCGTATTGTTTCCTCTAGGGTGTTCCATTTGATCAAATAATTTTTCCAATGCACTGTGACTAAAATCGTTTGGGCTTTAAGAATTTTAATCCACTAAATGGATTCCTCGCAAAGAAAAAGTTGTGGCAACACAAGGCTACACAAAAACAACTCGCAAAGATCGTTTTTTCTTTTAGTGAAATAAAACTAAAAATGGATGGAGAAGGAGTAAAGAATTCACCAATACTTCAGATGAGGATCATTAGTAATGATGCCTTTCTCACTTATTCAAGGCACCATCCCCACAACGCGCCCATTTGATTCGCGGCCATTAGGGTGCCAAATCAACAAAATTTATAAAACTTACTTTCCATCGCGTAGCAAAACTACTCCAAAGATAATGCTCTGTGGCCTAACACGTGATGGTTTTCTTCAGACAAATGATTCACAAGTAGCATTCAAAAATGGTGAATTTGGTTTTTGGATTTTCAAGGTTTGGGTAAAAACAGGGGAGTTGATGGTTTGCAAACTTAAAATAAAATGAAGAAAAATAAGAAAAGAACTCCTCAAGTCTTACTGTTTAGTGGTTTTAAGTAAACCGACATGTGTGCTCGGTTTTATCTTTCTGCTGTAGCATGACATATAGTCATTTCGAACCGGATCTTCATTTAGCTTTAAAACCTAGATCCAAAATTTTTTCTTGGAAGACAAAGATTTACAGTGGCATACTGGGTTCCTGCATGCCGAGGTGCAAATACTTCCTAAACCTACCATATATAGTAAACTAATGAGACAACTATCCCATCGTGGATCTAGTGGTAAGTATCCACTGAGTCCAAAAAGCTTGCCAAATACACATTAAAGATAGCATGTTTGGAAGGTTTTAACCTACTGTGAGAAGCAGGAACACAAATGACCATAAATGCATACATGAAAACAGAGAACATGCAAATTTAATTCAAAATCGACATTTAAAGTGGCCTTTCCCCTTCAAGGATGGGAGGTTAGTCGAGCATCCTTGATTTATTACCACACAGGATGTTTGCAGCCGAGAAAATGGAAAAGAAAATAAAAGAAAGTGAAGCAGAGGAGAGGAGAAGCCAAGCTGAGAGTTGCAGTTTACTCCCCCGTCACTTTATCGATCAAGCTGATTGATGCAAAGTTTTTGCGACCGAGGCTTATATAGATGCTCGGGCAAGGGAAGTTATAAAAACCAAAATCGGAAGGCTATTACAGGGGTAGAATGGAAAAAAAACCGAAAGCAAAAGCAAATAGGGTGTAGCGCAAAAAGCAAGTGAACGTAGTGTGGAGGAAATAAGACTGAGCCGGGAACAAGGTCAGAGGAGAAGCTTTCTTGGCAAAGGGTGTTTTCTTCACATTTCTTCTCTTCTTTCCTTATGATCTTTGACGGTAATGCCGAATGACTGAATTCTTCTGTGTTTGATGGACCTGGGTCAATTTTGGCATACTTAGCTCGCAAAACCCGCGAAAAATTTTCCATAAAAAACAAAACTTTCACACGCCAGAGGGACTTTGATGCGTATCGGGTTAATAGAATGATTAGTACACAAAAGAACTCAAAACCTATAATAAATAGGGCTCAAACAGCACTAGCACTAATCATCCGACTTCTCATTAAAAAGAAGGAACATATTGCTTTTGTGCACGTCCCACCGATGAATGGGACTGAGGTGTCTCGTGGCCTAGGGATCCTTGCCTTTGTGAGCAATCTCGTCTCACATGTTCGGGCTATTGACAATGGAAACATGTCATCGGTTCTGACTAGCTAGGAAGCCCTGATGTGGCCTTGGCCTTGATAGTTGCGGCCTTGTCCATGAAACCCTCACAAACTAGAAGCCTTCGACTTCTTTCCCGAACTAGAAGAAGGCTGACCCTCCTTCTTCTTGCAACTAGCACCTGATCTCGGATGCTCCGTGCATCATCTATCTCTCTCTCTATGGCCATGGCCGTCCTAACCATAGAGTCCATGTCTTGTAGGAGAATCCTATTGGTCTTGCCCCATGGACAACTTCTCGCATCATCCTCAAACTTCCTCACTTTGGCCATATTTGTGGCCATATAGTCATCAGCAAAACGGGCTAACTCTGTGAACTTAGCCACGTATTCCATCACTATCATCGTTCCTTGCTTTAGCTCTAGGAACTCATGGGCCTTTGCATGTCTAGCAGTGGCCAAGAAATTTTTGCTCATGAAGAGCTCATGGAAATCTGCCCAAGTCATTGCCTCTAAGTCCCTCGAGGTCTTGATCCAATCCCACCATACTTGGATTCAATTCTAGCCGGAAAGTGGCCGCCTAATCCTCGTAGCATTGAGGTAATCTTCATAGCCTCCAAACCCTCTCACCGTTTAACCAAATGGGTCGCCCACCACTGACCCCTCCTCCCGTGAATGCCTAAGGATGATGTGCCTTAAACCTTGAGGTTATTTAACCTCTCACTTCGTACCGCATCAGCTCATGCAATAATCGGTCAACGCAGCGCTCATAGCTCCATGAAGGCCCCGCTGGTAAAAACAAACAACGGTGCGACGGTCGCCATCATCACCTCTCTCTCGTAACACCACTTATGGTCTATCCTTGACTTGCCATCTACACATGTCAAATGGAAAATTTAGATTTCTTTCTTTATTCACCTCAGAAGGTATACACCACTAATACATTTTATCATCACAACCACATTGTCATCCATTTTCCTTAGTGGTGCAAATTGTCATATTAATCATTTTTTAATTCATATAAATGATGGGAACACATATTAATTTATCAAAATGCACAATGGATTTAATAATCTAAATCCTTGCCCATCGAGTCCCAAAATATTTAATAATCTGGTTTCTAACACCAAGCTGATGCTTGTACCAACATTGAGTTCCGTGCACTGGGGATACCTTAGCTCTAATACTACAGTGATGCCTGAAAATCTTGGGAGTCCTTTATTTTTTCTTTTTTGGTTAATCGACAACTTTGTCGCTGACAGGAGTCAAGGTCAATGGAGCCAAGGTCAAGGCCGGGTCGCATAGAATCCCGATCGTACACGCACTCATCAGGTGTCACTACTCACTCGTGACTTGGCTCTGATGGCGCAACACGCACGCCGGTCGGTCGGTCGCACACGCCGGCCCTCGCGACGCTCAAGCAGCCAACATCGCGACATCATGACGATGTCGCGATACGGAAACTTACCCGCCAAACTCTCGCTGGGCATCAGAATCTGCCGCAGTCAGAAATCTCAGTCGGCTTCAACCTCGCGGCGGTATACGAAATACCGCGGTCGCGACACGCGCTCCCTTTCGCCATAGCCAAGCCCTGTCACGACATAAAATTCTCTGTCGCGACACGAGGCTGGCTAACTTTGTCACAACACAAAATGTTGTGTCGCGACTAAGGCTCCGCCGCGACACGGCCACGCTGCTGTCGCTACATATGTCTGCCATTTGTCGTCTTGCGGCGTCCTAGCCGCCCAGACCGCGTATTCTTGGCGATGCCTAGTGGATCCCCAATGTGCCGTGCGAGGACCATGTGTCGTGACACGATGCTTGGGAAGATTCTGTCCACGTGGAGAATTCTCTGATTACCCAACCTGAGCTCGTTTCGGGCGAGTAGCACGCTAGTTTTCCTTTCTGCTCCACACGATTCTGAAATTTCGTACCTCTTTGCATACATACACATTTTGCACACATCCACAATACAGGGAAAGCTATTAACACTGAACTAACGAGTCCAAAAATAAGTTTTTATTACAAAACATCTTGTGTACATTTACAAAACTGGATATTCTGTCCAGAATATTACAAAAATATATGAACAGGCCACAATCCGGCCCTTTTTTTTTTTCACAACTAAACCACAGGTGTGGTCACATCTGGGAGTATCATTTTGAAAAATGTAATTTCCTCTACCGGTGAGCAATGCCTAGTAGATGAATTCTCTACCAAGGGCTACTACCCACCTAAGTGCATTGATGGAACACACACACATTCAAGTAAAATTATGCACGCTCCTACTCGAATGTCTACATGCCATACCTCATGCCTCGAGTCCTCACCGACTCCCTCACACATGCACTCGCCATGTATGAAAAACTGTTTTCAAAAAAAAGATTTTTCAAAAACTCATTGGACAACTACGATATCAAATTTGTTAATTAGGCCCTCGGAAGTATAATTTAATTGGACATACTAGATAAATATTTGTGGTGACCCTCAATACTAATTTGGATTAGCGGGCATACTTCGATAAATATTTGTTGGTCAACCCTCCGATATAATTTCTCCAAAAATCATGTTATGCACTCACACCTAATACTCTACGGTGTCCCCGTGCATATGAAATGCGACATGCCATTTGCATTCCAATTCATGTTAATATATCATATACGCATATAATAACGTAATTTACACAAAACCAACATGCAAAACCAACACACATGGACTATAACGATCCACAGTCGGTCTTGGGGCCCCTTGAATCCAAAAATTCAATTACAGGCGCGAAGCTTGGTGTCAAGAACCCGGTCGAGCTGTCAACAGTCCTGAAAATCCAGCCGGATTATAAAGCAGATCCCGAAAATCCCAGCATTCGAGTCCCAAATTTTGAGAGGCCCGAACTACCACGACTACCCGGCCCCAAAAACCTCATGCAGATTTGAATGGCTTCTTGCAGGCAGAAAATAAACCGAGTAGGAGAAGAACCTCTACCTCTCGGAGTTTGGCGAAAACCCCAGATTCTTGTCTCTATGCGAAGCTCTTGACTCGTGGAAGAACTTTGCCTCTTGCTCCTACGAGAACCGACGGTCCGATCTCCGGAAATTCTATAGAGAAGTTGGAGCTTCTCACTCATCTTCTCTTTTTCTCTCTTTTCTTGTCGTTTTTTTCTCTTGCTCCAATTCTCTCCCTCTCTCCATGGATTGGTCAGAAACTTGATCAAGTGGGAAAGTTACTCTCTTCCTTGCCACGCTATCCTCTCTATTGGCTCTCTTGGATTTCACACTTATCATCTTATCAATTCTTTGGATTCCATCATCTCGAGTTGACACATGTCCCACATGGGTCCCATGAACTTTGTTTGACTTGCCCTCCACATTTGACACATGGCTCCATATGAGTCATCGACATGTGTCAAGTGTCATACGTTACTACGTCTTGCCAAAAAAATGCAGAGTGTATTTGTCTCGAGGTCGACGAAATTCGATGGGTATGTGACCGCCCCGAATCTAGGTCTGACTAAGCCGTTAACCCGCGGAAGATTCGTGGATGTCGGTAACCCGACACCACACCATTAAGTCCCCCTTTACGGGACACAAGTTTAACGAAAATCGGGCGAGTCTCGGCTGTGCGGGAAGCTCTAATCTGACATGTGTGCGTTACATGGCAACTGTCCCTGATATTCAACGACCACTAGGGTCCTTGTCTGATAAAAATGGCCACATAGGACCCGTTAATCCCATGCTCGAACCTTAACAAGCACGTATTTATAGTCATAGTGGTCAGTAGGGTTCGTTACCACTCTTATAAAACATATATCAAAATTAAGAATTCTAATACATGTTTGTAAATATATTAAAGCCTGTCGACTTTCTTCTCATTACTCGGCCTCACAGTGAGGCGTCATTTCCCATCCTGTGCACGAAGGGGACTGGCCTTAGGTGAAACGTAAGGTAGAGTGAAATCTATAAGAGTACTCCCACCCTAAGTGCACATGCAATAGTCATACCCACAGAGCACATTCGATCACGATTATGTCGGTCACAGAATGGAATCTATGACATGAATGAGATCTTGCTCCTCATAATCCTGTATCAAGTCTTCCGCAGGCTTACTCTCCAACATGCAATATACCTTGAAAAACTATTTTCAAAGCAGATTTTTGTTTTGAAAACTCATTGAACGATCTATAGATGTCAAAATTTATTCAACAACCCTCGGAGTATAATTTATTGGACATACTCCGATAAAATCGCTTATTTCAAAAGCCATGTTAGGCAACCTCTGATTATTCATGCGACCTTTTAGGACTTTGTCCTAGGCCAAAACCAACATCGACACGAACTGTTGATTTTCATACACGCACCCATTTCATCGATGTACTTGGCGTAAATGCGTCTGATATGCCATTACTTTATCCTGCATGCTACATAACTGTATGAGTGCTATATGTACATGCCTACTCATGCATTTCAATCATTGCATCAATTGGAAAGTTATATCAATGAACACATAAATTCCAATTAATTCACACGATTCATGCAAACAATACACACATACATTGACATCATAAGTCATTATCACTCGAGTAACGACATACTTTAACCTCTAGGCCTAATTGTGACATATCGAGTCCACAAGTAGCCTAAAACAAACCATGCAATGACCTCAATCATACACAAACTCATGCATTTCCCCAAGCCTCATGGATAATTATATCAACATGCATATAATCACCAATCAACATACACCAATTTCAAATAATATTTAGACCACCGTCTTCACAACCAAATGAACACACACTTGGTGCTACAATTAAATTTTCAGAAAATATGGACACAAATGCCATTCTGACATATGGCCGATTACAGACTCAAGGGGGCTTTGTAGGATCGAGAGACACGACGGATTCGGACCCCGAAGAGTTATGGTCGTCCGAAGTTGGAGGCCTCATATGAACAATGACTTACGCTTAGAACTAGCGGAGGCCTGCTATTTTTTGTAATTTTTGGACATAATATGAGTTCAATTTGCATTAATATATATATAGATGGATTCTAGACTAAAATTTCTTTCCATAGATTCTAAGAACAGGTGAATCGGAGTTCGGAGGAGAGAAAGTTATGGCCGTCAAGTTGAGAGAGGCCTGTATGACAGTAACCCAGGAAAATAGTTTCTGGTTCTCTAATACCTTAAACAGCCCCTAAGGCTCAACCAAGACCAAAATGAATCTAGATGGAAAATAAGCCCAAGTAGGAAGGTTCCCTATTTCTTGGAGCAAAGACGAAACCTTCCGAAGACCCGGAAGCTCGAAACCCACGGCCTCCCGAACTTTCTGCTTGAATCTTCAACGAAAATTCTTGATTTCGGTATCCACGCGTTGCTCTCGACGAGTACTCCAACTTTAAGTCTTAGCCCGACGTGAGACGACCATTCGAGCTCCGTAGATCTTAGAGAGAAGGTGGAGCTTCTCTCTCTAACTTTTCTTCTCCAAACACGAAATCTTCGACGAAATTGTGTGTTGTCGGTACCCACGCGTAGCCCTCGTCGAGTAGATGAACGATGCAAATCTTGACGGTTAGACCACCGATCTACCGTGAATCGTAGAGAGAAGGAGTTTCTCTCATTTCTCTCTAAGTCATGCCTTGTTGAAAATCAGCCCGCATCGCCTCGTAGCGCATGTTTCTCTCCACGTATTTAGCATTCCTCTTTTCTTTTTTAACTTTCTGAATTAATCGATACCATCTATATGATTACCCAAATCCGGCCAAGGTGGGTGGGTTGGTTTTAAATTCACTTTCCTTGTAAGAGAAATTTTGTTCGGTGATATTGTCACTTTCCAAAATTATCTCAAATCTGTAAACTATTTATTTCCTATTTTCTTTCATTACAAAAATAAGAAGTGAGACTAGATTTCTCTAGAGTTTTTGCCTTCAAATTCTTCATGGTATCGGAGAAGCCGGGTTTAATCCACACGTCTCTTCTTCTCCATCTTCATTTTATGCCTAAATACGGTCCGGCGGTTGGAATGGCTACCAACCAATCCTCCTCTTCTTCGATGGCGACCCGATTCCTCCTTTTTGACAGCGAAACCGAAAAATCGAGAGACAGATGTGATCATTACGAAAGCCAGATTAAGCTCAAAAACTTGTTGGAAGATTCATGGAAAACCCGTGATTGACCATCAACCACTTGAGAAAGAAGGGCGAGGTAATCATGTAATTATGTGATGAGCGATGTACAAATTGAAGCTAGCCTTTTAACAAGGCAAATGGAATTGTGAAGTACTATCTCTCTTATATAAATCAGTTACAAGCTGGCGCCATCTTCCAGTAGGTCATTGGTTGGAACCTTGGCTCATAAAGGTAATTCTTTCTGCGCCTTGTGTTGGTAAGAAACATAAAAAACCTTGGGTGATGGACTCGGGAGCATATCACGATCATATGTGGAGATCGACAATTTTTACATATAGCCCATGTCCAATAATTCGCCGGTCAGAATAGCGGATGGTTGGTTCACTTTAAAGGTTCTTAGATCACAGTTCAGTTAACCATCAAGGGATCTTACTCTCTTTCAGTTCTCCTTGTTCCTAACTTGGATTGTAATCTATTATCAATTGAAGTAAGCTCACGAGGAAAGAGGTGTGTTGCTAATTTTCATCCACTCCTTTGTGAATTTCGAGTTTGGATTCGGGAAGACGATTAGGCAATCTTGAGGGAATGCTCACGGACTCTACATCCTTAAGGAGCCTCACGATCCCACAAGAACAACCTCAAATGGTAATTGGTGGTAATTCTTTTGATCTCATGTCAAAATAACGATAGTGCAATTATGTTGTGACACTATCGCTTGGGTCATCTAATGTTATGTATCTCGACATTTATTTCCTTCATTATTCAATAAAAATCCAAAATCCTTTGAGTGTGAAATGCATCGATTATCAAAGCAAGTTAGGGTCTCGTTTTCTACATTCAACCTATCGAGCGTCTGTAGTCCATTCTCGATGATTCATAACGATATAAAGGGTCGTCGAGAATAAAAAATGCTTAGGTACTAGGTGGATTTGTCTCATTCATAGATAGTCACTAGATTACGTGGGTATTCCTCATGAAAGAAAAATCCGAAACAAGTCAAATTTTCAAAAATTTCAAAAATATGATTCAGACCCAATTCCAATCAAAAATACAAATTCTAAAATTAAGTAATGCTAGGGATTACTTGACTCCATTCTAGGAGAATATCTAGCAAAGAAGGGATAGTTCACTTAAGTTCATGTGTGTTGATACTTGCAATAAGCGGAATAGGCTGAAAGGAAAAATAGGCATTTGTTAGGGTGGCTAGATCGCTAATGTTCTCTACAAATGTACAGTATTAGGGGAAGGCATCGCCACGGCGACTACCTCATCGATAGGATCGTCACAGGGTACTAAAATTCAAACACCTTGTCAAACACTCCTTAAAAATCCTTTTTCCTACCACTCGTCTCATATCATCGTCCCACCAAAATTTTCGGGTGTTCTGTTTTGTTCATATCAATCAACAACATAGAAGTAAACTTGATCCTAGGTCGCTCAAAGTGCATCTTTCTTGGGTATTCTAACGAATAAAAAGGGTATAGATCTTGCTCTCAGTCCATAAAAAAATTCTCTGATTCAATGGATGTCACATTTTGAAACCCGACCTTACTATCCCAAAAATTATTCGGGGAGGTCAACTGGGAATACTCCCGGTTTTGGAACCTTGAGTCATTGAGTGAGTCACCCATCACCACTAAAAATCAAGTTTCTATAGAGTCATGTAATCAGCCCGAGTTCATTGTTGACTTGTGGGATAATGAGCACATCCAAGAGGAAATGGAGGAAGGAGCACTTTCTCAGCAAACCCATGAGGCGTAGGGTTCTAATTAAAGCCCGAAATTCAGTACTTGATACTCCTAACTTCGGATGAATACTTTACATTGATTCGAGTTAGAAAATGATATTCTTAATATGCACATAGCTTTGAGGAAGAGGTTAGATCATGCCTCAGCATCCCATTGGAAATTTTATTTCTTATGATAAGCTATCACCTACGTTTCGTGCATTACACTTCCTAACATCACGAGAGATACAGGATTCCTCGAGATATTCAGGAAGCTTTCAAGTATCCTAAGTGGAAGGCGTAGTTGAGTGAAGAAGTTCGAGGCGCTGGTAAAGAAGAATGGTACGTGGAAATTACGACCTCGAGAGGTAGAAACCGAGTTAGGTGTAAGTGGATTTTTCACGAGTAAAGTACAAAGGCGGATGGTAATGTGGACGAGTATAAGAGGCTCGGTTGGTCGCAAAGGATTCACCCAATCATATGGTATTATTTATCAGAAACTTTTGCTCCAGGTTACCAAGCTCGACCTTTGTTCGTGTACTTTTATCCTTAGCGACTAATCTCGATTGTTAAACCGCCAACTTGATGTGAAAAATGCCTTCCTCGATGAGACTTAGAGGAAGAAGTTTACATGGACATTCTGCTTGGGCTTGAGACATGGAATTTCAACAAGGTTTGCGAGACTCAGAAAATCCTTGTATGGTCGCGATCTCGGGACTGGTTTGAGCGGTTCGGTGAAGAGTGCGGATTACGTTCGATGTCGGTCAGATCACACATTGTTTGTGAAACTACTTCCCGAAGGGAAGATGGCCATTATCATTGTATATGTGGGCTGACATAATTTTGGTAGTAATCATGAAGAGAAAATTGACCTACTTAAAATTCTTGACAAAGGAATTTGAGATCGGGGACAGCAGAGCCTCAGTACTCGAGATGGAGATTGCTAGGTCGAAGAAAGGTATAGATCTCCACCAGCGCAAATACGATTCTGGACTTACTAGTAAACGAGGGATGCTAGGATCTGTAGGCGAGAAACACTATGGATTCAAGCTTTGTAAAACTTGAAGAGAGTGATGGAAGTCCTCCGGTTGATGAGGAATATCAAAGTCTTATTGGGGGGAAACTCATCCTATCTTTCTCATACGAAGGGCCGAGACATCGGCTTCTCTGTTAGTATGGTAGAGTCGATTCATGAATAATCCAGCCAGAAAACACATGGCTTCTTTATTGACGAATATTGAGGTACCTCGAAATGACACCCAGGGAAAGGGTCTTTTCTTCGAAGAACAACAAAGAAAGAGATTGAGATTTTTCGGATCTGAGATTAGGCGGAGTTCGGTGTTGATCGGAGATCAACTTAAATTTATTGTTCGTTTGTTTGGGGGTAGCTATAGCGAAGCGAAGCAATCGGTGGTGGCAGTGCGATCTTGAGCGAGAATTCCATTGCTATGGCACAAGGTATCTGTGAGGAATGCAGTTGAAACGAGGATGTTAAATTACGGGTTCCATTAGGCATCCGTAGTGTTATCTTGCCGGCCAAATGACCGCCATCGATTATCGCTAAGAATCCCGGATCCATCATGATCGAACTAAGCCTTGCGTGGAGATAGATCGACACTTCATCAAGAAAAGATTGAAGAAGGGTTTTCAAGTCGGCTTCACTCCAACAACATCAAACGGTGACATTCTCACAGCTCTTGCTCGAGTTAACCATGAAGATCTGACGGAAAAACTTGGAATGATCAACATGCAATCGGCAGAAGTGTTGAAAATCAAGCCCACATCGCCTCATGCTTGTGCATGTTTCTCTCCATATTTAGCATTCCTCTTTTCCTTTTTAACTTTCCTGAATTAATGCGATATACCATCATATGATTACCCAAATCCGTGAGGTGGACGGGTGGTTTAATTCACTTTCCTTGTAAGAGAAATTTTGTCCGGTGATATTGTCACTTTCCAAAATTATCTCAAATCTGTAAACTATTTATTTCCTATTTTCTTTCATTACAAAAATAAGAAGTGAGACTAGATTTCTCTAGAGTTTTTGCCTTCAAATTCTTCACCATTTATCACGAGCATAGCAAAAATGGGGAGAAAATGTGATATTTTTAACCTTTTTAAACACTACATTTAAGTTTAAGTTGCGGGGCCCACTTCGGCTCCACAATGGATTCTTGCTCACACAGATTCTCGTAAAAATCTCGTCCCTTGAGTCATTGACAACTCACCACCCAGAAAAACATGAAAAGGGTCGGCCAGTGTGCCGAGTGTGAAACTTTTCTAGCAGTCGCACCGTTTCACGAGACAAAAAATAACGCGATGCATCGAGATCTAGAGAATTTTCTACACTTCCTTGAGCCATTATGGTAATTTAATATTATTATTATTATTATCATTTTTCCATTTTTTAAAATTTCTAATTTTCAGGGTTTTCATTCTTCCTAGAAGCATAATTTCGTCCCCAAAATTCACAAATACTAGCACACACAAACTTATGTATATGTAGTAATATTCTAATGTGAAATATTAGACCACGCACATTCATCCTTAAATAGGAAAGGATATTTGGCCCGATTCGTGTCCTCGTGTTCCCACGTTGCCTCTTTCACTCCTTGGTGTTGCCACAACATTGTTATTAACCGCACGGTCTTGCGTTGTAAAACCTGATCTTGGCTATTCAAGATACACAATGATCCCTCCTCGAAGGTCCCATGTGTAACCGATAATCTTTCCCGATCCCTTCTGCGAAATTTGGTTGGAGTATATACGGAGGCGTGGAGCGTGGAACGCCCCCTCATGGACACTGATAAACTGGTGGTAGCGCCCGTAGATATGCGATATGCCCACGCCTCGAGGTACCTCGAGGCCTAATATACCTCGGCCTTCTTCCTCGCTTGCACTTTAATCTAACCCTCCTCTCTTAGGCATCACCTTGAAGACATGATCCTGCCTCAGACTGCAAATTCGATCTGAGTATCGGCATAACTCTTATCGGCTTTGTGAGCCATAGAGAGGTACCATTTACGTATCGAGCAGCGCCTGCAAGGTGTCTCTAATCAAATTCGGACCAGTGATGGAACTCTCTCCCACCTCTGTTCAACAAATCGGGGATCAACATGACCTCCCATATAAAGCCTCATACGGTGCCATCTGTATACTAACTGATAAACATTTATTTAGCATGGAAAATTCCACTAAAGGGTAGGTGCTCCTCCCGACTACCCTTAAGATCCCTAGGACACATGCTCGCGACATGTCATCTAAAACTGTATGGTCCTTCCATTGACATTTGTGTCTGTAGATGAAGCGCGGTGCTCATAGTTCTTGTGTCCCCATAACCTTTTAGAATTCTTCCCGAAGTGTAAGCAATGTCCCGGGCTCACTGTCACATATGAGGCCGACCTCCATGTAACCAAACAATCTCACAAATATACAATCGATAGAATTCCTCCAGCGTGAAGGTCATCCGCACCGCTAGAAAGTGTGTCGACTTAGTGAGGCAGTCCACTATAACCTATATGGCATCATGCCTCCTCTGTGTCCGTGGCAAGTGGGTCATAAAATCCACCATGACATGCTCCCATACACTCTGCTACCTCAATTTGGAGTAGCCTTCGCGGCTTCTAGTGCTGCGCCTTAACACGTTGACCGCGAGGCATCGTTGAGCAAAGTCCTCTCGTGTCTCTTCCGTTTCGCTCGGTAGTACTAGTGGCGAAGATCCACGATACATCTTTGTATGCCACTGGTGCACGGAAAATAGGGAGGCGTGAAACTCGCGAAGTCTCCTCTCTTAGATCTACGTCAATGGGAACCACTACACATCCCTTTACTGTCGGAACTACCATACTGCGTGGATGAATTACAGCCGCCTGTCACTGTCTTTATTTGTACCGGTCCACTGATGGACACACTATCTCTGCGTCTTGTCCCTGAGACTCAATCACTTTGCTTAATAGGGACGATATAGCTACCAAACTCCCCAACGTACCCTGAGTCTACTCACTGTACTGCAATCTAAACTGTTCCATAGTCTCGAGCATCTGCCACTCCAAGGAAGCTACACTAGCCAGTACTCCCCGTGACTTTCGATTGAGCTCATCAACCACTACATTTGCCTTACTAGGATGGTAATGCAAATTGAAGTCATAGTCCTCCAGATACTCCATCCATCTGCATTGCCTCATGTTGAGGTCATGCTGTGTGAAAATATACCTCAGACTCATGTGGTATGAAAATATCTCAAACTGCTCACCATACAGATAGTAGCGCCAAATCTTTAAGGTAAAGACTATGGTCGCCAACTCCAGATCATGTGTAGGAGTAGTGCACTCATGATTTTTTTTTAGGTATCTAGAACCATAAGCTGACCACTCGGATTGCATCACCGTACCTTTGTGTACCTCTGTCTGTTTGAATTTATCGAAATAAAATTTTGTAGTAAGCCTCCTTTTCAATTCCTGGAATGCCTTCTCACTTAGGTCATTCCACTCGAATTTTGACATCTTTCCTAGTAAACAAAACCAAAGCGCTCCAAGGTGAAGTGCTCGGTCTAATAAAACCCTTGTTCAACAATTCTTGTAGTTGGACCTTGAGTTCCTTACCTTCGGCCGGTGCCATCATGAGTCATAGAAATGGGCGGCGTGCAGTGTAACAATGATAAAGTCCACATCCCTGTGCGGAGATAATCTGGTAGCTCATCCGGAAAGACATCCTCATACTCATAAACCATCAGAGGTAGACTGAATCCGAGTCTCCTCTCTCATCTTGCTTAGGGTAAGGCTTGCTAGCCTGACCCGTATTTGTCCCTCCGTTTAGTGGAACGATACAGGAGTGGGCATCATGTTTCTCCCTCTGAAATGTAACACAATAACATCTTATGTGTAGGTGGTAACCCACCTACGATCATAATCAATGACGACTCTATGGGTCATCAACCAGTCCATCCCAAGGATGACATCGAACTCCGATATGTCCATGATCCTTAGGTCCACAGTGAGTAGAATCCCTGAGATCTCTAACTCATAATCCCGACATATCTAATCAACACTCACCCTAGTTCCTAGGGGAGAATTCATATACAACGACTTTTTCAAGGTTTCTACCTTTAAGCCTAAAGCATATACACCAAATGTGGCAATAAACATGAATACGATGCACCCGAATTTAAACAAGAATCTTATCAAGAAGTGTGAGAGTCGAAACATACCTTGTATATCAGACTGATCTGCAAGCTCAGTCTGTGGTACCACAACGTAGACATGATCCTGGGTCCCTAAAGTACCGGCCTGTAAATCTTGGCCTCGACCTGGAAGGCCCATACAGCTCTCTAGCCTATACATTGTGTAGAAGGAGCCTATCATTCCCCGAGGCCCGTCTTGGTCCCTTTGGCGCGGGGTGAGAAGGAACAAACTGTGTCCTCACTTGTCCAGCTAATGACTAGGACTACGTTGTCCCATACTTCTGGGATCCTTGCCTTTGTGGACAATCCCGTCTCATGTGCCCATGCTTTTTGCAATGGTAGCATGCAACCTGTCCCAATATTATACAATGACCACACCGGGTCCACATACGAGTAAAAATAGCCACATATGGCCCATTTATCCATATTCAAACATATAAGCACATGAGTACAGGACCATAGTCCATAAGAGTTTAAATTTACACCACTCTTATATAAAACATATATCAAAATTAAGAATTAAAATACATGTTTTACAAAATATAAATCAAAGCCCTTGATCTTGCTTTCTTCTCATTGCTCTAGGCCTCTAGTAGGCGTAATCTCTCACATATCCCTTGTACCCGAAAGGGGTCCCATTGGGTGAGCAATGCCCGATGAAGTGAGGAAATCCTACAAGAATACTCCCCACCTAAGTAATATGCAATGGTCATGACCTGGTACATTCGATCACGATTATATGTCGATCTAGAGATGGAATCTACATGACATGAATGAGATGCTACTCCTCGTGATCCACATGCCATGTCCTCTGACTTTCTCAACATGCAATATGCCATGTATGAAAAGCTGTTTTTCAAAACAAAGATTTTTGTTTTGAAAACTCATTGTGTGGACCACTTGATCAGGTAGGCGTGACTGGCATAAATGAAAGAAAATGTGGGTTGTTTTGAATTTTAGAAAATCTGTCCCAGGAGGAACAGTTTTTCTTTGGAGTCGCCACTTACTTTTTGTTGTTATTTTATAAAGGGAAAACGAGTAAAACGAAAACCCCAGGAAATGACTCCGGTATGGAAAAGCGATCTGCAAAAACTAGATTTCTGGGTTTCGGGGGTCAGATTACCTATTGTGAAGGTACCTCATATGAGGTAGCACCCCTCTAGGCCCGGAACTCGGTCTCTACTAGTGAATTGGGTATGTGGGAGCATATGGGTCACAAATCAAATAGTCTCCTAGGATAAACATACAACTTGGATCAGACCAACCTAATTGGTATCTAGCATGCTTAAAAACACTCAACCAAAAGGGAAAGTTAGTCGCACATTTTGAGCATGTAATCTCTCAAATTAGATATCAAAGAAGCAAAGGAAGCCGGAGAAACAATACATGGCATCTCGACCACTCATTGATGCACCATTTCTTGTGCTGACCATATCTCTATTCATCCAGAAGAAATGGGCTCAACAAAACACTAGATTATCGGTGCTTAACTAATCACCCTTGGTTCCCTTAGATCCACGATTCTTAAGAATCCAAGAATTGAACCACATTAACCTGAACTAAACCCCATTTCAGACCTAAACATAGCCTACTGATTTGGGCGAATGGGCCGGACTCACAGGTCGCGAGGCTTCCAATTAAGGCGAAATCGGGCAGCCCTTACAAAACCAGAAAAAATGGCTAATCCAGTTCCCCAACCGGTCGATCCGGTTGAGAACAATTTTGAAAATTTTTCAGAACATTCCTTATAGATTAAGAAAACCAAAAAAAAAAACAGTGTACCATTCCGATACCAAATGACTAAGAACTGACACAAACAAAACAAAGTACCCAAACTTCCATTCAGCGGGCCCAATGAATGCTGGTCAGGTTTCCCAACCAGTCCAGCTGGTTGAGAGAGGATCTCAAAATTTTTCAGAACCTTCCTCAAAGAGTCAGGAATCCAAAAAAATAAACCAAGTAGAAAACTAACTCCGAATGACTGAGAACCGACACAAACAGCGCCAAAGACCCAAACCGCTATTTCAGAAAACTGAATTCAGTGAACCGGATAATTTGGTTTTCCAAACAGTACATCCGGTTGAGAGAGGCTCTCAAAATTTGTCAGAACATTCCTCAAAGAGTCAGGAATCCAAAAAAACAAACCAAGTAGAAAACCAACTCCGAATGACTGAGAAACAACACAAACGGCGCCAAAGACTCAAAACTGCTATTTCAGCAAACTGAATTCAGTGAACCGGATGATCTGGTTTCCCAACCAGTCCAGCTGGTTGAGAGAGGCTCTCAAAATTTTTCAGAACCTTCCTCAAAGAGTCAGGAATCCAAAAAAACAAACCAAGTAGAAAACCAACTCCGAATGGCTGAGAACCGACACAAATGATGCCAAAGACCCAAACTGCTGTTTCAGAAAACTGAATTCAGTGAACCGGATGATCTGGTTTCCCAACTAGTTCAGCCGGTTGAGAGAGGCTCTCAAAATTTGTCAGAAACTTCTTCAAAGAGTCAGGAATCTAAAAAAACAAACGGTGATTGATTCTCAGCTCGGATGAGTGAGAACCAATCAAAACAAACTGTTGTTCTCTAAAACCGAGACTGCCCAGCAGAAACTGTTGAACCGACTCTCACGTATGAGCATGAAAACCGGTTCAAATAGTTGAGTAAAAACCTCAAATTTGGTCAGAATGTCCCTTAAAGAATAGGGAAACTAAAAAATAAACGGTGAATGATTCGCAGCTCCGATGAGTGAGAACCAACCGAAACAATCCGTTGTTTTCAGCGAGACTACGTGAAATGTTGAGCGGCTCCTCACGATATGGCGTGAAAACCGGTACAAATGGTTGAGGAAAAACCTCAAATTTGGTCAGAATGTCCCTTAAAGAATAGAGTGGAGTCAGGGTCTATTTCTTACGTCTTCCAAAAAACGCAGAAAAGAAACCAAGCTAAGCATTTGAGAAAAATCAGCAAATGTGCGTCCGAGCCCGGAAAAGTGCCCCTCCAAAGGTCCCTTCCACTATGATCTTTCTCTCCTTTTATACTGATTACCACCTCAGCCTCTGAGCCTACCTGGTGTTTTCCACCTTCAAGCTTTGGAAAGAGCCCTATCAGTCTTGGAATCAGCTTCCCCATTAACTCCCCTCCTCATTTTCCATGCAAGCTGAATATCTTAAGTTTTCAGCTTGCTTTACCACCAAGCATCCACATGGATTCATGATGGGCTGCATGTAACTTAAGGCAAGGCCCAAAATGGACCCACAATACTGCCCAAGGTTGAGCTGGAGCTTATGGGCCCGAACCATATAGGAATTGGGCTCCAAAATCACAAAAAACAGCTCTCCACACAAGCTGACCCGACTAACCGGTTGAACCAGATGCCAACCCGGTCAATTGATTGAGAAAATTATAGAGCCACGACAGAATGTTCCATAGCAGAATAAGGAGACCAACAAAAAAAATGATGCACCATTCCAAGTCTGAATGAGGGAGATATGATCGAAACAAAGTGCTCACCAAAATCACCCAAAAAATGAGTATTAATATAATGCATACTGATAGACCAGTCAAACAGATTGGTCAAGCGGTTGACAAAAATTATGAATTTTAACGAAACCTCCTTGGAAAATAAAGGAATCAACAAAATAAGCAGTGAAAGATTAGAGAGTTCGGACAAGGAGATCTGATCAAAGCAGACTCGAAGTGCTTGAGATTTGACATACTCTAAACTTTGATTGAGCTAAAACCTCCGAGGGGGCCCACTTGCTTCCTATAGCACGATGCCAATAACTAAAATAATGTGATGACACTCTAAAGTGAACTACATACGCACTCAATGGACCGCACTCCTGAGCCCACGAGGCTCGGAGACAAACTAAGCCTAAAGGGCCTAATGGTGTTATATGAGAGCGATGGTGGTGTGACACCCGAAAAGATATTCACAAGTGCTGAGGGACAAAATTGAGGGTCTACACTTTGGACAATCTCCGATGTCAAAATTTGATGGATTAATTATAATTTATTGGGTATACTCGATAAAAGCAGCTTTGTTGAAAGCCCGTATTAGGCAACCTCAGATTATTCATGCGACCTTTTAAGTTTTGTCCCTAGGCCGAAACCAACATCGACACCCAAACACAATGCTGATTTTCCCATGCACTCACACCCATTTCATGCGATGTACTTGCATAAATGCAATGCAATATGCATTACCTATCTGCATCACTACATATATATGAGTGCTATATGTACATGCCTACTCATGCATTTCAACCATGCATCAATTGGAAAGTTATATCAATGAACACATAAATTCCGATTAATTCACAAGATTCATGCCAACATATCAATACACACATACATTGACATCATAAGTCATTACAGCTCAGTGACATACTTTAACCTCACAGGCTAATTGTGACATATCGAGTCCCACAGAGTAGCCTACAACAAACCATCTGATGGCCTCGATCATACCTGAACTCATGCATTTCCTCCAAGCCTCATGGATAATTATATCAACATGCATATAATCACCAACCAACACACACCAATTTCAATGTATTGAATGCAAACTATCACGACCAAGCAATTTGCACACTTGGTGCTCTGATTAAAATTTTCAGAAAATATGGACTACAAAAATTCCGTCACAGGAATATGGATATTTTGCAGACTCAAAGAAACTTTAAGTGGGGTCTCGAACACACTAATCAGAGTTCGGACGAGAAAGTTATGGTCGTCTGAAGTTTGAGGCCTCATATGAGCGTGACTTGCAGCATGCCAGCGAGAGACCTCACATTTTTCGTCATTTTCAGACATAATATGAGTTTATATGGATGGATTCCAGACTCAAGGGATTTCTATAGAGTCCGAGAACACCTGAATCGGATTCGGAGGAGAAACTATGGCCATCAAAGTTGAAGGCCTCATATGAATAATGCTTTGAAAAATGCATTTTAACGGTTCTTTTCTTATCATCAAAAACACCCTAAGGCTCAACCAAGACCCAGAAAGCGAATCCTAGATGGAAAATAAGCTCAAAGTAGGTAGTTTACTTCTTGGGCGAAGACAAAACACTGAGAAGACCGGGCTGAAATCCGGCCTCACCGAACTTTGACTCAAAATCTTAGACGAAAATTCTTGATTTCGGTGTCCAAGCGTTGCCCTCGACGAGTACTTTGACTTTAAGTCTTAGCCCAACGTGAGACGACCATTCGAGCTCCGTAGATCTTAGAGAGAATATGGAGCTTCTCTTTGTAACTTTTCTTCTCCAAACACGAAATCTTAGGCCTGAGAGTGCGATGTTATTAAATTTTCTAGCGTAGCCCTGCGTCGAGTAGATAGACATTAAATCTTTTTCACGACGAATTCAGGCAGCCACTCGATCTCCGTAGATCGTAGAGAGAATGAGGAGTTTCTCTCATTTCTCTCTCTAACTCACGCCCATTGTCCGAACCTGCCGAAATGGGGAAAAATGTGATATTTTCTTCTCTTTTCCCTTTTTTTTTCCCATTTAAGTTTAAGTTGGATGCGGGGCCCACTTCGCTCAAAACGTCCCTGCTTGGAAATCTGGGTTCATTTAAATCTCGAACAATTTATTTCTTTCGATTCAATTCATTTTAATTGAACTTAACTCCGTTATTTCCACGACTCCCAGATTCGTAGAAATCGTCGCAGAGTCGTTGGTAGCTACCACCAAAAAACATAGAAAATTCGACGGTGTGGAATTCCATGAAAACTTTTGGTCACTAAATTTTCTTGACGAAAATAACGAGTCTTTGTGTTTACGTCGTAGAGACAGAAATTTTCTAGCTACGAGCAATTAACGATTTATTATTATTATTATTATCATTTTGCCATTTTGAAATTTTCTAATTTTCGGGTTTCTGAGGTAACTAGATTCATTGCAGAGCGATTCTAGCGGTGAAGTCTGTTTCATACCATCCCGAGATCTAGAAAAAATTAGGATTTTTCATGAAATTCTTAGTTTTATCCTTTTCGGAAAAATGAATTTTTCTCGGGTTTTACATATCTTTTTGAGCAGAAACCTTTTGGCTGAATCTGGAGTAGATTTTGTGTCTACTGAAATCATTATGAATACTAATATGTCAGGCTTGCTGTAACTTCTGAAAGGCTTTTTTAGAGCATTCTCCATTTACTCTTTAACCACAATAAGTCCCAATCCCCTTCGATAATGAACATTATCTTTAGTATATTTTCTGAAAAATCCTCTCTTCTTTGAAATTAAAGTTTTGCCTCATTACTTTTCACATTTTATAAAATGCCCCATGGAATAGGTTTGATTTGACGAAAATCTGGACTTGCACTAAAATCAAGTGCAATGACATTATTAATCTTTATCATTGGAGTTGTTCCCAAAATTATCTTTTATACCCTCCTTAATCCATCTGTGTCTTCGATTTCTTCATCAGATTTGCTCCTTGAAGGAAATGAATCCTTTGATAAATACAGATTATCCACAACAATTCTTTTGTATCACATTAATGAAACAATCTTTCCATGGTATCACCATGCTTGTTTCATATTCTCGGTCTAGATAAAGTGAATTTTAAAAAATTGTTTGAGTCTTTGAAATTACGTGGTCCTAAATGAAACGCGCTAGATGCTCACACTTTTAGTGAGAATGGTACATCGATTATTCATTAGTTTAGATCTTTTGAAGTGTTTTTGAAATTTCAAGTTTTGAAAAATCAATGTATCATCTTTTTAGAAGAGAGATACTAAATTCATTTCGTAGAAGTATAGTTTTTACTGCCTTTCTGCTCGTGATAAAGCTTACGGTGGCTTTGGCTTTTAGTGAAGTCTCGGTTTCGACAAATTCGATCGGACAATCGATTAAAGTAATAATCTGATAAAATTTTTTTGACATCTCCGAGAGGTTATCCACCATCTCAATCTTTGGCTTTTTGCTCATCTGAGCCATCTCGAGTAAGAAAATGTACAACAATATTTTTGTCAGATCGAATTATATCAATATCAAAGATATATTCAGAGCAATAAGTTTTCCATCTAATTAATCTCTTATACTCTGGTTTTGATGGTAAAATTATTTTTATAAATGCTTTTACTATGTATTATTAGTTAAAGTAAAAACTTTTGGTAATAGAGAAAATGAATATTTTTCGATACTTATACTTGAAATTTAGATTCTTTTCATTCATATGATATTTTTCTTCTATAGGAGTAAAAGTTCCTAAAGCATATCTACATAATTCTTCTTTTCCATTTTCCAATCGTTTAAGTATTGCTGCACAATTACTTTCATATGAATATGTTTCTAATATTAAATCATCATTATCTAATGGTAGTTTTAATTTTGGAAAACTATTACATTTTAATTTTATATATTTTATTTGATTTTCATGTTCCTTAGTGAACTCAAATCTTTGTTTTTCACTTGTTAATTTTCTTAATGGTTTTCTTAGATCTGCCTAGTTTTCTATAAATCCTTCAGCATAGTTTAATATTCTTAAAAATCTTTGTAATTTCTTTCTATCCGATATTTTTTCTGGAAAGTTTTTAATGTTTTCTAATATATGAGTTTGTAATTCTATTCCTTCATAATCTATAATCAAGCCTAAAAAATCAATCTTAGGTTCTCCTATAATTGTTTTCTTCCTGGATAATCCAATTCCATTACTTATACATAGATCTATGAATTTTCTAAGTGTTAGATGTTGAATCTGTGTTTCAAAATATAATATAAACATATATAAATCACATTATTTAAAAATATCAAATCAATACTCTTTATAAGAAAATTTAGATTTAATCAAATATTAATTATTATTCTTAATATCATATAGACAAAATCGCAGTCTGAGTGATTGTTTGTATCTATATCATTAGAAACCTGATTTACAATCAAACTTTGAATGTATTTTTACCTCACAGTTTTGTATTAATGTTTCTTTGTTGGGGTAAGAAATTACCCATCAAAAATCGTATTATCATTGGTGTTTATAATTTACCACATCATTCTAGTTTTCCTCATTAATCTCATTTCTTTTTCGAACCATAAAAGCTGGACTACTATGTGGGCTTTTAGAGGGTCTTATCAACTTTAAATCTAGCAATTCTTTTATCTATTGTTGAAATTCTTTTACATCGAGTTCATTATGACGCATAGGTCAAACTCTGATAATCTTATTTGGGTCTTTTAACTCTATATGTGGACAACCCATTACAATTTTGGGACAATAAATAAATAAAGTGGTTATATAAATATAAAAGGAAATATGAATATCAACAAAGTACAAATAAATAAAATATTGTATAAATATTTTGTTATAATATATATTATTTCATTGGTTGCATATTTTTGAATTAATTGTAAGCTATTTCAAATTGTGAAAACAAGAGATTTTATAGGGTTAAAGTTGAAATCAAGTTGAATACAAAATCAATCAATATAATTGATGCAAGTGAAAAGTTAAAATATAAATAGAAATTAAAAAAAAATAAGCAAGAATAACTTTTAAACTATCGAAACGAAAAACACCAAAATTACTAGACATGCTAAAAATTTGACCTATATTCTGCCCCTAGTGTAATTGATGTGCATTTCTAATCCGATCCTCACATTGCTCTATTAGTGTCGATAGGCTTGTCAAATCACATCAAATAAAGACTTTTGTTAGAGCAACACTTATTTTATTTTAAGTTCTTTGAGAATGGGGCAATCATATACATCAAAGTTGAGCCTTCAGACCAACAAAAAATTGGCGAAATAAAGCTTTATTCATTTTAAAGTATCACTTGAGAACAGAGTGAACAACATGCATCAAACTAACAACAATATACATCAAGTTAAGAACCCCTGTAAATCACAAGAGGCCACATGGACAGTAGAAAACGTTAGTATCAAATAGATGGACACCAATATCTATCAAAAGAAAAATCCAATAGATGAATACCAATAGAGGAAAAATTAAGCAAGTTGGTTTGATTGGAAACACAGCTACCATGTAGAAAGTACCACTTAGATGGGAAGAGGACCAGGTATGCATCAAATTAACTCCTTTGAACTTGCACATCAAAATCCATGCAGACAAACAAATGAAAGTTGTGCACACTATGAGCAAGTAAAATCAATTCATACACTCACAAGGCTCAATTTTATTATAAATGGGAATGCATATAAAATTTGTAAGAGGAAAATATTCATCGGAAAGACAAAAGTATATCAAGACATGAGTCAAAATGTTCACAAAAATTTGAAATTCCTAGAAAAAACAACAAATTTTGTGCCGTCTAACTGCCTTCCAATTCATAGAAGAGAAATAAGTGATCTAATGAAGAACACCATACTGTCCTTTTAAGTGCTCCACCACACAAAAATCCTCCACAAACATCAACACAATGGAACCGAAAAGCCCTTTCTGCAATACCCTCCCCTGTTAAGCACTTTCACCACCCAAAAAACTTCTGCAACCCTCAGCATCTCGGAACGTCGAACTTCTTGGTAGCAATACCCACCACACTTTTAGGGCTTTCCGCTATTGCGAATTTGAAGAACAAATGGAAAAAAAAAAAAAAAAAAACAATTAAGGCATGGATTGTTCGACTTACCTCGTGGGGGATCTTCCCGATTTATAGGGCACGGTTCACAAATCTCCTCTTCAATTTAGGGATAGAATCTTTTTTTCCCTATCAAGGATTAATCTTCCAAGAAATAAAGGTTGGAAGTGTGGAATCTGTGGTAATATACGATTTTACGTATTTTACGCCTTCATATGCTTATCCATACTTGAACTTCCATATGCGGTAGGATTCTTAGGGTGAGGAACTTGAATCCTAGGCAGTCGCCTGAAACAGTGCTTTGAGAAAGCACCTTTGCCTTTCTCAAACGGGCTTTAACACTCTCCCGTCTGGATAATGCCCGCCTGGTTTTAATACGATAAGTGGGCTTGGACCGTTTCACAATGCGGGCCAAGTGGGTCCTGGGACCATTGAGTAGTTGTCTAAGGACCATGGTACTCACAATGCCCCCCTTTTCCTCAGTTGGAATTTTATGCTTTTTCAGCCAGGGGAAAATACTGTATTTTTAAACCTCGGGTGCTGAAAGTTGAAAGGATTGGGAGAATTGATGCTTACATTGAAGGTGTTGAAAGGTGAAGCATGTTTGGATACATAGTGCATGGAAAACGCATGTTTCCCAACATTTCTAGGCGCATGCTGTTTTGATGGCACATTTAATGCGCTCGTTGCTGTTTTACCCCTATGAACTCTGAGTGTTATTTCTTTTGCGATCATATAAAGTTCTTTGCCTATTACAATTTTCCTTCTCCTGTGTTTCTGCAAATTTCTATTTCAAAGGAATCGTCGAAGATCTAATTACAATTTTCGGCTTTCCGATGAGTTTTTTGCAACTCAAATCCCGTTTGCATCGCCTTCTTCGTGTTTTTTTTAAGGCTCCATTTGTTTCGTATTTTTGGGTTAGAAAGTTTTTGTTTCCTTTTGAGGGTGCGATCATCATTTGCCGGTGGGGTTCTGGTGATGATATTGTAGGCGGTTTCTAAGACATTCCCAGGTTTGGGGGCATCTCATTAGGTTCTACGAAGGTTCCTAGTTCGAGGTTCTTAGGTCTTGTCACTAGTGGGTTGTCAAACCTCCAGAGGGGGATTTCATTTCTCTTTCAAGGGCCTTTTCGCCTTCACTGCTTAATAGGCCTCAAGTTGATTCCTTTTTTCTGTTTGTTTTTTGTAGAATGGCGAGAGGTCATGAAAAGGCTTCTCTTGTCCCGGGTTCAGGCGTAAGAGGGGTACCCCCAGAAACGCTGCTAATAGCGGCTTAGTCATTGTTATGTAGAGGGACTTGAGATCGTTCAGTCAAGAGTTCCTGGAACAATTTGAGGCGTAGGGAATGGGGCAATGTGGTTATTTCACCCATAGACAATTTTTTTCTGGGACTTCACTTTCTATCCATCTTTGGTAAGCGGGTTTACGCAGCTAGGGCACCCCTTATGCTTATACATCCGAACGTCTTTCAGATTCTGATGGGTTGTAGTGTGCTAAACTTTCTCTACCAATTAGATATTTCACTGATAGAGATTTGTTTTATTTATACTTTGAAGCTTAGGGTTGAGGCGCATCTGTATTGCTTGTAGTCTGAGTTGCAATTGTAACTAGGCTTTCGAACTCCTAAGACTGAAGCAAAAGTAGTTTTTTTCGTTGAAGGTTTGTGGTATGAGACGCCAAGTTCTCCTGGGCTTCCATTTGATCTGATCAGTCTCTCACGTTCTTAGGTTTGTTTCAGCTTGATAGAGCTTGTACTTCCTTAGGCCGTTTATATTTTGACATGCCCCTTCTCTTTTAATTTTTTGTAGGTAGGCACAGGCGAGGCCGATTGGTTAGCTGGGTGGAGAAGGCCAGGCTAGATCGCATCAAATGGCTACTCGAGATCACTAAGAGGGAGAGCAATCACAAGCTCCTTTTGTTTATAAAAAACCTGTAAGAGTTGGGTGCTAGTCCCTTTCCTTACATGAGTCAGTATCGTCTCGGAAATGCATTGTCGGAAGAACTTGTGGGGTGAACATTTTGTTCTTCTTGACCTTAAAGTCAATCGGGTAGCTCTTCACGGGGTCGGTCCACTCAGAACCTCGAAGCGAGATCGCTAAAGAATCCTTAGCTACCTTTGTCAGCTGATCGATCACCTTTGGTTGTACGGGATCCCGGAAGGCTTGCCCCCTAAGTACGCGAAGAAGAAGGAAAGGGGAAGGGACAGACGGGTAAAAATTTATGACGTGAGTTAAAGGCTTTGTGGACTAGGCGAGTCAATTCCTCTTGGAAGAGACTCAGTGTCCGTTATGTTGCGGTTGCCGGTGGCGGGCGAGGAGGTGAGGAGCGAGGCATGTCTGGTCTTGTATTCGTTTCTTTGCTTTCCGGATGTACCAGCGAGCTGCGAAGTACACGAGGGAAACTACCACGGCTCCTAAAGTACCAGGGCAGTGGTAAGCATCAGGCGATGCGGTCTAGATGTAGAGGTTCAGAAGAGCTCAACAGTAGTTACTTTGGACTCTCTAGAACACGCCTCCGATGCCCTTTCGGCTTTAGAGGGCGTCGCCCAGGATGCCTCCAAGGAGGCTTATGCATCTTTGGAGGATAGAATTCCAACCGGAAGACCTCCTACCGCTGATAAAGTTGTGGGCAAGGCTCCCTCTGCAGAGACAGTCATTGGTTCGCCACTCCCAGTTAGACGGTCGACCACCATGGTGTCGGTCTCTATAGGCGAGGGTCTAATAAGGCTCAGTGCTGAACTCATGTGTTAAACTGATGAAGTGGGATCATCTTTCAACGGATACATCTGTTCCTGGTCCATATGCTTCCCAATCAACTATTGACCGCTGGAACCCCTTCAATTAGAGAGACACTTCTTTCACCTATATGCACGAACTGTACCCCACCAACCTTCGAATACCGGTGGTGGCTATTTTTGAAGAGTATTCTATTCCCTTCCCTGGCTATATGGATGGAAAATTCTACCAGTGTGTGGTTGAAGATGGAATGTATATTCGTAACCATGATTTTAATGAGACGATTGAGCTAGTATGGCTATACTTCTAACGTTTGAACGTGAGTTTCATTATGTGATTTTCTCCTAACACATTTTCTTTTATAGGTTGTCCTTTCTTGTCCAGAAATATGGCGCCTTGACTCAGAACTTCATATTCAGTTGGAAGACAGGAAGGCACGCGTTATGCTTAGTCGATGTTTTCAGAAACAACTGGCATGCAAACTGACGTGACCACAGAGCGAGGCAAGCTAGGTCTAAGCATTGGGATGTAATTAAAGAATTTGGTATGAAAGGATTCTGGGTGAGTAAAAAGAAGCCAGTAGGAAGAGGCTAGATCGCTGGTGCTCTGAGTATGCGGGTGATGTGAATGCGTATGCGGATCAGCTTGGCTAGGGTCAAAGTGCCACTGGTGATTGCGGGAGAAGCTAAGTACGAGGATGGGGGTGGGGTTGCCCACTTTGGAGGTTGGATGGTCTTTATACAGCGGAAATTGGGGCAACCATAGATAAAGTGTCTTCTCTTCACTCTCAGACAGGTAAGGACAAAGCAGCCATGGAGAAGGACTATCAGAAGGCCTTGGATCTGATCTTTCCCTATGGTTATGGATGTTGTATATTCAAACACAATATCTATGGTGACCAACCAGATGTTCCAGACGGCATGCCCACATCCTCCAGAGTTCTTCATGAACCCGAGGTCCCGATTCCGGCGTGCGGGGCCACGACGGGGCGGGCGGATCGGAGCGAAGCTGATAGGGAGGATGAGGAACTCATGATGGGAAGGTCTGGCGGGGATTTCTTTGGGTTTCATCTTAAGTTCCATAACAATTTATGTAATAGGCCTCGCATGGCCTCCATGATACATATATATTTTTATGTAACTACTGACGCCATTGGCATATTTTGGAAATTCTAGTAAATTTGATATTTGATTTAGTTATGCAATTGATATCTTTTATTTCACAACTTTTTTCTATGAGTCTTGATTAGGATAGTTGCTCCAAGGATATCATTAGTTATAAGTTTTTGAGAACTAGAAGCTAGTATGTATTGCACACAGACCAATAGGTAAAGCACCATTTCTGAGCTTTGGCTTTTGCCAATAGGTTATGAGCCATACACAGACTTTGGCATGTGCTAGTAAATTTTATGAGCCATACGGACTTTTGCGTGTGCGGCGGTGAGAGCCACTTCTAGACTTTGACATGTGCTAACAGTCTATGTGCCACTTTTGGACTTTAGCATGTGCCAGTAGGCTGGAAGCTACTTTTGGACTTTGGCATGTGATAGAAAGTTAGGAGCCACTTCTGGACTTTGGTATGTGCTAGCAGGCTAAGAGCCACTTCTGGACTTTGGTATGTGCGATAAATTTGGAGCCTTAGGACTTTGGTATGTGCGGTATGAGCCATACGGACTTTGGTATGGGGGATATTCCAAGAGTTGTAAGAAAATACTTTAAAGAAAATTTTATTGATAATACTTCTTAAGATGCATAGCATTACATATCCTGACAGCGTCCATCTAGATTATTTGTCGTCTGATCAAGAATTGCCCATCTTACTTTCTTATATGTTTCTGTTGGTTAGATTTGGCCGGTGATAGGTCAGCTGTGTTTTCAAAGACCCTTCTCAAGACTAGGTCTCTGGCTCGGAATACACGTTGTTTTACACGCTTGTTATATAGGTTTGTTATTCTTTGTTGGTACAATGCTATACATACAACCGCAACTTCATGGAGTTCGTTTGTCATATATAAGTCTTTGTAAACGATGTTAGCCTTTCGAGACTTCCATTCAAAGTGTCGGCCTTTAATTTGCAGTAGGAATTATGACCTTCATCCCATAGGTAAGGGCGAACGGTGAGACTCCAATTGGCTTCCTGCTTGTTGTTTTATAGGCCCAAAGAACTCCTAGTAGCTCGTCTACCCATTTTTCTTTAGCCAAATGTATACTTTTTTTCAAAGTCGTAAAGAGAGTTTTGTTAGATGCTTCTTCCTGGCCATTGCTCTATGGGTATTATGGGGTTGAATACAAGGTTTTTATTTTCAACTCATGGAAAAAATTTCTATATACTCCGCTATCAAACTATGGCCCATTGTCAATTACAATTGACTAAGGTATTCCAAATCGGCATACTATATTCTTCCACACAAATTGGACAACATCTTTATCTTTGATGGAGGTGAAAACATCATCTTCTATCCATTTGTTGAAATAGTCATTGGCAACCAACAATAACTTCTTTTGAGCTGGGCGGTAGGTAGCGGTCCAACTATATCAATCCCCCATTAAGCAAAGGGCTAGTGGATTGTGATGGTGGTTAGATCTTGGGCAAGCACCCTTGATGTAGAGCTTGTCAGATAGCGATCACTTCACGGCAGAAGCGTTTGCATTCGCTCTCATGGTTGGCTAATAATAACCTTGTGTATGGGCCCTGTGAGCCAAAGTTATGCCGCTTGGATGGTTTCTGCATATTCCTTCATAGAGTTATACCAATATATATTGTCCTTGCTAAGTGGTGAGACACTTAAGATCTGACGGATTGAATAAAATTATATAATTGCCCGTTCTTAAAGGAAAATCCTAGGCGCCTATACCTGAATCTTGTGGGCTTCAATCCTATTATCTAGCCATTCTCCCAAGCTCAAATAATGCACTATTGGAGTCATCCAAGAAGAACATGCTTCGTCTATCTCGTTTACTTGGTTGGTAGTAATTGATGATGTCGGCTGGTAATAGACAAGGAGGAATACCGTTTCTTTTATTGGGAGGGATGCGACCATTGTTGCCAAAGCATTTGCCTTTTCATTCGAATCCCTCAGGATATGCTCAAGCTTCCAAGCTGCAAAACTCCCTAGTCGTAGCTTAACCAGACATATGCATGGATGCATCTGTTGGTCTGGTTCATATTGTTTGTTACCACACGAGTTGGGAGTCACTCCGTATGATGATTTTTTATGAAGATACAAACGTTGCAAGGTTGATTCTGGCTAAGATTGCTTCATATTCAGTCTCATTATTAGACGTAGGGAAGTCTAAACGTATGACATGTTCTATCCTTTCCCACATTGGAGTCTTGGTTTGCAAATTCCTCCGACTCTAGTTTAGCAGAAGTGTTGTGCATAAAGGATTCACCGGCCCGGTGTTTTCAGTTCCGCATCTTGTTGGGGAATTTTTGCTAAAAAAGGTGTAATATCTACACTAATGCAAGAGAAATTTATATTGAATATCGAATTCCCTTAACTCAATCATCCATCGGACCATCCTCCCTGATAGGTCGAGCTTATCTTAACGAAAGGAGATTAGTTGGCAGTGATGGGTAGCCTTTGCAGAGTAGGGATGACTTCTTAGCTATCACATGAGCAGTGCTTGATGCCGAGATGGAGTATGCAAATTTTAAACTAGGACAAAGATTTTATGCGAAAGAATGTTTATCATGTTTTGGTTTCATCTTTAACGAGACAAAATTGCACTTCTTGAGACTTCAAAACCACTAGGTAAAGATAAACACATCTTTACCTAGTGGTTTAAGTCTCGACAAGGTATCTTTGAAGAAGATAGCTTAAGCAATATTCTTGAGAGCTGAATCTATCTTGGTATCACCCCTGCTTCTAGGCTAGCCATAATTGGCGGGTTGGAGGTAAGATATTGTTTGATTTCCATGGCTTAGTCCCGTTCACTCATTCAGCCATTACTTTTGGCTCCCACCCAAAGTGATAAAATGGTTTTGGTGATGTGAAGCTTGAGATGGGCCGCGAGTCTTTGCCGAAAAACAAACTAGTCGATTCATTTAATACTCTGATATAGAGGTAGGAACCTGAGAATCAATTATAGCTTTGAGTTGAATAGGATTGACCTCTATCCCTCTCTAGGTCACCATAAAGCCCAAAAATTTGCCCGAACTGACTCCAAACGCACATTTCAAAGGGTTAAGTTCCATGCTATACTTTCGTAATAACTCAAGGGCTTCTTGTAAATGATTTATGTGATCGAGGCACTTTTTGGATTTACAAACATATCATCGATATAGACCTCCATGGTTTCGCCTAACAATGGTTGGAATATCTTAGTTACCAACCTTTGATAAGTTGCCGGCATTCTTCAAGCCAAAAGGCATCACATTGTAGCAGTACAACTCGTACGATGTAATGAAATCCGTTTTCTCTACGCTAGGCGGGTGCATAGGAATCTAATGATATCGGAGAAGCGTCCGAGAAAGCAGCGGTATCTTACGCGAACTATGCATCAACAATTTGATCTATACGCAACAATGGGAAGATAACTTTTGGGCATGCTACATTAAGGTCAGTGTAATCTACACATACTCTCCATTTACCACATACTCTTCTTTGTTTGTAACCACCACCACGTTGGCTAGCCATTCGGGGTACTTCACTTCTCTAATGAAACCTGCTCTTAGTAAGTTGTCTACTTCTGTCCGAGTAATCTGATGGCGATCCAGGTGGAAACACCTTACTTTCTGACTTACTGGTTTGGCCATGGGAATAATATTCAGTTTGTGAGAGGCCATCGTCGAGTTAATTCCAACCATATCTGAGTGGCTCCAAGCGAATACATCTATATTATTTAATAGTATGAGTTGTAACTGTTCCCTTTCTTCATTGGATGGAGGCGAAGTAAGTGAACTTTTTAGCCTGTGCGACGTTACTTTCCCGGGGATCCCACGACCCGATGGATCCTTCTCTTTTGCCCTGATCTGGGTGGCGAACTGTGATTGCTACGCGAGGGTTTGATCTTCGAGGGGATGATTTTCTGAGTTTTTCTCCCCTCTTTGTTCCTGTATAGATAGTTGTGCATTTGTTGTTCGGCTAGTACTTTGCTTAAAATTCAGCACACTGACAGTAGTCAAATAGCTTACCGTTTGGTGGTAGGTCAAGATTTACCCAGCCGTCAGTGCGACAGAGCCGCCCCATTATGAGTGCCATTTGAGTTTTCGACTATTGAGAATAAAGCACAATGAGTGGTGACCTACGCACTACGGGGACGATGACATCTCTATTCTTTGTTGCTCCATTAAAACTAGAGAGGATTCGTCTGGTTGAGTTCAGTATACCTAAGGAAATCTTCATGCCGAAAATTTGGTAGTTGTATCATCTAACATATGCGAGGAGTCTACGATTGCCATGTGCACATCATTTATTAATACAAAGGGTGAGCTGATTCATCATACAATGATCATGTTAGGGTTGACATGAGGAAGGATATGGGACCATCTATTGGCTTCAGTTTCTTCATAGTTTGCCTTAAATGTGGATAGCATTATCCCAGCCTTAAGCGTAAGCGTGTAGAGCTTCTTCTATTATTAAACCGATGAGTGGTCGTTAGACAGGCCGACTAGTATATAATTTATGGTTAGTGAATTACTGGCGAGATTATTACTTAATTGTAATTCTATCTGTGCTTCTGATTCCTCTTGGTGGTAAACTTAACGACATGCCTCACGAGATGTCCGGTATGATCGACTTTTCCGCAGAACTTTGGAAGCCGGCGGCACCGGTCTCATGCCCATGATCTCTATGATAATCGCACCACAAGGTTTGTTTCTTTGGGAAGGATCCGTCTGGATTGGTGCAGGACATTTAAACTCTTGCAAGTCGCAAATGATGGGCAATAACTTCTCTTATGAAATGTTCAGGGGGGTGAATTGTAGAAGTTGTTTCTTTTTCTGTGACTGATAACGGGACCGCTTTCGGTCTCTACCCTGACCTTCCTTGGAATTGGACAACTTCTTCCTAGACGGCTTATTTCCTTCAACCGACTGGTTTGTAATCATGACAATCTGGGCCGCTGCACGGATATTGTCCTCTAGTATTGAGTACTTACCAGCTCGGCTATATAATTCTTCCATTGTCGTTGGCGGGTCGAAAGATAGTGACTATAAGAAATGAGTAGATGGTCTAAAGCTTCTCTTAAAGTTTTAGAGGACCGCATCCATGCTATATGATTCTACCTACTGATCAGCTTGCCCAAACCTCCTTGTGAAGTCTCGAATCGGCTCCCTTTCCTGCTTTAAAATAGTTTGCAAAGAGCTAATGTTTCTCTTTTGTCTCACCGAACAAAGATACTACGATATGAATGTAGCCCATAATTCATTGAACGAATTTATCAAAATTAGTGGAGCTTGTGAAATAAGCTAACGGAGGCCCCCTTGAGCTTCTTGAGAATACTTTGCAATGACGATAATCGTTGGCATTTAGTATCGTCTTAGATTATATTAGACATATGATGGTAAATTGATAGAGCCATCAAGCGTGGCGAAAGAAAATTTGATATGACAACCTCTGGTGGCTCATAGTCAAATGTTGCCTTAAGGCGAAGAAAGCATGTCACGAGTCTCGAGATTAAAAGGTTGTTGGAGGCATATAGAGATGTTGGCCTATACCCAAGAGCGGGATATCTGGTGGCGCCATTTGGTGGCATCATGCTTCTTGTGATCTTGGGTGGCATCGTGCTTGCGGGCTATACTGACGGGTTCCCAAGGGTTTGATTTGGCTGGTTCTACCTCCTGCCTGCCTCTTTCCTTACCCTGCAAGATGCACCACTAATGGCATCATTGAAGGCAAGGGGGTGCGAAGGCTTCTTACGCGATTTGGCCTTTGTGCTATCCTTAGCATTCTTTCTTGGGTGAGAGCTCGAGGATAGGGAGATTTGTGGACAACTCATCATCGGATTGGGATATCAGCGTATTCGGGAATAATGAGCTCCTTCCCTCTGTGCTAGCGATTGGATGCAACTCGGTATCTCGTGCGTCTTTTCCAGATCGCGACTTTTTCTATCGAACTACATGGCGGGTGTTGTCAAACTCCTGGCGTTCACCATGATCTTGCAACTCCTTAATCTATCTTGCTTGTTCCTCTTGGTTTTTCTCCATCTCCTGACGCCAAAGGAGGAATTGATCTTCTAGCAATTGGTTTATCTGATTGCTTGACATTCTGACCGCCTCGAATGAATCGGTGTGGAAGGGAATCGGCCTTAGTCGGGTGATGAAGCACACTAGGCGATCAGTCGAGCCAAGCCCTTGCGGTCTGTAGACGAGACTTTCTATTTGATTCCCATAGACGACGCCAATTGTAAGGACCTTAATCATCGGAACCTCTAAGCATTAGCAACACAATGTGAACCTGAGTGATTCGGTGAGCGGTGTGGCCACTCTGCGATGATTAAGTTGCCTGAGATGGAGAGGAAGAGACAGATAGTTTACGCGATTGGAATTGACTTACCTTCACCCCGTGGGAGATCTTCCCGATTTATCAGGCGCGGTTCACAAATCTCCTCTTCAATTTAGGGATAAAATATTTTTTTCCCTATCAAGGATTAATCTTCCGAGAAATAAGGGATTTGGAAATTGGGGATTCCGCTGATAAATATCTCTTTTGCGTATTTTTTGCCTCATATGCTTACCCATAACGAACTTCCCAAATGTGATAGGATGGCCGACTGAGGGACTTGAAATCCTAGACGAGCTGCCCTGAAGCAAGTCTTTGAGAAGACACCCTAGCTTTCTCAGACGGGTTTTAAGACTCTCCCGTCTAGATAATGCCCGCCTGGTTTTAATACAATAATTGGTTTTGGACTGTTTCACAATGTAGGCCAAGTGGGTCCTATATTGAGTAGTGGGTTTAAGGACCATGGTACTCACAGCTAGTACTAGACAAATCGGTTGAATGATAAATCAAATTAATGAAAGGGGTATTTTGTTGACTGAGATGCAAAAGAAAGACGGGGGGCCAGAAGAGTAGTCTACCGGGTTCTGATGCAGAGAGGGTTGTCGGAGAAAGAAAAAGAAAGAGTAGAGACAGAAAGTGAGAAGAGTTAAGTGCGGGGAAGGACTTGTTGGGTAGATAGAAAAAGAGAGACGAGAGGGACCGAAAGGGTGGGTTTTTTTGGGAGAGATGGAGCAAAGACATAAAGAGAGAAAGAAGTAGGGTTTCGCGCGCGCGCACCGGGGGGGAGGGGGGAGGAGACGAGAATGGGTTGTCTTGAAAAAATATTAAATATTTTTTTGACAACTAAATACTTTATTACTAAAATGTAAACCTAGGACATGTCCCATATGTGGATGTCCTGCCTTCTTAAACTTTGAACGCTCCATCAACTGAGCTAGACATGTGTACTTAAAAATATATTTAAATGAAAGTAAAATTAATAAAAAATTTAATAGTTTTATTTAAAATATATTTGATAAAAAAATCATATTTATATTTTTAAGTATGATTATGCTTATTTAAATAAATATATAATAAAAAATAAATTATATATATATATATATATATATGTGTGTGTGTGTGTGTGTGTGTGTGTGTGTGTGTGTGTGTGTGCGAGCGCGTGCGTGTGTGTGTGTTTAAGCTAAGTGCCCCTTATGTATATTAGAAAATGTTTGACAACTAATAAATTTTTTACCTTTGACTTATAAATTAAATGTTAAGTTATCTCCATAAAATGTATTAGAGCTTATAAAATTTAATCTTGATTTCAAAGTATCTCCGAGTAAGCTTATCATATGTCAATATTGTTTTTCCCAAAATTGAACATATGTCAGGTAACTTTCAAAGGTTCATATATGTTATTGTTTTTAATTTTAATAGCTTTCATTAATATTTACATAAGTAAAGGAATTATATGTCACTGAAAACCTTTTTTCTAGTAGTATGAGAGAGATCGCTGCATCAGAGGCAAAGAGAGTGTAACTGAGTGCCCATCTCCATGTTCTTCTGAGTGTGGCGGTGGTAGCGGTGATCGAAGGGGAAGATGTTGATGCACAGGGGATTTGCCCAAAATTCCAAAGTATCGATAGGTGGTGTTGATGAACTTGATGACACCTTGTCGGTGATGATGTCAGTATTAAGTGTAAACTACAAGCCTGTTTGCTTTGAGTAAGGAAACTCATCTTCCACAAATGTGGCATCTCTTGGTAAACAAAGCGCAGGATGTGTCGATAGTCATAATTATAGGCATTATAAGGAATCAGTATCCAAGGAGAAAATGAAAGGCCTAGATTTGGGTTCGAATTTATGTTTGGTGTATGGTTTAAAAATTTAGGGATAAGCGAAGCGACCATATGTATGTGGTGTGGATTTGGACAAGTGGAGAATAATTTTTCAAATGGAGATTGGTATTTCAAAATTGGGGTGGGTAATCGATTGATAAGGTTGGTGGCAGTTTGGAAGGCATTTAGCCAAAAAGTGACTGGAAGGGATGGTTGATGGAGAAGGGTAAGACCTATTTCAACTATATGGCGGTGACAACGTTCAACGGAGCCAACTATTTCTAGAGTATATGGAGGAGAAAGCAAATGTTGGATACCCAAGTTTGTTGCGTAGTGTTGTGTAGCCCATGGTACTCAGTGTCACCATCCGTGTAGATAGTAATAATTATGGAATCAAATAAATTTTTCACCAAATTTTAAAATTTGGTAAACATTGTAGGACCTCTATCTTTCACTTGAGTAGGTAAAACCATATGTATTTTGTAAAATGATCGATAAACACCACATAATAACGAGATTGATCAAACCCTTGTATAGGTCACGGGATTGAGTATACAATATAGATTAATTCAATAGGTCCCAGTGCTTAATGATGAGTTAACACGATGACTTTATTACATAGATGGGAGTTGCAATAGTAAGAACCAATCGGACTTTGACGCACTATGACTAACTTGATGGGCTTCGTAGAATGAATTAGAAGGGTGATGACCCAAGTGACGATGCAGTGGTTGAGAGAGGGGTTTGTAGTGGTGTAGGCTTGAGGAGGGCTAGATGTTTGCAGCCACTCATAGGGACTCCCCATTACTCCGGCCTTTGACGACCAATGCCCCCATGTTGAGGTCCTTCACAACAAAATCATTTGGGTAAAATTCAATAGAGGTATTATTATTTTTACAAAATTGTGAAACTGAAATGAGGTTTCTTTTTATGGTGTGAACACACAAAATATTGTTTACTTGGGTTAGATTTACAAGATGAGATAGTAGAGGAGCCAATATGAGTTATCGAAATACCTGAGCCGCCTCCAATGATAATTCCATCATTACCTCCATAGTCGGAATGGATTGCCAGGTTTTGTAGGTCAGAGGTGATGTGGTGTGATGATCCAATTATTGTTTAACTCACTAGCTGTGTAATGAGCTTGTGGAGAGGATGTAACATTATTGGACACTTTGTTTTCTTTGTGTGTCCAATTTTATCACACAGTTGGTAAACAACATTATGATTGGTTTTATTGTTGTTAGAGGTGGTGAAGTGCCATTGTTGATTATTGCTCCTATTTGCACCATTGGGTTGAGATCGAGACTGGCTATTGTTTGAGCCACTGAAAAAATGGTTTTGATCGATTTGAGTTTGAATTTCTCCGATTAAAATCGGGGTTGTTTTTGTTGATGCCAGAGTTGTTTCTCATTCTTCCTCGGCCATTAAAGTTTGCATCTTTGCACATATTAGTGCGTAAATTCATTGTTGCCCTTGTGATTTTCTTCAAGCTTCACATACATCTCATGATCTAAGAGTTTCTCATGAAGCTCTTCGAAGGAGATGGGATCTGATCTATCGCGAATACTCGCATTGATTTCCTTAAAGTCGAAAGTGGGGCCTCTAAGTAGGTGATGGACTAGTTCATCTTCAATCAAGGGATGTCCTATTAAGGCCAGATCGTTTGCAATCATTTTGATGGATTGCATATATTCTAAGACATTTTTCCCTTCTTTATTTGTCTTTGAGAGAATGTTTCTAAGGGTGAGGTATCGTGTTCTAGATCTGTTAGCATAGGTTTCATGGAGTTTGGCCCTTAAGCATTGCCATTGTCCTTGCTCCATTCAAAGATGGTTAGACTGCAAACGTGGATGATGATATGATTACATGGAGAATGAGAGCATCTTGACGTCCCCACTTACGATGATCTAGATTGATGAGAGTATTTTCTCCATCTTTGATGATTTTTGGTGGGCAGGGGAATGATCCATCTAAATATCCATCAAGGTCATATCCCAACATCAACGTTTCAAACTGGGTTTTTCATGTCGAGAAATTGGTTGGAGTGAGTTTCAGAGGTAGGAGGGTTGCGATGTTTATGGTGATTATGTCACCCAGCCAAAGAAAACATAATCTATGGTGTTAAGGGGTTTATAGTTTTAGTGGAAGATTCAACATCAGACATTATGGTGTGAAGGGTTAGGAGAGTTTCAAAGGAGGTCAAGGAAGTACGAAAGGTTGGGAGTGTTTTAGAGGACAAGAGGGAAGAAGATGAGAAGTTGAAGGATCGGTCTCTTTAGAAAGAAGGTTCTGATACCATGTTAATGCCAAAAGATTGATGAAGAAATTCATGATGTTTCATTATATTGTGAGTGTATATGTATACACGTACAAAGATGTGAAACGAAAGGAAAAGTCTGGAGTTCTGGAATCGTGTTCTATCTCTATAAAATATACAAAGGAATTATGTTAAAAATCTGAAGATGATAGGAAGATGAATGCGCTGGCACATTGGGACGGGTTTCCATGCTCCCGGGTTTGATATGCTTATCAAACATGACAAGGTACAACCTTTCTTACCCAAGTTTGGGTTTATTCGGTTTTATGATCCAAGTGATCCTATGGCTAGGTTGCCGATTCAAAATTTTTTTTTTTGCTGCGTATTTGCATGAGATCGGTCAGAAACCGTCGAGGTTACGTGTTGCGGAGTTTGCTTTGGAATGTTTGACGTAAGTGGGTTTTACGGGGGTTACTATCGAAACCGAATGCCAAAACCTGATATATGCACTAAGGGGAGTCTCGTTTTATGCTTCACAAGGTGGTCTGCTGTTGCAAGATTGTTGTTAAATGACGGCTCTCTAAGCTCAGCTTGTAGGATTTGGGTTTAACATGAATATCATGTGACACCCCCTCCCTCACGTGCATACGGCCCACGTGCGGAGTGCACGTGGAACGAGTCATTATGAACTTCGAATAAACATGGGGATTTAAATTGCAAGGAGAGGATTCGAACCAGGGACCTCTGCCAAACGAGCTACGATACCATGTTCGTATTGACTCTCTAAAAGCTCAAGCTTGTAGGATTTGGGTTTAATATGAATATCATGCTTCAACAATTGTGCATACCTGCTAAGGGAGATGCAAGGGAACACTTTCGTTAATGTAAAAAGAGCATCAAATATGGTGGCAGATGCTACATTCTCAAGCTGCATCTTCTTCGTCATAAGAGGATGTGGAAAGGTAATGGGCTCGTATTTGAATAAGTTGATTGAATAAAAGCATGCATCATTATAAAAAAAATGATAGCCATTTTAAGGATTTGTGAATACCATGGTAATATCCTTTACAATTTATATTTTATGTTTCTAAATGATAGTTGTAAATATCCCCGTACCAAAATCATTTAATTTACTACATTCTCTTTAACATGTCTTAATTACATTCTAATATAGTCCATGTATCAAAGCCCAAGTTACGATTCTTGAGCATGTTTGACTAATATGACCATCGATCCGATTACATGCTGATCTCTCAAAATTGCACCTTCATCCTTGAGGTTTTTCTCATTTTATAACATTCATATACGTTAGGGTGATCCATCGTGGGTGGGAGGATTGGCCAATCCAATTGGTGGTGTATTTCCAACGTCCTCAATGCATGATAATCTAGGTTGAGAAAGTTGAGTATACCTTGTGGAAATTGTTGATTTGTGACTTGAATTTGGTTTTGAGCTTATGTCCCACTTAAAGGCCTGTAATGTGACTTTTGTAAAAGGAAAAAGTTGAGAAAAAAATAGGGATCTGTAAATCCGGTGAAGCTTTCTCCTTTGCCCATGATAATTCGTCATATCAATACATTATGATTTATTCACTATTCCACTGTGCTTTGTAATTCCCTCAGTTCATAGTGAAACATATCACTGATGCTTTTCTCGCGGGGTTTCCTTCTCATCACGGTGTTTTCTTTGATTCTTATTTCATTATTGTGTCATTGATTTCAACATAAATAGTTTTACACTATCGATATTTTGGCTCTAGTTTCTTGCATTTGCTTTTGAAGTATGATTTCTCAATGCCATCCTTCCATGCTCCATTCACACAGATTTCTTTCCTTTGTAAATTCCAAACAAACGGATCATTCATGAATGATCGTGAATAATATCAATACCAAAATCATTTAACTATGTTTTATCATCTAAGAAATTTTAGTTCTTTTAGTAATGAAATAAGCTTTCAAATGATTTTATATTCCTATTATAGCCCATCATAGGAAGACCTGAAAAGAAGGTAGTAAAACTAACAAAAATGGAAGGAACATCAATATAATTGCTAATAATAAATTTCGTGTTTTAATATAAAATTAATAAATAATAGAAATGATGTGAATAGTTTTTTGGCAACCTAAGCATTTTATTTATAATATAGTACAAATTGTCCTCACTATATTTCGAATACGAAACCACTTCTCTACGGATGTCTATATTTTTAAACTTTAGGCTTTATCGGGAGCATTATGTGGATTGTGAATAAATATTTTATTAAAATATGATTTTATATATAAGAATAAACTTCTAATTCTCAAATAATTCAGATTTTTACTATAAAATATATATGTGAGATGGTTGGGATCTCTTATAACTTAACTAATTGTCTCAAGTTCGAGTCATGTTTTGTGGTAAAGCTTGACTATCCTTGTAATCCACGTAGGTACAGTACAAGGCGACATATTGTCTAACAAAAAAAAAGATTTTTTTTTTCTTTTGAAACATCTTTTCCCATTTAAAATCGTTCTTACCAATTTGAAAAAGTCTTTCCTTAATTATTTGCAGGTTTAATTAGGGAATTAAATTTAAGAATCCCCAATATTTAATTACTAAATATTTAAAATTACTTTCTTAATTGGCTCTTTATCTTTCTATCAACCAAAGAGTATTCTATTTTATTCTTTATTCTTTATTCTTTATTCTCTATCAACTAAATATTTGTTTACTTCTGAGTGTGTGTGTATATATATATATATATATATATATATATATATATATATTATTACTTTTATTTTATTTCATTTTATTTATCAAAAATATTATCTTAATTTCTTGTTAGAAAATTTTATTTCATGTCACAAAACTAGATTTTATAGTTTTATATATTCTGTGTCACGTGTGAATGTAAGAAGTTTGTATTAAAGATTGTCAGTGATAATTCTTTGAATCCCAAATTTTGTCAAATAGAAAGATCATTCAATTTTGCTTTGAACACATAAAATTTTGATAACATATTTTTTTCTTCCCATAATTTTTTTAAGGCAAATAATCTTTATAAAAGAGGAATTCTGGTTTCAGGTGGATTTTATTTCCCTTATGGGTTTTCCATTTTTATTAGAAATAAATCGGGTCATTAAGGGGAAATAATCAGCATAGATTCAATCATCCAATAACTATACTAACTATATGGATTGGTAAACAAAATAATGTACGTAGTTTCCTTCATAAATAGAGCGACAAAGAGAGCATGCAACTCCAACCCCCACTACTGTTTCATCATTTTCCATACTCCTCCCAAATGGCTCCCAAGATTAAGGCTTGTTGGTGATATTTCGAACAACGGATCAAGCATTGAGCAACATTCCTACACGACAGTAACCAAACCCCTTTGGTTCTAGAACCTTCCTCTGTTCCTATAAATGTTCAGATGTAGCTTAGTTCTAAATAGTGTTGTATGGAGAAAACACTCAGTCACAGAAATTGAAATCACTTGCTCTCAGAAATTTCAATATGGTATCAGAGCTTGATGAGCCATCAATGGCACCTCCATCTCCCATTCATCAGTCCCTGCCTTCATCTCAAAGCATATCTGTTGCGTTTCCTTCTACCTTACATCAACAAGTATACGACTAAATCGATCCAATTATAATCTTTGGAGATCTCAGTTTCTTATTTATGCGATGCCTATGATTTGGAGAATTATCTACTTGGCACTGTCACACCACCGGTCAAGTTCGTGGACGATCAATCCACTGTTAATCCGGCATACTCACAATGGCTTCGGTTAGATCAATTTCTCCTCAGCTCTTTGTTATCCTCAATCTCTGAATCTATGCTAGGTCACGTTGTTAATTGCAATTCTTCCTCTGAAATCTGGACTACTTTGGGGCAATTGTTCTCCAACAAATCAAAATCTAGACTCCTTCATCTCAGATTTCTTCTCCAAACTACGAAAAAAAGGATCCTTATCCATTGAAGATTATTTTCTGAAAATGAAAACTATTGCTCAGGATCTCATGTCGGCTGGTCAGAGTGTTTCTGATGATGAACTCGTCCTTTATATATTAGGAGGTCTTGGATCAGAATTTGATTCAGTTGTTGTTAATCTCACCTCAAGGACTGCAGTGCGACTTTCCCGAAGCACAATTTTCTTGCAAACACACGAACTTCCGGCTAGAAATTCTAAACAAATCCGATTATTAGTATGTCTCATTACTTGCAAACACTTTGCCACCCCTTTGCTATAGATGTGGTAATTTCAATTCTTCCTCACAACCTCCTACAACCCGAGGGTATCCTGCTCATAGAGGTCGTGGTAGAGGAAGATCTTCTTCAGGCTATCGTGGTTCCTATGGTCCTCCTAAGCTCTCTTGTCAAATATGTGGAAAATAGGGCCACTCAGCACTAAAGTGCTATCATCGGTTTGACATTAGCTTCAGTGGAAATTCTTCTCACTCCAGTGGATCTCAGCCCCTCTCTTTCGAACCTCCTACACAATCTCAGACTTACTTGACAACTCCTGATTTGTCTCGATGATGCAATTTTTAGACGAGTGGTCTTCCTCACCACCACGACTTGAAGATACGCTACACTAAACATGGCGAATATAACGGATACATTAAATTGCTTGTTGGTAATGGATCAGCTCTCCTATTTCTCATGACATTCATCTCTTTCATATTCAGGCCCACTTACATCTTGAATATACTTTTGGTTTATTTATTAAGAAAAATTTGTCCCGACATTTTCCACGGTTCACTCTTCATAATAATGTGATTGTGAATTTGATGCCTCTCATTGCTATGTTAAGGACAAGGTCCACGAAGCCACTTTGGTTCAAGGCGCTCCATGATGGTCTCTATCAGCTGGACCTTCCATCTCTACCTCGCGGTTGCCTCTTCTCTATCTCTGTTATCCCAGTCTCGGCATTGCCTGACGATTCCTGCGATGCTTGGTTTCTCACAATCTCCAAATCTTCCCGGTTGTACTACTGTGATAAGAACTCAAGCTGCTCTCCTTATGGCACAGTAGGTTGGGCCCATCTCGCTGTGAGTGCTCTGTAGTCTGCTTTCGAGCATTTGAATATATTGACTTGTAATACATCTACTCCGCGTTTTGTGAAGCACATCCAGCAAGGCAAGCTTCATCGGTTCATTTTCCCTCTTGCTTCTTAAGACTTCATGTCCATTGCTCATTCACTCGTGTATGGGGCCCGGCTCATACTCTTTACGTGGATGGATATCGTTACTATGTTTCCTTTGTAGATGACTTAAGATTTGTATGGATTTACCCATTGCATCTCAAATCTGAGGTTGCTTCATTGTTCTCATTTCATTTAAAGTAAGCTGACGTAAATTCACTACTAAAGTTAAGTGTATCCAAGCGGTGGGGGGGATGAATCTGTAGTGGCCCTCTTCTTCACTCCTTGGCATTGACTTTTGTCATCCACGTCCTCATACACACAAGCGTAGTGAATTTGTATGACATCGGCATGTGTAGATCTTGGTCTCACTCTTTTGGCCCAGAAAGCATCCGTACCATAAATTACGGTGGGATCACGTTTGTCTCTGTGATGTCCTCGATAGGCGCCTCGCGGGTTCTTAACCTAAATCGCCTTTGAATTATTTGTTTCATCAACATCCTGACTATCATTTTCTAAAAACTTTCGGATGTGCTTGTTATCCCAATCTTCGTCCCTACCATAATCAAAAATTTCAGTTTCGGACTTCTGCGTGTGTCTTTCTTGGTTCGACCCATGCGCCAAAGGATATAGGTGTCTTAATAACTCGGGGCGATATCTGTATATTTGCTCGTATTGTCATGTTTGATGAAACAGTGCTCCTTATCCTCAACTTTTCTCCTCTTCCTCTGCTCCTTCATCTTCTGTACCAACCTCCTTTGGTTTTTCTTTTCCTTTCTCTCTGCCTGGAATTTCAGCCCTTGTGCCTTCTCCTACTCAGCCCGGTTCGTGGACAAACACTTCTGATGACTCCGTATATCTTCTAGCACCTTTCTTCCTCTCAACCGCGGCTTGTACCAGCATTCCTTCTTCATCTCCTAACAAGCCTTTGGAAACATACAGTCTTTCAGTCGTCGATGCAAACTTGTCTTGAAATCAGAGTTTTTAAACCTAGAGTTTTCCTTCTTTGATCATCAAACTCCTCTACCGCTATTGCTGAGGCTTTATCCCACCCTCAATGGAAGCAAGCTATGCACACTGAATTTTCTACTCTTCTCTGAACAATACTTGGGATCTTGTCTCTCTCATCCAGGATCGAAAATTGTGTACACGATAAATGGATTTTATTAAATCTGAGTAAACGATTACTCTTGACAAGTATAAAGCTCGTCCTAGTGGCTAAAGGTTTCCAACAAACACACAGTGTGGATTATTTTGAGACATTTAGTCTGTAGTCAAACATGCTACTATAAGACTTATCTTTGCAGCGGATTTGTTACTCATCCTTGGGACATTCAACACATTGATGTAAATAATGCATTTCTCAATGGTGACCTTGAAGAAATAGTATACATGGCACAACCGGAAGGTTTTGTGGATCCTCATAAACCTCATTTTGTTTGCAAATTGCGCAAAGCCTTGTATGGCCTCAAACAGGCTCCTAGAGCCTGGTATGATCGACTCAAAAGGACTTTACTACAGTGGGGATTTCCATGATTAGTTTAGGATTCTTATAACCCGTAATACTGCGAAAATGGCCATGACTCTTTGCCTTGGTATATGTTGATGACATTTTGATTATCGAACAAATTCAACTAATGTTCATCAGCTCATTCATGATGCGAATGGTGCATTAAGCCCTCAAAGCGCTTGGTTGATGTAACACTTCCTTGGATTTGAGGTTACACCTTCTCCTGAACTTCCACGTCGTGAGCTTAAATATGCAGCGATTTGCTCTCTAGCATAAACATGGCGGATGCTAATTCCTATTCTACTCCTGTGCCTCTTCAATAATCTTTCTTCTACGTGATCCTCCTTTGCATCTTCACTTTATCGTGATCTTATGGGGCACTTGATATCTCACTGCAAAATCTGAGCTCGATATCGCTTATGCGTCATGAAGCTCAACCAATTTTTACAGCTCAACTAATGCACATTGGGGCACTTTGCAAGCGTATTCTACGGTACACATTAAAGGCACCCTTGATTATGGTCTTTCCTTTCATCCATCTTACTTCTTCAACTAGAAGGTTTCATTGATTGGGGGAACTAATCTTGATGATTGAAAGTCTGCTCGGTAGACTCTGCATTTCTAGGTGGAAATTTGATTTCTGGTGTTCTAAGAAGCAACGGTTGTAGCTAGGTCAGAAGTATGTAGTGATCTTCGTTATCTTGCTTCACGGCGGTAATATGGATTCAACAATTCTTTATGCGGGGTGGTGTTCACACACACACTTCTCCTCCTGTGTTGTGGTGTGACAACATGAGTGCACAGGCTTTTGCATCCAACCCTGTTTACCATTCTTGTACCAAACATTTCGAATTGGATCTTAATTTTCTTTTAGACCTTGTCACTTTCCTTGAGTTGGAGGTTACCACATGTTTTCCGGCTCATCGGCTGTTGATACTAACAAAGCCCTTATCGGGCTCGTTTTCTTAGTCTTTGTCACAAAGTGCATCTGGAGTTCGGTATTTCGGCGAGGGCGTGTTGGTGATATTTCGAGCAAACGGATCACGTGAGCAGCATTCATACACGACCAACACGGCGCCAGCCCCTTTGGTTTAGAACCTTCCTGCATTCTATAAATGTTGGATGTAGCTTAGTTCTAAATAGTGTTGTATGGAGAAAACACTCAGTCACAGAAATTGAAATCACTTGCTCTCAGAAATTTCAATAAGGCTGCTCTTCTTGTCTTGGGCTTATCTCTTTTGCTTCTTCTTGAAAGTTTGTTTCGATAGATTATGGTCGGCCCTCACCGTCTCTCTTGTGTTTGAAGCTGGTGGACAGTGCCTTCTAACCAAGAGTTTCTCGCTGGCGGGAGCTTCGGCCTTGAAGGATAAAGCGGTGATGTTGGGGTATATATTTACTTAATTTCCTCTTTAACATTTTATATAAATGTATTAAAACCTTTAAGTGTAGCTCAATTGGATCAATCTCGGGTTTACTTCCCAAGAATCACTAATTTGAATTCCCTTAGGACCTCGGGAGGATTCACCTTATAATTAACTTCAAGATTCTATGGGATTAATTTGACAACCTTACTTTTCGAGCCCCCACTAGGCTCGGAAAAGTAAAGACACCTTATCGTAGACTCACAGTCTGATTTATTAATCAATATCAGACTTGAAAAGCAATGTTACACTTTACTATTGGAGTTACAATCCTCATTTAGTGTTGCCCTTAACTGTGGGCTACACCTCATTTATTAATCATTAAAGAAAGGTCGCATTTTACTATTAGGCTACAACCCTCTTTTATTAATTCTTACCAAACTTGTGCAACTTAGACATAACCCGCCCATAGTTATAAAGAAATAATGATAATAAAATAAATAAATAAAATGTATAGAATTTCTGTGATTATGAACTGATTGGTGTTTGGTATTTGACAGGTTGATCTAGTGGGAGGATACTATGATGCTGGAGACAACGTGAAGTTTGGATTTCCCCAAGCATTTACAGTGACGATGCTTTCATGGAGTGTTATCGACTTCGGCTCACAGCTATCGGCCGGAAAAGAACTGGACAATGCTCTTGCCGCCATAAAATGGGGGACAGATTACTTCATCAAAGCACACCCGCAGGCGAATATTCTGTACGGACAAGTCGGAGATGGTGACGCCGACCATGCATGCTGGCAACGGCCGGAAGATATGACCACGCCGAGAACCTCTTACAAGATTGATGAACAGAATCCGGGTTCCGACCTCGCCGGAGAAACCGCCGCCGCATTTGCTGCTGCATCCATTGCTTTTAGTAAATCAGATTCTGATTACTCTTCTCAACTTTTAGATCATGCCAAGCAGGTATGTATCTTAATGCAAACCTTCCTACATATATTTTTTGGTGATTTTGATTAAAAGATCCAGTGAAAATCAAATTTTGGAAATGTAACCGTTCATCAATTTTACCGTGGTTTTGATAAAAATACTCTTGCTGTTGTCCTGGAAAAATAATCGTTTCTTTTTAAGAAAATATGTAAATATGTAAAATAATAAAGTGCATTTTGTCAAGAAATTATCATATGAAAGACATAGAAGATTATAACTGTTTGGTTACTTTTTTTGAAAACTGTTTTGTTTTTAAAAACAAAAGAACAGAAGCACAACATGGAGAAATTGTTTGATTCCTATTTTTTTTTATTTTGAAAAACACTGAGAACACGAACATACCTTTAGATTTACAAAATGGTATTCTTTGTGTTTTTAAAAACTGTTCTCAAAAATAATTTTCAAAAACATACCCCTAGATTTACAAAGTATTGATTTATTTGAGTTTATTTAACCAAATATTTCTATATTTCTTTTTTCTTTGAAGAAGATCAATTGGTGTAGGTTGTAACACTCTCCAATTAATGCTTCATACAGTTATTTGATTTTGCAAAGAGCCATCAAGGCATATACCAGAACAGCATTCCACAAGCGCACTTCTATTCTAGCAGTGGATTTCAGGTAGTAAATGAAGGAACATAGGAATTATATTCATGCTGTGATTTGACTGTTTGGCTGCCTAGAAAATTTCCATATCTTATTTTGGCTGCGCAGGATGAACTTTTGTGATCGGCTGCATGGCTGTTCCGTGCCACAAATGATAAAACCTACTCAGATTATCTTAGTAGCTCCGGAAACGCCGGCGGCACCAGAACCATGTTTTCTTGGGATGATAAATTGCTCTGGTGCCCAAATCACTATCATCTCAAGGTCTGCAACTGAAACATCTGCATATATATATATATATATATATATATATATGGTTAAAAGGAAGGTTATTTTTATAACTAAATAATAAGTGTATTTTTTTTTTAAATCAAAACTATGCGAAAATTTGATGAAAAATCAGGGTTTGTTTGTCCATATTTTTTAAAATTGTTCTTGAGAGCAGTTTTTTAAACACGAAAATATCAAAATTGTGTTCTCTATATATATGAAGGGTTAAAAGGAAGGTTATTTTATAACAAAATAACAAGGGTATTTTTAAATCAAAACTATGAAAATTTGTTGGCATTAGGGTTTGTTTGTCCATATTTTTTAAAATTGTTCTTGAAAACAGTTTTTGAAAACATAAAAAACACTAAAATTGTGTTCTCTCTATATATAAATGGTTAAAAGGAAGGTTATTTTTATAACAAAATAATAAGGGTATTTTTTTTAAATCAAAACTATAAGAAAAAATTATTGAAAAATTAGAGTTTGTTTGTCCTTGTTTTTGGAAATTTGTTCTTGAGAATAGTATTTGGAAACAGACAAAAGATTCTCCATACTTTGCTTTGTTTCTTCTTGTTCAAAATAGTTTTCAAAAACAGAAACTAAATAAGCATTTAGATTTCCCAAATCAAATCACCCTGCATTAGGGTTTTGATTTTTTTGCCGTACATGTACACAGCTTATTTTGGAGAAGCTCAAGTGATGGAAACTGGGAAGCTTCAAGAACCAGAGGCAGTTCATTTGCAACGTAGTCAAGAAGGAAGCAACAACGTGAAGAAAACAAATGCAGGCGCATTGTGGTGGGATTCATTCAACAATCTTCAGTACACAGCCTCTGCTTTATTCCCTCACCCTCTCTACCGACTCCTTTCTTCTGCCAAGTCCAGCCTCAATTGCCCAGCCGGCGCCATATCTTCCGACCGCCTCATCTCATTCGCCCGTTCTCAGGCATGTACATTTTTTTTTTATAATCGAAACACTTTGTTACAATGTAGTAAACCGTTATCATTGACATTCGAACCTGAACTATTTCCTCCCTTGATGTCTTGCCTTTTTAAACTTAACCTCGGGATCTCTCTCCTCCCTAGATGTCTTGCCTTTTTAAACTCAACCTGGACCCCTCTTCTCCCTGGATGTTCTGTCTTTTTAAACTGTTTGATTTAAATACGATTATCATGCTTTTGAACACTTCCTCACTTATAATCCACGTCGCACGTAGAGATACAACATACATCTTGTAAAATCAAGCTTTAACTTGTCTGATCCCATCGGTTCCACACAGAGTGTGGAGTGGTATTTAAGATTGATGGGTTCTCTCACCTGTCATTGTAGTCTTTTGGTTGGGCTGGGTGGGATTGAAAGCGCACATCGGTGGTCTTTCAAATTTGAGGCGTGCGTAGCGGGAGGACTACTGGGAATGGGCTACTTATCAAAGGGCTACGATTGCCCAAGGTGGTCAGTGAATCTTGTTAGGTGTGTGACGCAGTGAATGTTGTCTGCGGACGTCCGATTTCTCAAGGGTATGGAATGATCACGATCATGTCGGTTTGCGCAGAGTGTGGAGTGATGCCAGAGCGATGGGTTCTGCCTGGCGCAATAAGTAGTCTTTTGGGGTTGGGAGTTCTCCGATTGAGATTGAGGCCTGTTGGTGAATCGATGTGTGATCGTATCCAAACAGTGTTAAAACCATCCTTTTCCTAAAAGCTCGGGCTTATCATCCTTCCCCTAAACGGTATAAAGTATAAACCACTTCAATCAGCTCAGTTGCTTAACGGATATGCATGAACAAAATCTAAGTTTTTTCTGATCAAACTTCAATTAGCTCAGTTGCTTAATATGTGAGTGTTTCAGGTGGACTACATACTCGGGAAGAACCCTAAGGGAATGAGTTACATGGTGGGATTCGGGTCGAGTTTTCGGTGAAAGTACATCACAGAGGAGCATCGGTGTGTCGATCAAGCAGAGTGGTACAAGTGACATGCCAGGAAGGTTTAATGTCTGGTTCAACAGTCAGTCGCCGAATCCGAATGTTTCTAGAGGCGCGTGTCGGCCCAGATCAGGGGATAACTACACCGACTCTCGGTCTAATTTCAGCAGGCTGAACCTGCTACTGCTGATGACCCCATTGTTAGGGTTCTGGCCCGACTCGCCTGAGCTTTGCAACCGCCGCCGTTGTTTAGAGTATTTGTAGTTGGTGTTGTCTTCACTCAGAAGAGAACCCATTGTTTGTACTTGTTAGAAGTACTAAACTTTGATATTAGAAATATGTACATCTGGATTTTTCAATCTCTAAATAAAAAATGAAATAAATGTCTTACAAAATAGACAGCAAAGACTATATAAGATCCTAGATCAAATCCGGTCGCTTTAACCTACTGTAGAGGTCTCCACAAGATCAGTTTTAGGCCTTCGGGTTCAAGTCTCCGCCCATTACCATAGATCTACATAAAAAATTAACTTTTAGGTTTGGGTCATAGTTCAAGTCATCACAAAATTCTAAGTCATTTAACAAGATGGAACTAATTTAAAATAATATAATGATAATTTATTGATTCTAAATTTATTTAAATTTTCTTTTAAGTTATATTTCAAGTTGTCAATATATATGAATGTCAAATTGCCCATCATAAGTAAATAGTTAAGCGTTAACTCTTAAACAGGCCTAAGAACATAAGGAGACTGAGTTATAAGTAATACCTGTTTTCCACCTTACAACTATATTGAATTAAAAAAAAAAAGTCAACCAGCATCTAAACAACAGCATTGATTGACTACCACCCTTCTTCTTATGGGATTTATTAATTTAAATATGAGACCTTTAAAAATTAATTTTTTTACCCAATAAATAAATTAAAATTACATATTTAAGAATGTAGAAGTCTATCTAAACTTTCTTCTTATCTCTGAATATAAAAACCAGATCTATTTTTTAATAAACGTTTAACATATTTGGTAAATGCATTGAGTCCAAATTGGAATAAGCATTAAATCAATAGCATTGATTATATATAATCTAAAAAATGGAATAAATAAACTTAAGACTAATACAAATGCGTTAGTTCCATAGAAAGAAATTAATAATAATATATATAGTCTAAAAATAGGATAAACAAATTTTAAAACTAATAAATGCATTACTACCATGAAAAGATAAAAAAATCCATTACAACATTTATTATATATAGTCTAAAAAATAAGATGAGGTCAACTATAATTAAGAGACTTTCAATTTGATTAATATTTTTTAACCCAATAAGTAGTAAAGATATAGGAGTCAACTATAATCTAATAAACCACATAGAATTAGATTGACTTACCATTCTAATGCAGGATTTTTGAGTGTAATTAAACAGTCAAAATTAGTTACAGCAATAAATAAATCCTTTCCAAAAAAACCCCAATAATTAAATAAATGATATTACATATTTAGAATGTAGAAATCCATCTAGACTTTCTTATTTATCTCTAAATATAAATATTGTCATTTAGAACGATTGTCAAGAGTTGAATATTTATATAATTTTTCTTCCATAAAAAGAGCAATTAAATCAGTAGCATTTGTTATATATAGTCTGAAAATGGAATATATATATATATATATATATATATATATATATATATATATATATATATATATATATATATATATATATATATATATATATAATTAAGACTAAAAAATGCATTACTCCCCATGAAAAAAAAACAACATAGCATTAAATTGGCCTACACTGTGTTATGGACGAAACTGTGCATAATTAAAGACTTTCAAATTAGAAGACTGTGAATTTTTGCTTAATAAGTAAATAATTAAAAATATATGGGAGTCAACAATCATCTAATAAATACATATATTGATTGACTTACCACCCTTCTTGTGGGATTTATTAGTATAATTAAGAGACATTAAAATTGATTTTAAATCAATAAATAAATAAAATTACATTTTACATAAAATTACATATTTAAGAATGTAGAAATCCATCTAAACTTTCTTGTCATCGCTATTAATTATCATTTTAAGAGTCGAAATATCATTTATCTATCCCTCCCATGAAATAAAAAGCTTAATTAAATCAGCAGCATTTATTATATATAGTCTAAAAATGGAATAAATAAATGCCAGAATAAAAAATGCATCACAATTTCCCCCTAGCTTGGCTCTATAAATTAATGCAGCCTTTGTTTCATTTTCACATTGCTCCTAAATCATACAATGTCTCCCAAAACTTTCCTCATTCCCTTGGGTTTATCATTTCTGCTACTATTTCAAGGAGCTGCTTCATCAAGATATGAAGAAGCCCTTACTAAATCCTTCTTTGTGTTAGAAGCTCAAAAAGATCACAAGGAAGCTACCTCCTAACCTGTAAGACCCTGAATTTAATGTTTCATTTTCAATAAGTATGTATTTGATTGGAAACGGTCAAATGATTAGTAATTTTTGAAAAACAAGTCCCAAGAATCGAAAATGTTCAGAATAATGTATTGAGTCTAAAGAAACTGAAACGGATTAAAACGGAATTCGTTTAAGGGATTTTTGAAGCGTCCGACAATTTATGATGAAAATGCCCTTTTTACGAAATAGTTTTAAAAATATTCCTTGTAACCCTAAATTTTCCAAGCATGTTCATGATAAATAAATTAAATTTGGTATTTCATAGTTAATTTTATGATTGGGCGATCATGGAATGTTTTCGAGTTTTTATCATAATAAGAATTATTATTTTCCAAGGTGGTATTTGATCATTTAATGATTAACCTAATCTAAGTAAGCAAAGCAGAACCAATATAATGATGCCATGTAAGCAGTGATCCATGTAATTAAAATTGACCTATGAGGCTTTCCATAGAACACGTTTTATCATAAATTAGTTAACTTAACTATGGTTAGTGGATGAGTTAAGGATTAACTAAGTAAAACTTAACTTTGGTTAGTTAGGGTTAACTAAGGTTAAAAGGATATTTGTGTTATGAGCATGAGAGTTAGTTAAGGAGCTTGCTTATGGTTGAGTTAGTGGGATTACATGGAGCGTAAAGTGGTCTTGGTTACTTTTGGGTATATGGTTACATATTGACCAGATTAGAATGCAAGGATCTAACGATGGCATGTTGTTAATCTGGACAATTGGAGGAGCAAATTGGAGGCATGAAAAAGGATCATTAAAGGGCATTTGAATTGCTTGTGGTCTCATACGGTTGGAATAAGAATGGAAAGGCAAAGGAATCAAAAAAGGAAGCAAAGGAGAAAATTCCTGCAGCCTCTCAAAACAATTCAGTGATCCTCAAGTCCATTTCAAGTCCCTTTCAAGTGTGCATCATGTCCCTTGAGTAACCTAGTTCAAATCCTAAGTGAAAAAATCAAGTTTTTAAGGTGGAATCACTTACTAGTCACATAATTTGAAGGTTAATGGAGAAATGGATTTATATGATGGTGTAAATGGAGTTTCTTATGTCTTTATGTATAGATTTGAACAAGGGTTTCTAATTTAGATTCAAGTTAACATCAAGACACAAAACTCTGGAAGTAAGTAGTGGGTTTATGGATTATTTATCTAAACCTTCAATTGAGTTATATTAAGAAGTTAGCTATTAAATTAACATGAGTATAGGTTGATTTTGTTAAGAAATTGAAAAGAAATAATGAGATTATGAGGATTGTAAATTTAGGTCAACCTTGGATGTTAATGGAAGTGATGTTGTTTGATTGGTTTTAATTGATTTAATGACATTACTTGAATACTTAAAGGAATTAATGGAATTAAAGTTGAAAGAAAATGAGATATAGCATGGAGAGGTTAGGCCAAGAGAGGTTTTATTGGAAATGTATTGGTTTGATTAGTGTAGTGAATCGATGGCATTGGATGAATTGCTAATATATAATTGTTGGAAGAAAATGGAAGAAATTGGAAGAAATAATGATGAATGGTGACATGTAGGATTAGAGCCACCCTAGGAAAGTATGAAGAAGTTGAGTTTCAAGTTGATTTTTAATCAAGGGTGGAAGTGATTAAATGTCTAATGGAATGTATTAAATTGAAGTTTAAGAAAAATAAATTGATTAAGGTATAAATGTAATTTTTACTAAGTTGAAGGGCCTTATGGGTTTCACTTTAAGCATGCTAATGGCGGATTTAAGGCTTATGTGTTGTCATGAGCCTTGATTCAATTGGAAGTAAATTGGATAAATTGAGATTAAGTGAATAAGAAAATGCTTAAGAGTTGCTTTCAAATTTAATAGAAAGTATATTATAGTTAAGGGTTTAATTGCATATTGTTAAGGTATGAATCTTAATGGATTTTATGGATAATGTGACTTGTAGGAGGAAAGTGATTAAGGACAAAGGTAGAGGTGGAAAGTTTTTAAAGGAGGAAAAATAGCTTAAATAACTAAGGTGGGGTATATATATATATATATATATATATATATATATATATATATATATATATTAATGTTTATAAATGTATATGTTTTCATATTTATGTTTAAATGAAAAAAGAAATGTGGTTTCTTGACTTACTTATATTTGAAAAAACAGAAGATTACGGTTTCCATGAACATAAAAAACATGATTTATGATTCCATATTAAATGAAATGTTTATGAATAAATGTTTAAATGAAAAAAGAAATTTGGTTTTCTTGACTTTAAATTATATTGAGAAAATATGAAAAGATTATGGTTTTCATAGTTTTATAAAGCATGATTTATGGTTTTCATATGAAATGAAATGTTTATGAATGTATATTATATATATACATGTTTATATGAAAATGTTTATGATTGATCATGTTACCCTATATTCTGAAGATAAAGTTTAAAAGGAAATTCGATTAAAGTGCTTTAAGCGTGCATGGTACATGGGAAAGTGATAGTGTAAAACCCAAGAAAATTCTATTTTCTGAAAAAGGGTAAAATGATAATTTCGGTCAAAATAAAAAATATTTCTAGATCTCGGATGTGAAAGCAGCTTCCCTTAGTTTATAGTCTTCGAGAAATCTAGCTACCACGTCGAAATTCGTCAAATTCCGAGACAATCTGAATTTCACGTTTTTCGATGCACCGGGTGTCAGGTGCCGTATGACAGCTTATGAGAGACATGTGATGTGACAAAAGTCACCTATTACATGTACCCAGGTGACACATGTTGCATGATTAGTGAGAGGATGGAGATGAATGGCTTAGATTAAGTCATGTGTCAAAAAGGCCCTTTAAGTTAAATTAAAGGGACAATGATAGAATTAATTAAAAAGACTTAAAATAAAAATGAGAGACTTCTTCTTCTTCTCATTTAGGGAACAAAACGTGCAGTGAGGGAGAGAAGACTAGTTTTAGAGAGAGAAAGTGTGATTTCTCTCTAGATAATCGGCTTTCGAACCGTTGGTTCTCGTCGGGCCGAGAAGCAAAGTTGATCTACGCTACAAGGGCTACGCGTGGACACCGATTTTGTGGAAATCTGACAACTCCAAGAGGTAGGGGTCTTCTCCTACTTGGTTTATTCTTTGACTGAAACCATTTTTAATGGATGAGGTTGTTGAGGCACAGTGGTAGTGTTTTGATCTCGAAATATTTGGGCAAGTGAAGAAAATCTATTGTGTGGCGTGAGCAGTCTTAGAGCCTAGGTTTTATTGTTCACGTGATTTGTGTGTTGTTTGGGTGATTCAAATGAATTGCTTGAATTGATAGTGCTTATGTGAGCTAATTTTGATGTTATTTCTATGAATTGAATTACATGACATGAGATTTAATTTTGTTAATATATGCATGTAAAATATATTAGCATGGTGTTTAAGTGTATAATGCATTCCATATGCACTGGGGCACCCTAAAATGGTAGGTGTGAGTGCATGACATGAAAGAAAAAAATGAAAATGGTTGTGAAAGGAATTTCAAGGAAGATTTTCCGAAGAATTGCCTTGGAGAGTGGTCCAACAGTTCATCTCGGAGGCGGACCCATGACTATTCGGAAAAATGATCCAGCAATTCGCCTCGGAGGGTAGTCCAATATATTTACCGAAACTGGTATAGAGGCTTGCGGAACAAAAACCTTTGTTTGAAAACAATGTTTTCTCTCATTTGGGTTAGGCATGTGTGAAATTCGGTGGAGTCGAGACATGGGATTGGGCGTATATGAACATTCAAGTAAGGATCATAAATTTAAGTGTGTTTTGGTTGCCATTACATGTGCACTTAGGTGGGAGTAACCATGTAGGAGATTATCACCACTAGGCATTTGCTCACCACTGTCGGATCATTGTTCGAATGCAGAGAGTGTTCGGGAGACGGGCGCTCATTAGAGGCCGCTTTTGAGAAGAAATCCGACATGTGGCTTTGATTTCACTTTTGTAAAACATGTATGAATTATTACAATTAATATACGTTTGTATTAAGAGTGATGTATCAACTCTTAAACTATGGTAATATAGTTGATGTATTTTGGTGAGTATTGATGTATGGGCCCAAGTGGCCATTTTTACTTATGTATAGGTCTCATAATATGAGACACAGGTATTCCGCAAGTTGACTGGTTGTCAATGTGACATCCCGGGATTTGGGGCTTCACAGCCTGGTATCAGAGCATAGGTATACGACTACCTAGGGCTTGAGGGACTTGGGCTTAGGCCATAGTCATTAAGGAGTGAGAGCACTACAACTTGGTGTAGCTCGATGTTAGGGTTTAGGTATGTGATTACCTAGGCAGTCACGGGACAGGATTAGAACACTGTATGCATTGTGTTTTATGTGTGATTGGGTGTATAACATGGTGTGTTGTGTATGTTATGTGGTTTGTGTGCTTGGTGAATAGCATATGTGAAAAAAAAAATGGGTTGAGAAAAATTTTTTTTTTCCTGAAGTTTTACAGTATGTAAAACAGGAACAAAAATAAATAAATAAATTATGATGAATTTATTTGGTTCTACTGAAGACACGGAAAAAAAAATGCTTTTTTGTGGTCTTACGATAGCTGGAACAAAAAAAAAAAAAAAAAAAGGAAACAAAAAATGTGTAAGGCGGAATGGAGCTCTTTGCCGAATTTCATTTATCTTGAGTCACGATACGACCGGTGTATGCGTGACCTGAGGCGTCTTGAGTGCGATGGGGGGCCACGTCACGGCGGCGGCCTGCGGCCACGAGCGCCGCGACCGCGGCCCGAGGCGAGCTGCGACCTGGCCGCCTTGGCGCGGGGAGGCGGCGGTGCACATGCGCCGGCACGGCGAAGTGTGTCGCGATACAATCGTTTGTATCGTTACGAGGAGGAGGCTTAGGCGTCTTGACCACGGCGCGCCCCGAGCGCGTGCGGCGCCGCGGCGCCCTCACGGTGTAGGGCGCTGACGTACACGCCGCGGCCCAGCGGGCGACAAGGCGCGTGGTGCGCGGCGGGTGAGTCGCGATACTAAATTTTTGTATCGGCCGAAGCGGCGGCGGCGCGCGACATGGCGGCGTGCGCGCGGCGCCGCGGCGAGTCGCAGTGACCTGGCCCGGCGACTGCGACGCGCTGTCGTGCGTAGCGACCGCGGCGAAGTGGGTCGCGACAGAGTGCGCGCGGCGCCAGCGGCGTGCGTGACGCCGCAGGCGTCGCGCGACCGCAGCGGTATGCGCGGAACGCGGAAAGCGTAGCCGCTGGCGCGACGCGTGAGACGCGACCGGTGCACCTTGCGACCTGGCCGGATGGGGCCACAACCACGGCGCCCGATGCGCCCTGACAAAGCGTTGTGCGCTCGGCACGGGCGCGGCAGCGCAACGAGGGTCCTTTGGGTGTGCGACATGCGCTCGGCCTGGATTTTGACTCGGTCTGCTTCATTACGAGTCCTTGTTTTGGATCGTTTGAACATTCACGAGGTTTAAAAAAAAAAAAAAATAAATTGAAATAAAATAAAATTATTTTGTTGCGTATAATTTAATATATGAAATTATTGTCTTGCATTATCTATGAATGCATTGACATGGTGTTTGAAAATTTTTCGGTATGTGAATAGTGTCTCGGGGCTGTGTTGACACCTTAGAGATACCTCATTAAAACTTAACTTGCCATTTGACATGTGTAGATGGCTAGTCACGGGAGAGGACGTAGGGGTCATCCACGAGTGCTAGTAACACCACGATATTTGACAACGAGGCCTTTCTTTGAGAGTTGTAGGGATTGCGATTCTTTTATTCTGAGCTAGTCTGATAGAGTTGCGGGAAGATCAGAGGCCTCCGGAGTTCGGGCACATCATCCTCTGATATTCACGGGGGGAGGAGATCACATTGGTGGCGAGACCATTGGTTCATGCGGGTTGAGAAGGTATTGCTTAGGCCGTGGGATTGTCTCACGTCACGACCAGGATCAGTTAGTTGGCCTTCCAACTAGAATTGAGGCCCAGTGTGGTGGGCGGGCAAAGATCTCTAGAATCTATAGTGATGACTTGCAGGTAGTGTTCCATGATCTTTCGCGTGGAAAGTATTTTCGAACCTTTGCTCGTCACGAAGGCTCGAGTTCCTAGAGGCTGAAGCGAGGGGTATGACCGTATTGGGTATGTGGCTGGTCACGAATTGCTTAGTTTCGCGATGACTACGTGGCCACGGACATGGCCATGGTCAGGAGATTCGAGAATGGGCTGAAGTTGTCCATTCAGGGTAGGATTATAGGACTCCGCCTATAGGACATGGACTCTATGGTCGGGACGGTACGCATTAGCAGAGAGAGATCTAGGATGCACGAGACACTCGGGATCTAGGTGCTGAGTAGCGAAGAGGAAGGAGAGTCGGTCTTCTTCTAGTTCGGGGAAGAAGCCTAGGGCTTCTAGTTCACGTGGGTTCTAGAGCTGCGGCCATCGGGACGGGACGGTCGGGGTTTCAGTCGAGTGGCGGATGGTGTCTTGCCATTGCTAGTAGCCGGACATATGAGGAGAGGTGCCCCCCAGATAGGGATCCCAAGGTTTCGGACGGCGCAGTCGATCCAGTAGGACGGGAGAGGGATCTAGTTCATTCCTCCACCGTGTCACAGGAGCTAGAGGAGCCCGATGTCGATTTTAAGGGAGCTTGGGAGCTGCCAGACTGAGGAGAGAGGCAGAAAGGCATCGAGGTTATGGCTAGAAGCGGAAGGGCGAGCCCGCAGTGGGAGCGTTAGGGGTTTAGGGCGTGTCGCCATGTACCTGCCGGTGGTGTGAATCATCAATCTACGGGGTATGTTTTCTATCTACTTTATGGGCGAGAGTGTTATTTGATTATGGTGCTTCGCATTCCTTTATCATTTGCATCAGGTTGTGATAGAGTTGGGCTTAGAGGTTGAGGCCTTGGAGGTCCTTGAGTTCTCCCTAAGGATTAGGAAGCGGGATGAGGATGATATGTCAGGTTGCGAGCTGATCTCAGGGATTCTACTCGCGGTGGACACAGGGTCATGGACATGTCGAGTTCGCGTCATCTGAGGATGGATTGTTTGGCAACCTACGAGTCATCATCGATTATGAGCATAGGAGGTCTGGCCACACGAGGATGGTACTGCGTGTTGTATTTCGAGAGGGACAAGCATGATGATTTTTCCCGGTGGTGTCACGAATCCCGGGTGTTATGAATGATTGGCGGGTTGGTAGCAAGCCTTAGCACAGAGGACAAGTGAAGAGCTGGACTTAGATCTACCTCGGGTAGTTTGCGATAGGGATGTTTTTTCCGGATGAGCTCACGAAGGTTAGCCGTGGGGTTGTAGACCGGTGTCGAGTTACGCACGGTGCTTTGCCCATCTCTGTGACTCGCGTAGGATGGTGAGTTGAGTTGCAAGAACTCAGGAGTCGAAGCTACGGGAGTTCTTGGACAAAGGGGTTCATTAGGCCAGAGCACTTCACCATGCGGGCGCTCGGTCTGTTCTTGAAGAAGAAAGTTAAGACCTTCTACGTACGTGATGATTATGACGATTGAAACGGGGGATTACGATCAAGAATCGGTACCATTCAGAGATTGATGTTGTTTGATCGATTGAGAGGCCAGCGAGTCTACTCCAAGATCAGACCTCCCTTGGTTACCGCTCGGTGAGGTTAAGTGAATATCCCTAAGGCAGTTCAAGATGTGCTATGGGCACTTTGAGTTTGTGATGATACCCCTTTAGTTGGCGAATTAGCGGCGTTCATGAACTACTCATGCATAGGGTATTCCAACCTATTTGGATCGGTTTATGCGTGGTCTTCGTGGATGACATTTGATCTACTCCAGTAGAGTTGGAGCATGAGGATCACTTGAGGATTGTTTGAGTTGCTAAGAGATTATCGGCTATCGCGAGTTCGAGTAAGTGAGTTTAGCTAGCGGGTGAGATTTTTGGGACACGTATTGTCGGCAAGGTGTCAGTGTAGACCTAAGAAGGTCGGTAGAGTGAGTTAGGAGGGCCAGAAGTCGGTCCTTCGAATGCGTGGTTTCTTGGGATTGATGCAGTACTACAGGAGATTATTGCAGTTTCTCGATTAGCGGCACATGGTAGAGATGGCGGAAGGAGGTAAAGTTTGATTAGGATGACCGTCTGGGAAGCATTCGAGTTGAAGAAGGAGGCTTACTTCGTCTATCTGTGGTTTGGGACCCGGGGGGACAAGGGTTGCACGGTATATTGCTTGATGCCTTGAGAGCGGGTTGTGATGTGTTTTGATGCAATCCGGGAGAGTAGTAGGTTATGGTTCCCGTCAATTGAAGAATCATGAGCAGAATTACCCCACACACGACATGGAGTTGGCGGCCGTAGTCTTCGCCTTGAAGATTTGGCGCCACTACTTATATGGCGAGTAGTTCGAGATGTACTCGAGACCCTGAAATCTGGAGTATATTTTCCGCCTTGTGGGACCTCGATATGAGGCAAGCGCGAGATAGATGGAGTTCTAGTGGATTATGACTTCTTTGCATTACCACATCCTGACCAGGCAAATGTGGTGGTTGATACACTCAGTCGAAAGTTACGGGGAGTACTGGCTAGTATAGTTTCCCAGGAGTGGCGGATGCTTTCGGGTGGGACGGTTGGAGCTCTGATGCGTGACGGGCTCAGGGTATGTTAGGGAGTTTAGTAGCTACACCATCTACGTTGAGCGAGTGATCGAGTCCAGGGTGGGATGTGGAGATAGTGTCCATCGGGCCAGTGCAATCGGTACAGAGTGACGAGGGGGTGGATGATCCACGTAGATGGTAGTCTTTTGGTATGAAGACGGGTAGTGGTTTGGATTGTGGGTTGAGAGGAGATCCTCGGGGAGTTTCACTTTGCTCGATTCTGCCGTTGCATCTAGGTGTACGAAGATGTACGAGGATCTTCGTCGCGATTACTACTAGAGCGAGATGAAGAGACCGCGTAGGGACTTTGTTGATGATGTCTCACGTGTCGAGTTAAATTTGAGCACGAGCAACGGGCTACTTAAGCCATTGGGGTGGGTGGAGTGGAAGTGGGAGCACGTCCACGATGGATTTTGTGACCACTTGCCGCCAGACACCATAAGGACATGATGCGGTATGGGTGATAGTGGGTAAACTGCAGTAAGCACATTTCTGGCAGGTGTGGATGACCTTCGCATTGGAGAGATTTTGCCGATTGTACATTCGAGAGATAGTCGGTACATAGTCTGGAGTATCCCTTAGTGTCGGATAGAGGGCAGGGTTTCTGGCCTTGCCATGGAAGAGTTTCAAGGCTATGGGCTGCAATTTGGGCATAGTGCGACTTTCCACCCACAAACGGATGGTCAGTCAGAGAGGACCATACAGGTGTTAGAGGACATGTTGCGAGCATGCGTCCTGGATCATAAGGGTAGCTGGGAAGAGCACTTGCCCTTAGTGGAATTCGCCTACAACAACAGTTATCAGGCGAGTATACAGATGGCACCATATGAGGTATTGTATGGGAGGCTATGCAGATCACCGATATGTTGGGCCAGGGAGTGGAGAAGGCTCCATCTGCGGTCTGATCACGATTAGAGACACCAGGAAGGTGGGCTTGATACGGCCGGCGTCTTCTCACGGCTCGGTAGTGGAAGAGCTATGCTAATGTCTGGCGTCGACCCTTAGAGTTCAGGTTTGGTGATCACGTCTTCTTGAAGGTGATGCTGAGATGGTGTCGGAGTTCGTGGGGAAGCTATCGTAGGGTTCATTGGACCGCCGAGATACTTTCGAGAGGGTAGGCAACGTAAGCGTCTTGGTTGAAGCTCTGCTTGACATGTCGGTGTCCATGAGGTATTTCACGTCTCCATGCTCGAAGGTACCTCGGATCGACTCATGTAGTGGATTGGGGAGAGATTGAGGTTGACACGGATGGGACCTTGAGGAGGACCGGTGTGCATAATGGATAGTTAGGATCGGGTTTGCGACCTTGAGCCAGGTGAGGGGTAGTGAGGTCTTGTAGGCGACAGCGTAGGTGGAGGGAGTCACGTGGGAGGCGCGAGGACACGATGCGGGCCACCTATCCCTTCTTGTTTATGGATGAAGATGTGGTTTAGTCTTTTGAGTACTTAAGTGACTGGTTTATGTGACACAGGCCGGGGTGTCCGTTGACTACCAGGTCGACCGCGGAAAATCTCTGGCGTCTGGTATTTACGAGACACACATAGGTAAAATGGCCACATAGGGCCATATCCATACTCATAAAATAATAATAAACTATATTCTCATAGTTTCCATGCTTGTTCTACAAAAAGATTTATACAAATATTTACTTAAAGCCACATTTCGGCTTTCTTCTGAACTACTCTCTTGATGCGTCTCCTGGATAGTCTACGTACCTAGGGAGTCTGACGGGGTGAAACGAAGCCAGTAGAAAGTTTTCCTCTGAGGTTACTCCGCCTAAAATGCATATGCAATGGCATATATATACAATCAATCACATTCTATACAATTATTTACTATTATATGAAATGTTTATATCATGCATGAGATCTGACCCTCATGCTCACGACCGAGTCCCAGCAGACTCCCCTCACACTGGAATGCCAAGTATTAGATAAAACCGATCTACCATGACTAAACCCTTTGGAACCCTCAATTTTTATTTATCAAATTCTTTTCCTTTCATTTGTGAGCCACAGTTTAGGGTTTACCGCGGGACGCCACACGCCTTTTCAACATTTTCACACGAACTTACATCGTGGGATTCATGTCCTAGCAGTGAATAACATTTGGGACTTTCACCACACAGGGGGGATCTACTAACACTCTTCCCAAAACATGTAATTTATCAATTTGATAATTTACACACTTTCGTGAATCTCTACCTTGGACTTTGTCCCATTTTTCCCCGAGTTCACGACCCGTTCGCAATCTTAGGTGAATAAACACCTGCACCCACACTCGACGGCAGCGATGTGACGTGCATATGTAATGCATGATGCCAATGCATTTTCCTCGTATTATATGCATGAATAGGCACTACATGAAACATTTACACCATGGACAATTATACTTTTTACACATATAATCTACCTCCGTACAAACCATGTTAATACATCAAATAGCATGCATCAATATCACATTTCCACACACGGCATGTTATTCACTCAAGCCATAACACATACCTAGGTCTCAACATTTGGACCATTCAACAGGGCACTTCACCGTCCCTTCACAACATGAACCAATTTGGTTCAAAGCATTATTATTACCACAACAACAAACTACAACACCTAGAAACTTTTAGTTTCTAATTAAAACCCTAACTCCCACAGTCGGTGACTGTGTGAAACCGGTCATGAAATCCATACCCTTTAATCCCAAAGCTTTGAAACTAACTTACATGTCTCCCATAAGCAACCCCTACCATTATAAAGTCTTTAGGCTAAAAGTAAATCAAGTAGGAAAATATCCTACCTCTTGGAGTTCGTCGAAACTCCAACTTTTTGGTGTCCACACGTAGATCCCACTGCATGCTCCAACTTTAGTCCTCGAACTGTCGAACCTCGACCGCTCGAAAGCTAGGAAATCTTCCTTTTCCGCTTTTCGCCTTCTCGCTTTCCTCCATTTTTTCTCTGACTTGTTTCCCTTTTTGTTCCTCTTTTCCTTTCCTTTCTTTCCTTTTTTGCTTTTATTCTTTTCTCTTTTCATCGTTTCTCATCATTTTCCTTTCCTTTAGTCATTTCTACTCCACTTTTGGAGCAACCACTCATTCGGTCAAAAGGAGGAAATTTCCTCCCCATTTCCTCAAACCAAAGGTGTGGCTATCACATTTCCATCCATTATTTCCTTATTTCTTAAATCCTCTTTATGACATCATCACTACATGGTTCAATGTGAGCCATGGGATTCATTTCCACACATGGTATTGTGGCGAATTCTTTCCGATCAGTGTCACTCTCTTATGGTTCCATGGCATCCCCCAACCTTGCCATGTGTCATCGACACCCACAGCCTTTCGAAAAATGTGAAATAAATAAAACATCGGAATCAGCGAAATTGACGTGGTAGCTAAATTTCGCGAGACGGTTTCAACGGAGAAGTCCGTTTCGTCATCCGAGATCTAAAAAAATTTCAGATTTTCAGCCGTAATTACTCATTTACCCTTTATCCAAAATCATGGATTTTCTGGGGTTTCACAGTTTACATACATGGTATAGTGCACGTTGCATATGCATGTGATTCGTTGTGAGTGCAAAATTTTTGGGATGAAATTCACAAGGAGGAGAATGTAAAACTCGAGAAAATTCTATTTTATGAAAAAGGGTAAAATATAATTTGGTCAAAAAATTCAAAAATTTTCTAGCTTTCGGATGTGAAAGCAGACCTAGCAGAATGAATATTGCCCGAAATCTGAAGACTCTGAAATCAGGCTAAGTCATCGAATCCCGAGACAATCAGAATTTCACGTTTTGAACATGTCGGAGTCTTGTATGACAACTTATGAGAGACATGTGATGTGACAAAGTCACTCTTATATGTCTTGGGTGACACGTGTTGCATGATTAGTGAGAGGATGGAGATGAATGGCTTAGATTAAGCCATGTGTCAAAAAAACTCTTTAAGTCAAATTAAAGGGACAAAGATAGAATTAATTAAAAAGATTTAAAATAAAGACAAAAAAAGACTTGTCCTTCTCCATTGGGAACAAAACGTGCAGTGAGGGAGAGAAGACTGGTTTTAGAAAGAGAAAGTGTGACTTCTCTACAGTTCAGCTTTAGGACCGATACGTTCTCGTGGTAGAAGCAGAGATTGATCTACGCTACAAGGGCTACGCGTGGACATCGATTTTGTAGGTTCAGGCCTTAGCTCAAGGTGAGGGTCTTCTCCTACTTTGTTTATTCTTTGGCTAAGAGTCATTTTAATGGATGAGGATTTGTTGAGACACGGATAGGCGTGTTTGGAGTCTCAAAATATTTGAGCAGGAGTGAAAATCCCTATTATTGTGGCTAGTGAGCAGTCTGAGCCTAGGGTTTTCTTATTCACGTGATTTATTATGCGATTTTTGTGTTGTTTGGGTGATTCAAAAATGAATTGCTTGAATTGTTAATTAGCCCATGTGAGGCTAATTTTGATGTTATTATATAGATTGAATAACATGATTTATGTGAGTTAATTTTGTTAATATATGCATATGGAATATATTAGCATGAATTGTTTGGAAATGGCATAATCGTCCATGTAGGGGCAGATGGTAGGTGTGAGTGCATGGCATGAAAGAAAGAAAAAAAATGAAAAATGGTTGTGAAAGGAATTTCAAGGAAGATTTTCTGAAGAATTGTCTTGGAGAGTGGTCTAACAGTTCATCTCGGAGGCCCGGATCCATGGCTGTTCGGAGGAAAAATGATCGACAATTCTCCTCGGAGGAGTGATCGATATATTTCCGAAACTCGGTATGAGGTTTTCCAGAACAAAAACCTTTTGTTTTGAAAACAATGTTTTTCTCGCATTTGGCTTAGGCATGTGTGAGGGAGTCGGTGAGGACTCGAGACATGGGATTTGGTATGTAGACATTCAAGTAGGATCATGAATTTGCTTAAGTGTGTTTGGTTGCCATTACATGTGCACTTAGGTGGGGAGCAACCCACGTGTAAGAGATTATCCTTGCTAGGCATTGCTCCTTTGTCAGTGATCATTGTGTTGCATGGGTGTTCGGGAAGGCGCGCTCATTAGAGGCCGCTTTTTTGAGAAGAAAGCCGACATGTGGCTTTGATTTCCTTTTGTGTAAAACATGTATGATTATTACAATTAATATATGTTTGTGGCTTAAAATGATGTATCAACTCTTGAACTATGGTAATATAGTTTATGTATTTGTGTAAGTATTGATGTATGGGCCTAAGTGACCATTTTTACTCATGTATAGGTCTCATAATATGAGACACAGGTATTCTGCAGGTTGACGGGTTGTCAACAAGACACCCCGAGATTTGGGGCATCACATATAGGATTTTTTTTATAGAGGGAAGGGAAGAGTGATGCATATCGCCATGCACGTGAAAAGTATGAAAAGGTTACCAACGCAGAATGTGATTTATTCCATAGTGCAATGGTATTTAAAAAAAAGACCACGATTGCTCGGAGGTTCCTTTTAGGTCATGTCGGTGATCGTAAGTTGTTCATCGGAGGTTCTTTTATGGGCAGCGGTGGTTAACGGTGGCCAGTTCCACTTTAGATATGATTCAAAAGGAAAAGAAAGTAAAGTAAATGTTTATTAAAATGATATGTTTTACAATTATTTTACACATTGTATTTGAACTATATGGAAAGAGAAGTAAAGTAAATATTTATTGAAATGAGATGTTTACCTGATTGTTTTACACATTATATTTGAAGTATATCTGAAAACATTAGTTTCCTATGAACTGTACTCTCCTGACTCCTTTAGCTTACCTTCTTTCCAAATGTTTTATAAAATGTTTTCAGGGGCAGAGACTGACGAGCAGTTCGAGCATCCTCAGGCTAAGTGACACTTCCGCCTCACGCGACGACCACCTTTTTGAAAATGTATAGACCTTATTTTAAATAACTACTTGTGCACCTTTATTTTGTAATGTATATATGTTTTAAAATATTGTTTATATTTCTATAGTGTTTAGAAAAGGATTTTAAATTTTGATTTGAAATTTCTTGTGGTGGACTTGATGTCAGTGATTGGATAATAGGTAAATAAGTAATTTTTGGTAGTGTATAATGTTTTATTACAAGTGTTGTAAATGGGAGATGTCCAGAAAAGCAGAGGAAACTACTTAGATTTTTGCGAAAATCATTTATGTCGTATAACGGGATTAGTGTTTAAAAGAAAAAAAAAAAAAAAATCTCCCACCATGTTTAATAAGGTTTTAATGGAAAGCATAACTATATAAAGGGGTTCACTCCACGGATTCACTTTTAAAAAGGGTTTAAAAGAAATGTTTTCTCAAATCCATAGGAGTGCTGGGGAGGGTCCCTCGGGTTAGGAAGAGGAAATTCGGGTTGGGTCCTTGACGTTGGCACATACTGTCCCGAAGGGTGTCTGATGCGATATGTAGTAAGGTCATATATGTGCACCCGAGGGTTTCCTTAATTAGTTGGAGTGTCATAGTAGTATTTTGGAAGTTGTTTTTAAGGATGAAATTGTAAAGTTTTTCAGGTGTGGTGCTTTTGCAATTAAGAGAGAGTGGAGGGATGAAAGTATAAATCATGGAAACTTTAATTAGTTAAGGATAATAATAATAATAGAATTGTCATAATGGTTCTACCAGGAAGCCTAGAAAATTCTCTAGATCTCGAGATGACAAAGCGGACTACGTCGTTGTGTGACACCCCGAATCCAGGGTCAGATTTGACAACGAATCAACCCACGGAGAAATTTGTGGATGTCGGGTAACGACACCACTTTGAGTCCTTTTTTCGGGACGGAGTTTAACAAAATCGGGCCGGAGTCTCGGCTGTGCAGGCTCACACCCAAAATACAACACAATGCAATTTAAACCTTTGTCTGATATTATAAAGCGACTGCAGGGTCCACATACAGTAAATGACCACGTAGAACCATTTTATCCATATAAATACAATCTATATCAAAGCCACAGGGTTATTACATCACTCTTAATACAAAACATTATATTAAAACTAACATGTTCTAATATAATATACAAAACATGAATCAAGGCCTTGTCAGAAGCCACTTCATAATCTCAGCCTCTAGAGGCAAATGCACACTTTGCATATCCTGTGCACGAAGGGGGTCCCACGGCGGGGTATTGCGGAGTAGAGATAAGTCCTATAAGGGCTATTCTCCACCTAAATGCACATGAATGGTCAAACAACCAAGCACACACCAACCTAGGACATGCAATCCTAGCATAGAATCCTACATGTCATGAATGAGACGTGACCCATCATGCCCCATATATCAAGTCCTCACCGACTCCTTTCACACATGATAAAACTCCATGCATGATAAAAACCTTTATTTTCCGGATCAAATCCAATGATCATTTCATAAAATCATTTTCATTTCTTTTTCAAATCTAAAAGCTTTTGGATGATCCTTATAAAATCATTTATTCATAAAACAAAAGCTTTTGTTTTAAGCCAATATCCACTAGTTTTATCCTCACAGTGCGGTGATGTAATCAAGTGTCGTGTGTTTATGCATTTGTGGGCCACGGATTTTGGGGTCTCGCCCGGATGTCGCATCTTGAGCCGACATTTTCTCGGAGTCTTTCAGAAGCGGGAGTCGTATTTAACTCAAAGTTCGAGGTTTTCTGAGGGTGTCTATCTACTTATATTGGCAATGCGGGTATTAATTTCATGCTATGCAATCGTGAGACTCAATGGACTTTGTCCCGTTGCAAGTCTAACCCTCGACACGAACCTGATGTTGATTGTCAACCCGTACAAGCCGTGGATCTCCGGTGGACTTACGTCCAAAATGCGAGTCCACAACCCATTCCTGAGGATGGTGAATGACCATGACTATGCACTCACACCCGTACCATGCGATGTCCCAGTGCACCGGTGCGATGCAAGGTGTGCCATTGCACTCCTAAGTCATGCCCCGATGTATAAGACCTCTACATGGACACCTATACAGCACACTACACATTATTACCATGGACACTCATGTCTAATGCACACAAAAGATCCATACATTCATTAAACGTTAATATACATGAAGTCATTACTAACATTTATCACATTCATGTCAACACATCAAACAAGCATGCATCAACATCATTGAGCTACTACTTAGACAAGTAATATCATATAAATCCCTAGGCTACATCATGGCGCATAATCTTGATAAACTAGCCTCTGACATGCCGTAAGTAGCCATGTCCCTAACCCAAAACACATCTGAGCCAATATCTTAGAGCACACATATTGACATCCAAGCAGCGCCTCTTAACTTGAAATGTCATTCAATCAATCGCACAAACACATGTTAACATTTCATCAGAAGTCACTACCTAGGCAAGTAATGACACACCTCATTTCTAGGCTAATTCATGGCATATCATGCACAGATAGCCTAAACCTACCATGTAATGTCCTTCAACACACAACTATAATCCACAGCTTGATAATTAGCACACTTGTTGTAACAATCAATTTTTCAAAAATAATGTAGGCACCAATTTCCATTGAAAGAATATTTTCCTATTCTAGACTCGATATCTTTCCATAGAATTGAGCACCCCAAACGGAGCTTGGGCCGAAAGTTATGGCCGTCCGAAGTTAGGCCTACCGTATGAAGCAGTGATTGGCCTTGGGACGGCGGGAGCCTCCTTTTTTTCATCATTTTCGGACCAAATATGAGTTCAAATTTTATCAATCTATATATGGATGGATTCTATACTCCAAAGAGATTTCCATAAGTCTGGAGCACTGGCAATTTCGGACGAAAGTTATGGTAGTCCAGTTGGAGCCTTACCTGAGCAATGTAGCTAGGCAATTTGCGTAGAAACCCATGAAATTGAGTTCCTGGGGCTCCTTTAAAGCTCCGTACATGCTGTACCCTGCAGACTCATCCGGAAACAACCATTTAACTTACCGTGACAAACCCGCCTCGATTGAGTCCCTGATTCAACCATAAACATGGCCTGGCTTAGTCAGGCTTCATTGAAAATCCAACTTAGCAAAACAACTCCAGGAGCTCGGCCAAAATCTGATTTTGTGTTTAGGAGCACAATCAAGCCCTTAGACGACGAGCAAAACAATATTTAGATAAGAAATAAACTAGTAGGAAAGGTTCCCACACCTCTTGACGAAGAACTGAAACTTTTTGGAGTCCGAGGCCGAGACCACGGCCTTCCCAAACTTAAGCTCAAGATCTTGTGAAAATTCTTGATTCCCGGTGTCAGCGTTGCCCTCAGCGAGTACTTTCAGGCTTTAAGTCTTGGCCGTGAGTGGCCGCTAGATCGTCGTAAATCTTAGAGAAGGTAGAAACTACTCTTCTTAACTTTCTTCTCAAATATGAAATCTTGACCCAGTGCGTGTTGTGGAATTCTCTGCGTAGCCCAAATCAAGTAGATGAATTTTAAATCTTAGCTCGACGGATTCCGACCACCTGATTTTTTTAGATTGTAGAGAGGAGTTTCTCTCCTTTCTCTCTCTAACTCAATCCACTAGCCGAAATTGCCAACAATGGGGGAAAATGTCATCTTTCTCTTCTCTTTTCCTTTTAAGTTTAAGTTGGATGTGGGGCCCACTTTGCTGCCTGCGTCCATGACTGTCAGGGTTCGTTTAAATAAAAATAATTTATTTTCATCAGTTCGAGTTTATTTTAAATGAACTTAACTCCAAAGTCATTTCCTAACTCTCGAGATTTTTAAGAAAATCTCGTTCTGAGGATACTAGATACCTAACTTCAAAATTTCATAAAGAATTCCCACTAACTAGGAATTCAATGAAACTTTTGAGTTATAGTTTTTCGTGAGGCAGACTCACTTGGCGTGATCTGTTCGTCATCAAACTACAAGAATTTTCTAGGCTTCCTTGACCCATTCAATAATTTATTATTTAATTTTTATACTTTTAGAAAACTTTAAATTTTAGGGGTTTCTGATTAAGTCGTCTCTGGAAACTGTGACCTAAAAAAATTTCGTCGAATTCTGAGATAATCGGAATTTTTTTCAAGTTTTTGAGTGATGAGTTGCCAATGACTCTAAGGACGAGATTTTTACGAGAATCTCTTGACTAACTGGAGTTAAGTTCATTTAAAATAAATTAGGCGAAAATAAATATTTTTTGGGGATAGAAACGGGCCAAGATAAAACCAAATATAAAGTCATATATTCAAATAATAATAATAATAATTAAAAAAAATGATAAAATAAAAAAGAGACGGATGGAAGGGAGAGCGTGAGAAAGAAGGAGAGAGTTTTTTTTTTTTTTTTATTCTTTTCGCTTTTCTCTAAGATTCTAATCGGACTATAGGTTTTTGTGCTAAGATGGGAGAACATAAAGTTAATCGCATCACAAGCTATGCATGGGTACCAAAATCTTAGCGTTTTGTCAAACTCCAAGAAGTAGAATTTTCCTACTTGTGTTATTTTCTAGCCCTAAAGTCTATGTAATGGCTTAGAAATTTTCTTTAGTTTATGAGATATTTGTAAAATTTGAGTCCCGAAAATTTTTTAATTTGAGTTTAAGGAATTTTGGACTATTTTGAATGATCAGGGCTGAATTCCGGTACATTTTCAAATAATTGGGTTGAAATTTCGGGATTGTTTTTGGCGGTCGAGCAAGAATTTGAAGCTGTTTTCTGCGATCTGGACTATGTTAAGGTTTGGTTTTGATCCTGGGACTAATGTTTTCGAGTTTTGTGGTGTGTTTTGGTATCACAATAATTCGGTGATGGCGGAAATGAAGGACCAAGAGGTGCCACATTTTCTATGGGTCAGTTTTGGCCATTTGTGGGTTATTATAAGAAAATAAATAATATGTTATTGTGATAAATCGTATATGTGAGGGTAAGCGGCGAAGAAATTTGAAGTCATGCTTGATTATTGTAAGCGAAAAGTGAGTGTTCTAAACTTTATTTTTTCAATACTAGTGTATTGCTTATAAATCGTTTTACGATTTGTATGTTATGGTTTTAATTGTTAAGCCATATTTTAAAGCTTATGGTTTTGATTTGTTAAACCGTATTTTATAAAAGCAACGAAGCTTAAGCGATATGTTTTATTAAGCAGCAAACTTATATTGTTATGGTTTTAATTGTTAAACCATATTTTAAAAACTATGGTTTGATTTGTTAAACCATATTTTATAAAGCAAGCAAGCAAAATTATATTTTATAAGTCAAGCCTTAAGAAATCCCTAGTTTTAAGCAAGCATTACAAGTCAAAGGTATTCCGTACATGCACAGTGAAGTTAGGACATGATTGCATTGCATTGTAGATTTGCCTGGTCGGCAAACTTAGCTCATGCATTATGGCATATTAGAGAAGGATCGTAGCACATACTAGAGTATATAGGGTTAGCGTGCTAGCTATTTATGTGGTGATAAAGCATTCCACCATATTTAACGGAATAGGTGATGTGGACACGAGGTCCTTCCACCGGCACGGTAGAGACACATGTTTCTCGTGTTTACTAGGGTTCTTGGGTGATGTGGACCACGGGGTCCTTCCCGCGACGGTGGGAGACACGGGTTCCGTGTTTACGAGTACTTAGGTGATGTGGACACGAGGTCCTTCCGCCGACCTGATAGAGACCACAAGGGTTTCCCATGTTTACGGGGTACTTGGGTGATGGACATGAGGAGTCCTTCCAGCGACACAGTAGAGACACGGGTTTCAGTGTTTATTAGGGTACAACAAGTAAGAAAAGGCCTCGGTGAATTGATCTTTATTTTTATAGCGTTTTACATATAGCTTTAAATCGACCCTTGCGTATGTAAGCAATCTATAAAGTTTTATAGCTTTTATAGCAAAGCAAACAGCGAGTTTATAAAGACATAAACTTTTATAGCAAAGCAAGCAAGCAGTTTATGAAAAGTTTTATAAACTTTTATGGTAAAGCAAGTAAGGTTTTCTGAAAATGATGGTAAAAGATAGTTTTACAGTTTTAAGATATTTTATAGAAAAAGCTAGCATTTTATAAAGCATACGCTCATGGGAACTCTTTTAGCTCATTATTTTCTTTGGTTTTAAAATTAATTTTCAAGAAATCTGGGAATCGTACACGAGCAGGGGACATATCAGTCTCGACTACTAGTTATATGTCACGTATTTTAACACTGTATATATTTGTAAGTACTTTGAACTTGTATAGTTGTGCATTTGTATGTACATAGTTTGTTTTTATGAAAATGTGATGAACTGAGGCTCTTTGAAAGAAGTCTTTGTTGGTTGCTATATTTTGGAGTATGAGATTGTATTTACGGGTTTTGGGACATGTCCTATATCTTGGTATGCTCTTGAAATTTTATAAATCACAAGTTTAGAAAGAAAATTTTTTACGAGTTTGTGAAAGCGCGGCTTAGCTTCACAGGATTCTCTAATCTTTGGAAGTATCGGCTGGGGGTTTCTGTGGGGTTGTCGGCACACCGCCTGCTAGTAGGGGTGGGGGTGTGTCAAATGTGGTATCAAAGCCCAAGGTTTTGAAAATGTTATGGTGGTTTGAAAAGTCTCACGTCCTTAAATGATTTAATGTTTTTATTTAAGGGTGCATGAGTTATTTAACAATTCGTATCATATGAACTTTAAAACATATGATATGTTTAAATGTTAATCGTCATCAAGGCCATCCGACCAAAGAGGAGGGTTCTTGTAGAGGTCGTGCTCTGGGCGGAACATATGGATGGAGTGCGGTGAATGTTCCTATTCCACCTCTTGTTCTTTGAGCCTTCGGGCGGGACCATCACGATCCCCGAGGCAGTAAGGGAGTTAATATCTGGCTTGATCGGATGGCTCATATTTTAGCCCGCAAGCATTTCGTCGGCCCGTGAGTCGACCGGTGTCCATTAAAGGGCAAAGGAAATTAAAGGGGAAAAAATTATCAGATAAGGGATCACAAGGGCATGGTCATGGCTAAAGAAGGGTGAATGAGAGGGTGTTGATATTATGGGATGCTCGGATGACGAGATAGTAGCATATTCCCTTTCCTATTGAGAATAACGCTTGTACGATGGAAGAAACCAGAGAGCGATTGCGAGAGAGGTGTCACAGACCTGGTTTAAGAAGGAGTTTCTGAGAAATTCTACCTACGGTCACATAAGGATCGAGAGAAAATTAAAGAATTTTTCAAGCTCGAGCAAGGGCGATGTGAGTGGCCAGTTAATGATTCTCGGAACTAGTGCGACATGTTCCTCTATTTTGTGACCCCAATTGAGAAAAGAGATCAAGAGTATTGTGGTGTCAGTTTCTTGTACTCAATATGGACAAGTGGTTGAGGTTGTCATCAGGATAGAGAGGAGTTTGGGATTAGCTCAGTTACGCAGGAAGTTCGCAAGGGCAGAAAGAGAGATGGATCTCTTGATTGAGGATGGATCTAATAAAGTCAAAGAAGGAAGAAAACCACCATAGGCAAGTGGTAAATGGTCGAGGCAACAGGTCTCGATCCATAGTTTGAAGTAAAACCAGAAGCTGCGACTTCTTAGGCCACAGGAGACAACGATGTAGTAAGTGTAGAGAGGTTTTTCACGGAGAATACGGATGGAGTATCGATGTTTATTACGAGATCTGTGGACCAGGTTAGGACATTTTGCAAGGAATGTCCACGAGTTAATATCGATGAGTGGGTCGGCTACAATGCCACCGATTATAGATGTAACACCCAAAATACCCTGAAATTTTTATAATTTTGTTATATATTCTGGTATGAATTGAACCAAACTTGGATTTTCAAAAAATTGATTAACAAATTGTGAAATGTAAATTTAGTAAACCGAAAATTATGACACTAGAACAAGGATAAAATTGTAATTGCCATAAGGATATAAAAATCATAAAAGGGTAGAGATGGGCCTGATAGAATTAAAACTAAGTTGATTTGCAAAATTAAAAGAGTGAAGGACTTAATTGCAATATAGAGAATTAAAAAGTATAAAAAGGGAGTGTTGAGACAAACAAAAAAATTCATTGTCTCATTTTTGGCTAGGGCAAAAACATGTGAGAGGAAAAGAAGGGAGAAAACAAGAGGAAGAAGAAGAAGAAGAAGAAGAAGGAGAAGGAGAGGAAGACCAAAACCAAGGTATGACATCTTAGGATCCCAGTGTTTTGATTTCCTAGAACAGTTTGGAGAATTGTCCTCCTTTGTCTAGGGTTTTGTGGAAGATCACCTGAGCCACAGGTCAATGAGTAAAGATTAGGTAAAACCCCCCAGTATCTGAAAAACATGGAATCCTCCCACTTTGAGGTTGGATTTACGGGTTTAATTGCAAAGTAAAGGGGTTAGGTTAGAACAAACCTAACAAATTCTTGTATTTTGTTTATGTGTATGGATTTATTACCCATATTAGAGTTGCTTTGAGTAAATCATGGAGGGTTTTGAAGAAAAGATATCCATTGAAGATGATTTGAGTATAATTGAGTTCTGAAGATGGAATATGAAATGGTTTTGAGGTGTATATAGATATAGAGTTGATTGGGTGGCAAAATATGAAAAATGGGAGAAAAATACCCCGTGCAGGCATTTTGGGTGACATGTGCAGTACACCTTGAAGACATGTACCCCGGGGGTACATGTTAGGTTCTGGTCATTTTGGGCCAACATGTACCGGTACATGTTAGGGGTGTACCGGTACATGTGATGCTCTGTTTCCAGTTTCGACCAATTTTCGTATTTTGATCATAAATTACTCATATCTGATCCGATTTTAGTGATTCAAGTTGCTGGTTAAAATAGACTTCAAGTAGAACCAAACATATAGAAATAAACGTCGCCAATTCGGACTACAAGTGGCTGACAATTCACTCAAAGTGAATTAAGTATGCCGATCAATTCACATGGTTGAGCATAGAGTAGTGGGTTGTTTGGACGTATCTTGAGTTTGATTAACTCCAGTGGAGTGATTCAGTTGGAGAAGAACCCTTAGCACCTTATATTTAAATGAGTATAAAGACCTAGAGTCGGCTTGTGAAGTTAAGGCGTAAAAATGAGTAATAAGCGTCGCAGTGTGTCGGTAAATTGATTAGTTTGGCATGAAAATGCCATAACTTTAGTTTGGATAATCCGATTGGAATGATTCCAATTCCTAAGTAAAGTAGACTCATAGAGAAATAAGAATGAGTCTAAGTCAAAAACGTACCATACCTCGCCGCCTCAGCAAATATTCGCTTTGCCTCGGCGATATTCGTTTAGTGCGATTATTTACGTAACCACTAAGAGTGAAGAATTTGCATTTGACTAGGTGCGGGTGAAGACGACAACCTGACCTAGGATTGATATCGAAAAGGAAAAAGGAATCGATAATTGGTTTGTTCTATACCCGTTCTTTATTCTTTGTTTGTTCTCTACTTGTTCTTTATTCTCATATTACTCTCTAATTGCGAAATATACATATATATCGATTCAAATGATTAGTATTTGAAATGTTTGACAAATATCTGCATGTATGCATATATTTGAGCTACAAGTGAATTTATTGCATAAAAGAAAATTGATTTGAACGTATTATTGAATGACCAACATGACAGGATTCACCAACTGAATTCGTCATGAAGGTAACCGTAATTGTCTATTGCGAAATCACGTGCTTCTTGGGTAATGAAACGGGACGGATTCACCAGCCGAATGCGTAGTGAATGTGACTTCTATGTCATATGTGAGGCGATAATATTAGGCAGCGAAATCACATTGCTCTTGGATGGCCAGGATAGAATGGAGTTCACCAAGCGAGATGCATGCGTGAATGTCGACTTCTATAGTCATATGTGGTATATTGAATGTGAGGAAACCATATTGCTCTTTGAATGACAAACGGGACGATTCACCATTTGAAATCTGTCGTGGATGTCGATTCTATAGTCATATGTGGAATCACAAGCCGAATGTTTAGAGTGCTGTTTGCATAAATATCTTACGTTGATAGGATGTTGATAAATATGATTTATATGAGCAAAATGAATCTGACGTATAGAGCCGTAAGCATGAAAATGCTTGGCGTATTGATTTTATCAATGCAGTGCGAGTGATAGACATCAAAGCAAGACCAGATTAAGGAGATCGAGTCATAGAGAAGGAATTGCGGGTATGCTCGAGTCATATGCAAATACTCCGTTCTTTGAACGATGACATTTTTGTAAAGCAGTTTGAACTACGAATCATTATTTTTGTAAAGGCATTTTGTTAAATGTAAGCTTTATGAATCTTTTGTTAATTGTAAATGTTTATGGAGGCTTGCCAAAATGAATCTTGTAGTATACAAAATCTAAAATGAACAGCACAAACCAAATGTTTTGATAAGATAATTAGAAAATGTCGGGTCGTCAGACTCAAGCTTGGATGTGGCCGGTCGAGTCGGGATTCGGGTCCACGACACTTTTAATGAAATTTTAATAAGCGATAATTAAAGGTTAATTAATGACTTGTAGGGCGTCCACGGGAGTTTGATTCGAACTTCATGGCCAGATTAAATGCAGGGCTCGGGTCATACAATAGAGGCCATTCGGCTAGTAGAGGTCGGGATCGGAGGGCACCGGTAGAGTCCTACTCCTTCCCGATAGACCTAGTGTACTTAACGGGCATAGGTCGGCCACCGGAGAGCCTCCAGTCGACCTATGACCCGAGCCGGGTGTTCTGCGGTTACCCGGCCAAGATGTTATCTTGCTCCCAGTGTTGGTATGATTTGGAGTCTTTAGCGTTGATGCTCATATTCTCATAGACCTTGGAGCTACACATTCTTTTATTTCTACGGGGTTTTATTTCAAATGTTAATGTGAGTCGGCTATGAAGCTACTTGACATAGTGGTATCTCTTCTTACAAGGGATTCACGGATAGCAAAGAGTGTTTATCTAGATAGCAGGGTGATTATTGGAGGCCAGGAGTTTCTGCCATATTTGATATTATTAGATATTCATGACTTTGATGTTATATTAGGCATGGATTGGCTATCTAGACATCATGCTACAGTGGATTGTTATAGGAAAGAGGTTAGGTTATGTAGACCGGGAGGCAGTTGTTTACGTGGGTTCACGAAATATACTACGATCTAGGACAGCTATGAAATTTAGTAAGATCTTTCAGGAAGTCGTATCGGGGCACAAGCATGCCATTGAGGTGAGGATAGTGGTAGTGGCGGAAGATATTACATTGGTTAGAATTTCGGGATGTATTTCGGAGGATCTTCAGAGTAACTCAGATAGAGATTGATTTTCATATTGAATTGGCTCCTAGGACAGAACCAATCTCTAAGACACCTTATAGGATGGCTCCTTCAGAGTTGAAAGAATCGAAAGTACAAATGGAGGATCTTATGAGTAAGGGTTTTGTCAAGCGTAGTACTTTGCCTTGGGGAGCGCCGGTTATGTTTTTGAAGAAAAATGATAGAAGCTTGAGATTGTGTATTGATTACAGAGAGTTGAATAAAGTGACAATGCCCATGATCAATACCAACTCCACGGATTGACGTCTTTTTATGGAAATTCTGAGGAGCGAGTATTTTCGAAAATTGATCTGAGATCATGTTATCATCAATTAAAGATCCAGTCATAGGATGTTCCCAAGACAGCTTGCAGAACATGGTATGGGCATTACGAGTTCTTAGCCATGCCATTTGGGTAACAATAATGCCCAATTTGCTTTTATGGATCTTATGCGCAGGATCTTTCGTATATTGCATCAGTTTGTTATAGTATTCGTGATGACATTTGATATATTCAAGCGATAGAAGATCATGAGAGCATTTGAGTGTTGTTTTATAGGCCAAATTCGAGTAAATGCTGTTCTGGATTAAACTGATGTTGCCTTTCTAGGACATGTGATTTTAGTAGAGGGTTTCTGTTGATCCTCAAAAGATTGAGGCAATTGTGAACTAGAAACTAACTACGAATGTGATAGAGATATAGAGTTTTCTAGGTTTGGCGAGGTACTATCGGAAGTTTGTTGGGGTTTTTGATTAGCCGGCTCCTTTAACTAAATTGACAAGGAAATAGGAAAAGTTTGGATAATTCGAGGCATGTCGTAAGCCGATGGTCGCGAAATTGACCTCGGCCTAGTTCTTACACTTCCGTCGGGGTAAGATGGATATCTGAGTGTATTGTGATGCTTCGAGAGCGGGGGCTTAGGGTGTGTGTTAATGCAACATGAAATGTGATAGCATATGCTTTGAGACAATTGAAGAAGCATGAACAAAATTATCCTTACACGAGCTAAGAAATTTGAGTTTGTTGTAGTCTTTGCTCTACCGGATATGGAGGCATTATATGGGTTTCCATGCAAGTACACAGATCACGAGCCTGCAATATTTATTCACACAGAAGGAGTTAAATATAAGACAGAGGAGATGGGTTGAGCTCATTAAGGATTATGAGTGTACTATTGAGTACCATCCGGGAAAAGCTAATGTGGTAGTTGATGCTCTCAGTAGGAAATCTAAGGGTTCCATATCTCACCTAAAGGTTGTCTACCTCCTTAGACTTGTGGAATTGAGGACTTTAGGTGTGAGACTAGAGTTGACAGATACTAGAGCTTTACTAGCTACATTTCATGTTCATCGTGCGATAGACGGGATAAGAGACTCTGGACCAGATCCGACCTTGATTAAGTTGAAAAGAGGCCAGGAGTCTAGGCGGCTAAAAGTTTTTGGTAAAGGGCAAATGGTACATTGATGATGGGTCCACGGGTTGTGTGTCTGGGATGTGGGAGAGGATTAAAGAAAGAAATTATGGAAGAGGCTCACTCTTCTGCATATGCGAGGCATCCGGGAAGCACTAAAATGTATCATACCCTGAGGGAACACTACTGGTGGAGGGGTATGAAGAAAGATGTTGTAGATTTTGTCTCCAGATGTCTCATTTGCCAGCAAGTTAAGGTTGAGCATCAAAGACCTGCAAGGCTCTTACAATCTCTTCCGATCCCTCAGTGGAAATGGGAGAGAATCACGATGGCTTTTGTGGTAGGATTTCCGCGTTGCCATAGTGGTTATGACACGATATGGATGATTGTTGATAGAATGACGAAATCGGCTAAACACCATGAAAAGCAGTGACTTGAGAAGTTGGTAGAGTTGTATGTAAAGGGTTATGCGACTTCACGGTATGCTAGTATCGATAGTATCAGAGAGAGATCCACGGTTTACTTCCCGATTCTGGCTCAGCTTACAGAGAGCTCTAGGTACTAGATTACATTTCAGTATGGCTTTCCATCACGGACGGATGTGATCTGAAAGGAAAGAACCATCTGAACACGATGGAAGATATGCTTAAGGCCTTGTGTATTAAGAGTTTAAAGGAAGTTGGGATAGACATCTACCATTAGAGTTTACTCTATGATAGTTATCAATCAAGCATTGAAATGGCGCCTTACGAGGCCTTATATGGAAGGAGGTGTAGGACTCCATTATGTTGGAATGAGGTAGGTAAGAGAAAATTGTTAGGTTCGGAAATTGTCCAGGTCACAACAGATAATGTTAAGGTTATCAGGGATAGATTAAAGATAGCACAAGATCGACAAAAAATTTATGTTGATAACCGAATGAGAGATCTGGAATTTCAGGTGGGGGATCAAGTATTTATGAGGATATCACCCTAGAAATGGGTTAGGATTCGAAGAAAGGGAAGTTAAGTCGTATATGGGACCTTATGAAATTGTGGAAAGAATTGGGGAGGGTATATCGATTGAGGTTACTTTTTGAATTGGCGGAGAATACTGGCGCCTTTCACGTTTCTATGCTTAAGTATCATGGGATCCTTCACGTGTTAAAGATCAGCCAGTTGAATGAAAAGACTTGACTTATGAAGAAAAGGCAGTTCAAATTGTTGATGAAAGGATCAGGTTCTTGAACAAAGTGATTCCTTTAGTAGAAGGTGTTGTGGATGAATCACGGCGGAGAAGGCGGCATGGGAGCGTGGTATTAAATCTTGGACTCAGTATCCACACCTGGTTTAGTCAGGTATGATATTTAAATTTCGAGGACAAAATTTTTATAAGGAGGGGTGAATTGTAAGACCCTGAATTTACTGTTTCCATGAATAGTAAATTTTGTTTTCAATAAGTTATGCATTTGATTGGAAACGGTCAAATGAATAGTAATTTTCGAAACACGAGCCCCAATAATCGAAAATGTTCAGAATAATGTATTGAGTCTAAAGCGAAGCAGTTAAAGCGGTCGTTTAAGGGGTTTTGAAGCGTCAGACAATTTATGGCCAAATGTCATTTTAAAATAGTTTAAAAATATTCCTTGTAACCACAAGAAATTTTTATTAAGCATGTTTATGGTAGAAAATAAGTTAAATTAGAGTATCTCATGGTCAATTTTATGATTGGATGATCATGGAATATTTTCGGAGTTTTTATCGGTTTAAGAGTATTATTTTCAAGGAGGGCATTTAAGTCATTTAATGAGTAACCCTAATCTCTAAGTAAGCAAAGCAAGAACCAATAGAATGGTGTCATGTAAGATAGGTGATCCATGTGACTAAAAAATAGATTATAGAGGCTTTCCATAAATTTTGATATTTATCACTTAAATTAGTTAACTTAACTATGGTTAGTGGATGAGTTAAAGTTAACTAAAGTCAAACTTAACTTTGGTTAGTTAAAGTTAACTAAGGTTAAAAGGATATTTGTGTTAGCAAACCATGAGAATTAGTTAAGCCTAACTATGGTTCAAGTTAGTGGGATTCTATGGAGCATAAAGTGGTCTTGGTTTCTTTTGGACTATATGGTTACATATGGACCAATTAGAATACAAGGATCCTAACCAATGGCATGTTGTTAATCTAAGGACAATTGGAGGGCAAATTAGGCATGAAAAAGGATCATTAAAGGGCATTTGAATTGGCTTGTGGTCTCTATGCAGTTGGAACAAGAATGGAAGGCAAAAGGAATCAAAAAAGAAGCCAAAGGGAGAAAAATTCCTGCAGCTCCTCTCAAGCCATTCAAGTGATCCTCAAGTCCATTTTCAAGTCCCTTTCAGAATGCATCATGTCCATGAAGTAAC
>JAEQBH010006198.1:0-220782 GCA_016808115.1 Tetrastigma voinierianum
CTTGCTTCTTCTTTGGTCTTCTTGCAGAGGTACCCTTATTGTTCTTCCTCTTCTTCTTATTGTTAGAAGGATGGAACTAGTTTCGACAACATTTGCTTGACCTTTTGAGTCCTTGTCTTGAGATGGCCTCGAGGTTTGCAACTCATTCGGCCAATTTGGGATTCGTGTAGTCAGCTTGTTCATAACATAGTTGCTGGTGAATTGAAGGAAATCAGGAGTGAGTGAATCCAGTATTATACTCACTTGGGTGCGCTCATCTATTATGGCCCGTGCAACTCTGCCTCATTTATATAATTAGTCATGTTCAGAACATAGTCGCGAGCAGTACTAACTGCTACGTCTTAGCGTTCATGTGCTTTCCTAGTAGCCCTAAATGCGCATTGTTCGGATTGTTTCGAACGCATGTTTTGGGAGGAATCCATAATCTCCCGATGGCGATTTCCATCCTCATGTTTTAGCCCTAATACGTCGACATCTTTGGCTAGCATATATAAGCCGGGCTTTGTTATTGGCTTGAATCCAAACGCGTTCATGGTTCTCGTACACTCGGCGGCGTCGGCTGCCGAGGTTGCGGGTTCCTCAGTGAGAACAAATCTATTGTTCTCGCGAGACTATACGATATTACTTTTCCACTTTACAAAATTATAGCGGTTAAGGATTCATTCGCGGTAAGCAATTATGAGGTTTGAGCGAACATTTTTGTGAAATTAAATAAAAGCGTATTTATTACATGCGTGAAGAAACATCAAATATATTTTGGAATAGTAAATGTGATGCATGAATGCATGAAATTAAAACACATAAAATAAAATACTAATCCAAGGTAAGTTAACCTACAATTAATATCCAGTAGGGTAGGTCATACTAATTATAAATTAAATTTAGAGACTATCTCAAATTAATAAATGAGACTCAAAATATCATATTTTCCCTCGTTTATTAACTACCTTTATTCGGTTAAGATACAATTGCCCAGTTTAATTGTATCTTCTTGAGTGTGACCCATCGTTTCAAGTTCTAACTGCTTAACCCAGTTGCCGCCGTAGAGGTAGGTCAATCTTGGAATACATCATCTAAAACCACATCGCATAGGAAGTGCAACGATGATATTAGCCAGTGGACACCCTCATTAGGGAGGGCGTAATCAAGGCGTCACTGAGGCGCCACACAAAACCTCACGGTGTTGGACTAACGATGGAGGCAAGTAGAGGCACAGTATCACATGCCCTTCTCCACTCAATATTTTTAAACTTATGTGTTTTCTAGTTATAAAACATCATATGTTTTATTAATATATCCTATATAATTAATTACTAGGTGACAAGAATCTAATTCTATTAAATAGGCGTATAGAGAGTTCAATACAATTGGGCTAGGTTTATTAGTTAAAACTAATCCAATCTAATTGGGCCTAACTTAGGTTCGTAAACCTAGCTCCATAGTGAAAAGAGGGCCTAATTAACTAACACAAGTCAAACATATTTGGGCCTATTGTTTATTTACCATCTTTTTAACAAAATCAATCATTTTATTAAAATTGAATAATCCCTAGGTTAAACGGGCTAACTATTAACATGAAGCCAAAATTAAATTAAATTCATTACCAAGTTTAACTATTAAGCTATATCCATTATTTAATTTATTATTCAGCGGCAAAATAAATAAACATTCTAATTAAGACATGTTTCTAAAGTTGGTATGCATGATACAATATGGTGGGCATTCATGTATGATATGTTATATGCATGGGCATGTTATTCGAATTACATCTCATACATTTGATAACATAAAATAAATAAATAAATAAATAAAGCGGGAGTGTTTTAGGTATTTCTAATAATTACAACCTTTGGAAAAAAATGGAAAAAAAATTTAAATTACATAATGGAGCTTAACTCCAATTACATAATTCCCAAAATTTGCTCCATCTTCATGTCCCGACCCGTTGTGTAATTTCAGGTCCATCAATAATACAAAAAAAAAAAAATTACAAAAATCCTATACCAATGTGAAGCACACAAGATCTAGGGAAAATAAGAAAACCTAACCCAAAAACACAATATAATTACGACCCTCGTCCGTCATACACAAACACAAATAATCACATTAAAATATGCCGAATGCCAACTCAATATATGAATCAAAGAAAACAATTTTCTTAAACACAATAAAAAGAATATATATATATATATATATATATATATATATATATATATATATATATATATATATATATATATATATATATATATATATACCTATATATATATATATATATATATATATCATTACGATGGACGTACGTGCAGTGATGGAAGTAAAATCAAAGCGCATCGGAATTAGGTTTTAAAATTTTTTTAATCTTATTTTTCATTTGGAACCCGTACAAACACATATTAATATCAAAAGGTGAAGATCAGAGATCTAAACTGTTATTGTTATAGGAGAGATTTGTTGGCTAGTAGGGTTGAAGCCATCGCTGCTGAGGTCTTGATTCCGCCCTCTCAGCCTTGAGGTGTGTGGAGCTGGCTTGGTCGAGATCTGGAACAATACACTCTAGTTTTTACTGCCTAGATCTTACATGCATTACTCAACACATGAGACCAAAGGGATCTCTAAGGGAAGAGACTCTCCTAGAAAGGAGACTATGGTATGGAAAAAAAAAAAACACTTTTTCTTCTCCTTTCATTAAGGGCAAGGGTTTCTTATTTATAATCAACCACTAATTGCATAAATATCCAACCAATTTTGGATATTTTCAATTTACTTATGGGTCTTGATTAATATGGAAGCTTGATCGTCTTGATTACTCATAATGTATAATGTCCCGATGTTAATTTATGCCTTGATCCTACTTGTACTTTTAATCTATAAGCATCCAATATTAATTTATAGCAGTCCTAAATTAATACTCTTAATCTATAGCTGTAATATTAATTTTGCTTGATCCTAATTGACAATATGTAAGCATCCAAAAATTATTTTCCAAGCCTTGATCATAGAGTGTAATATATTCCAAATCCTTGAATCGTTCATTGTAGTAATATAGGAGAGTGGAATTGGGACCATGGACTGTATTTCAAGCTCGATAAATTCAATAATTAATTAAAGCTCTTTAATCAATCATTTTTAATTTATTAATTTCGAGTTATTCCACTAAAAACTTGAAATTGAACTCTTGTCCCTTACCGATATCGATTTTACTCGGAAGTCGGAGTGTCCATTGATTTAATCATTGCATGGAGTTCTATCCTCCAAGTGGTTCATAACTAGAGTCGGTGAAAATGCGGGTTTTGCCCTCTAATTATATCTTGATCCTTAAAGTTCCATTAATCCATTAGTGAACAATTAATTTATAAACTGTTATAATTAGACGCTCAAGCATTGAGTTCGAGCCAACACTTAAGGGAACCAACTGTCCAGCTTCCATAGGAAGGGTTGGATTCCATGTCCATAGTTAACATTCCCAATTGCATACATCAATGGGCCTCCAAGACACAAGTATTGGGCCCATTCCATAACGAGCTTTAACCCATGACTCAAAAGGCCCAATTGACATAAACAGGAGTCTATGACTACTTAGGATTGAGAGGCGATGCATATGATCATCCGGTCTTGTTTGAATTCTTAAGACAAACGGTATTTAAAAGAATTCATTTGCGCCTTAGTCTATCTATATAATCTTATGTATATATGGAGCCTCCCACTTTAATGTCGCCACATTAGTGACCGGTTAAGGTCACTTCATTTCTCAATGATAGCGAGACCTTGAGTAATATTTAATTTGAAGATCACCAAACTTCAATTAATTTATTACGGACAATTTGATTTATAATCCATAACCTCGATCCTCTCGTGTATAATTGTTATACACTGAGGTTATGGTTACATTAATAAATCTGGGATTTTCTGATGTTTCATTCATACATTATGCACTAAAATAGCTAAATGTAATACATACGACACTTTTATTAATTTCATAAAACATAAATACAAATTCATGCTTTACAGGGCACTATCCCTAACAATGAGATTACTAAAAAGAATTTTACTCCTAGATTGAATTCCTTAACATACATGAAAATAAATTTTAATAAAAATGGGTTTGAGAATTCACTAAGTGAGACAAAACTGGATATAGATCAATTAGTAATTATTAATATCTGAATCATATTGATTGATAGCTCAGCCATAAATTGGAAAACTGATTTTGTCAAAGATGCATGGTAGTATAGTTTGGATTTCTCCCTTAACCATACTTTTCACTGATTAAAGGTTCATATTCATTTTAAGGACATGATTCTAATAGAAGTTACTTGTAATATATAACCTCTTTATAAGATTTAAGTATTTTTCCTTCCCCGATTGCCATTACGAGATCCCAGGAATTTGGAATTCTTGCCCCCATAGACAGGATATTGCAAGCCTTCTCCAATTTGATTGACACCTCATCCTTCATTTCTGTTGAAAATTTCCATCTCCTTGATTAAATCTTTGTTAACATGGGATCAGAATCAATTCAGCAGAAAGAGGAGAGACCTCTAAGTGATTAAACTGATACTTCATTCAACTATCCTCAAATTACGAGTACTCTCAGGATTCTCCATCTCTATGTCATGCAGAGGGCCTCCTGGAAATCAGAGTAAGATACAGGACTCTGCTTGGGTGCACGGTACTAGTACTAGGAACAAATATATTAAAAAACAATACCAATAAAATAAATTCAAGAATTCTAATTAAGGTGTTCTTCCACCTTATGCAGAAAAATGACTATCATCAATGACCCATATCCAGAGAGCTCAACTTTTCAAAACTTGTTCACTCATATCAGTGACTAACTTATCTGGAAAATTCATCGAAATCATAACCGAACTGAAATAAATGAACTCCAAAAAATTTCCATCCTCCATTTAAATCAGACAGTAATGAGAAAGATGATTTTATAAATAAATTACAACTCGAAGCTGCACTTCAATTCAATACTCAAATCCATAAATCTAAAAGAAAACCAACTAAACTTTACATTGAAAATCTACTGAAACTAAATCTACTAAAATGGAAAATAAAAAAGAAAAAAAATAAAAATAAAAATATACAAGAGTCTTCAACTACCCAGACGTCCTAGAGTTGTGGAAGCTGCGCACATTGCCCTAGAAGCGTCTATTTATAAACTTTCCAGTGTTGGGCCTTACTTCAATAATTGCATTGTGGATCCCAAAAATTATGGCCCAAATTGGTCATTCTTTCGTGACATAGAAAGTCTCGTCGTGACAAAGTTTTCAGTCTTTGTCGCTGGCCTCTGTCGTAGCTTCTTGTTTTCTGTCGCGACCTGTTCACTAGGCTTGTTCTTGGATTGTGTCGCGACGGACTTTGATAATGTTGCGACATAGATTTTATTTAGTAGTCTTGTTCATGTCGCAACAGGAATGTCTTGTGTTGCGACACCAAACCTATTTGCAACCAGCTTTTTATTTCCTTCAACTTCTAGAATTTGTAGTGACATACAACTCTGTCGCGATAGAGTTTCCTCTATCGCGGTCCAATTTCTTTGATTCCTTAGCAATTTCTGGCGCAACAAGAAACTTCTTTGTCGCAACAGACTTTTCTTCTTTTTTTCTTGTCCCTTACTGAGTTATTTGTTGTGACATAGAAATTTATGTTGCAATAAACTTGACTTGGCTAACCTCAGTTCTTATTCAATTTCTGTCGTGACATAATTTTATCATTCCATAGCTTTTGTTGTCGCGATAGAAAAATTCTTGTCGCGATAGAGGTTTTGCCTTCAATTCTTTACTATGTCGCAACATGAGTTTCTTTGTCGCTATTCCTCTTGTGTTGCTTCTTCAACTTCTTGTTGCGACAGGGAATTCACCACCTTAATGTTTTTTTTTGTTGCGACACAAATAATCTTTGTCGCAACAAAGATTTTTTTGCTCTTAGTTGTGAATTCTAAATGTTATGTCGCGATAGGATTTTCCTTGTTACGATTGAAATTCCTACTTGAGTTGGCTTGATTCTAAAAACTTTGTCGCAACATAAAAACACTTGTCTCAGCTGACTTGTGTTATATTCTTAGCATTTTCTGTCGCGACATAACTGTCTTTTGTTGCGACAGAGTTCATCTGTTAGTCTTCAGCTTCTGATGTTGCGACAGAGGAAATATTTTCGCGTCACAGCTCCTTTACTATTTACCTTGATCATTGTCGACGAGAGTCAAGGATTATCGCCTTGATTTTCTTCACAAATCTTTGTCCCGCAATGGTAGCCGCCAACAAAAAAACTCTTTTGTTGTGACAAAGCGCTCCGCCTAGCCTTGAGTTACTTTGGGCTTTGTTCCGACATTTAGTTGCTGGCTGCAACATAGTTCCTTTGACTTGCTTGAATTTGTGTCGCGATAGAGACTACTGCATTTTCCACTTTTTTGCTTCTTTTTTGCTTGTTTTCTCTCATTTTTCAATTAACACCTGCAAAACTCAAAGTTTGTGAATATTCCATAATTTGGCATAAAAATATATCTGAAACTGTTAAAAACATGCTAGAAAAATGGATTAAAAATAGATGAGTTTAAGACTCATCAAATTCCCCCAAACTTAAAGTTTTGTTTGTCCCCAAGCAAAGAAAAGAAAATTTTGTTTCTCCCTCCGAACCAGAATTTAGCTTTTATTTTTTAGGACATTTTTTAATTTAAGAAACTCAATTAGGCGGGAAACATAAGTCAGTTTGTAAAGGTATTTACGAACATGTTTCCAATCTAGAATGGGAAGATTTTTCGGTCGCTCCTTTATAACAAAATGAATTCCATATCTTTTGGAACAATTAAATCATTAAACCCTAATTTTTGTGTGTGTGCTGGTCTTTCCTCCTTTTCCTTGGCAGATCAGTTAATCTTCTAGGATAATACCCAGTTAGCATGCATCTCTTTCATTTTTAAAGTCCCATATGCTTGTTTATCATATTAATCTCGACTAATGTAGGCATAACACCACCTTCAAGATCAAATAGGTCTTTTATGCTTGTAATGTGTGGCTTGGGTAATTAGGTAGATAATTAGACACTTTAGGCTCAATTGTACCAAGATTTCACCGACAACTTACACTCTTGCCTTCTTGATACATCCTTGATTTCTCTTGATTGTAAGTTCCTAACCTCCCCATCAGGTTTTGTGCATCTTTTTGCATATTCTTCATTGTGATATCTTTTTCTCTTTTTCATTGTCCACACACAGAAGATAACTTCTCTTCCTTATTTTAGAAGCTTTTCACTTTTCATCTCTCACCAAGTTTTATGGAATAGTGTGTTGGTCTTTTTAAGAAACTTCTGCCACCCTTAACAATTTGGGTTAGTAACTCCAATACCCGAGGATAGCATTGGGTACTAGGTGTTGAACACCCCTAAGGAACTTAATTGTTCAAGGTAGGAAGGCTACAAGACTAAACTCATTCCTCCTTAATGTTTTTCTTTTCACAGCTTCTTTCATAATTCTCTTCATCTCTTCTTATCTCTTTGCATTGTCTTTCTCAACCCTTTTCATCATTTTCTAGAACTTTAAAAAATATTCCCCCAAACTTGTCCTTTTCTGTCATTGATGTATTTTGTCTGATAATCTGGGCAAATAAGGGTTCTTTACTATAGGATTATATTTAGGGAAGGAAATTGGCTTCTCATTTGCTGGTTGGTGATGAGATTGGCTATAGGCTCAAATAAGGAGCTAGTGTATATGCTTATGCATATCATAGAGCAAGCTTTGAAAGGCTCAAACTTCCAAGGATGGCCTAAATCATTTCCTATTAGTGGTATCGCCTAGGATTTCGCCTTGACTAATAATCTAACAAGTTCTAGGACATTGGAGAGCCTACTGTGATGGATCCCAGAAGATGTTCCTAATCTTGGCACAATTTCATTCAGAGTTACTGTTGACCACATGCAAAGTTTATTAGGATTTTTACAACAAAGATGTTTACACAAACATAATTATAGGTCTTATCTGTTCCATCAATTTATTAAAGACTTCCTTATTCTTGAAGTTCAACACATTTATTTATAACCTTACAACTTTTCATTTCCATTCATTCATCCCTTGATCATCTATCGATTTTTGTTTGGTTTTGAATTTGTTGTTGTGTTGTTTAACAAAGTTAAGAGGTTCCATTTTAATCAATAAAATTCAACTCAAAACAATCAAACACAACCACAATTTCATTCTTTAATCAATTCCAATCAACAAAACATACTGCAATAATTTAACAATTAGATCTAGGTAAATTGGCTTCTCATTTATTTCAACTAAGCTATTTATCTCAAGTCAAAAATTTCTAACTATTAAACATGAAGGAAAGAAAATGTAGACAAAACAAACAACAAATGAGAAAAAAATCAAACAAAAGTGAACACCAAGCTTGCAAAGAATTTTCTATTTCATTGAATTTGTCAAGGATTGGATTTTTTTTTTTTGGTACAGAGAAGGAGAAAAGATGGAAGGTAGGACAATGTTCATTTTTTACTCCTTGGCAGCTTCCATTCTTAAGTATTCTTCAACCTCCTCTACTGGGGTTAATTCTTTTTTTTTTTTGTTGGACCAGGGGCTTTATTTTTAGTTGGTTCCTTACGGGGTTCAGAAGGTCCTTCTTTATATGGATTTGTGTTTGAGAAGGGTATTGGTGGGTTTGTTACGAGGACTGCGTGTAAGGCACACGATGCAGAAGTCGATTTGTGGCAATGACACTTTCTTCTTGTTTGAGACTGTCTTCATAGCCCAATCTAAAATCTTTGCATTGTTTTCTGTCAGCACTCACTGCCTTTTGGCTAATGATTCGAGGAGTGTCTTGTTGTTGATTTGCTCATAAGTCATTAGACGAAAACTTTGTTTGCAATGTGCCAGACTATTCAACCAATTATTGTCCCTTGATTCCAGGTTTGTCATTAGGGCGTTATCTCTATCCTCCAACATCTTTATCAGCCCTGCCTCATGTTTTCTTATTTTAGTCCAGAAATCCACTTCTCTATCCCTTATTACTGTTATCCATTTTGTGTCCCTTTTCTCCAATTCAGCTCTCCACTCTTCATCTCTTTGTTTCAATGCATCTTCTAGATTCTAATCCCTTATTCTGAGTTCTACATCAAAATATTCATCTCTGAGTTGAAGTTGGGTTTTTAACTGATCATCCCTTTCCTTCATTTCCCATTTCATGGATTTCAATATCTCCATCAGTTCTGCATTGTTACATTGGTGCCCTGAACTTTCAGCTTGTTCCTGATGGATTTCTCTCAAGTTTGGGGATGCATTCCAGTTGGGGCTTTGGCTTTCCTGAAACTCTTGTTGTCTTTGGGGTGGACTTTCCCACTGTGCTGGCTCATTGCACCTTTCATACCCTCTTTCTTCTTCCACCTCTATTTCTTTCCCCTTTTCTCTGTTTTTAGGACCTTTAGTCACTCCTGTCAAGATCAGAGGGGATGCTCTGGGGTATGTTTCTTTGTGTCCCCATTCTTCCTCAACTCCCCTAAGAAAGCAAAAGTTGGGTGTGGAATCAATCCCCTGCATTTGCTTCTGGAGTAGCTCAAGATTGGAAATTTCAATGATTTTCCCCACATTTATGTTGTACCCTTTCAGCAATGCGTAGAGGAGGATTGCTTCATCCCTTCTCACTGTGTTGAGGTGCTTTGATGGAAAAATGACCGAGCTGATAAAATAGAACCATACCTTAGCCTCTTCAATTAAATCACCTCTGGCAATGGATTTAGGTTTTCTTTGTCCCCTTCCATTTTCCTTTTCTGGCTATAAGTAGGTCCACTATCTTCTGGTACTATGGCTCCTTTAGTAGTTTCTTGAACTTTGAGCCATCTTTCTGCACCTTCAGATTGAACAATCTATTTTTCTTTTCTTTGCTGAAGTCTATCCAATGTCCTTTGACATATACTCTCTTTCCTTCTTTTTCCACCAAATTAGCAAAAAATTCTTTTACCAACGCAGCACAACCAGGTTCCTTGTGCTCGTCCAATGATTACCATCCTCTCTTCTCAAGCATTTCAGTGAAAGGGGAGATAAGCTTTTTTAATCCTCTTTCAACAATGAAACCTCTGTCCTTCATACTTTTCTCCATTAGAGCAGTTGCTTTATCTGAGATCAAGCTTTTTACATTTTTAGCTCCCCTTTTCCTTTTTCTTGATTCCCCCTCTAGCTGCTCAAGCACTCCTCTATCTTCAGTTCTTTCTTCAGCTTGCATTTCCCTTGATTAAGTTTCTAGAAGAGTCCCTTCTTCTACTTTTGTGTATGCTTCCATCATCTCGTTCAGGTTTGGAATGAGGTGTGACGACTCAGACATGGTTAGGATAGGGTTTTGGAACTCTAGGGTTTTAGAAGGTAAGATGAGAGAAATTTTATTAAGGAAGCTGAGAGGGTTGATGGTTTATGAGAAAGGTGGCCCTTTAGTTTTCAAAAATTTTATATTTATAAGCCAACTGTTTTGTTGTGCCCTCATTAAATGTCACGACAACAACTACCTAGGGTTCGTTCCATTTCTATTACGATGTCGCAACATACAGAAATAATTATCTCGACAAAGTTTTGCAATCATTTGGAAACTGGGCCAGTCAAATGTCACAACGCTGATAGAAATGTTGCGACATTCTTTTTAGTGCTCTTTTGAATCTATGCTAGGACAATGAAAATATATGTCATGACATAAAATTTCCTTTTCAAATTGAGTCAAAAATTGATTATGTCGCGACACAGAGAAATTATGTCGCGACATTGAACTAAAATTTCCAGAATTGCATTACTCTCAGTTTTCACTCAAGACACTTTCAAAACAAGGTGTATTCACTCATACCCATCTGAACATACTTGTGAAAACTCATTTAATCATCAAAGACCCTCAATTCAAGTATGAACAATAACATTTCATTTCTTTATGCAATAAAATCCGCAAAGATGGTGTTCAGAATAACTTAAATAAAATCACATTCCCCCAAACTTCAATTATGCATTATCATTAAAAACAAATTGAGGGAAATAGAAATACTCCCCCTTGTAGCTATTTGCTGCATATTTTAGTTTGAGACAGTGTGCTTCCTAACAAAATTCATCTTTAATATAGCTTCATTGTCCTGAAAAATCAACAACCACTAAAAAATAAAACTTCTAACATAATTAAAACTGGAAAAATCAACACACAAAATCTAACAACATTAATCTAACTGAAAAAATTTAAAAATTCCGTTTAGGTTGCCTCCCAAGAAGCTGATAAGTTTATTGTCTTTACCTAGACATTGCTGATAAATTCTTCATTTTCAGCATCTCTTTATGTGCTCCTCTGATGCATTTGTTCTTCCTCGATTTACCCTATGCTTTCGATGTCTGTTTCATCCTACATCTTCTTATTTCCTTGCAATTCATTGTCACCTCTCAATGAAAGTAGGTGTGAAATCTTTTGGATTTATCTATGTACTACTGGGAAATGCATTCCTTGATTGGTTTTGAAAGGAATGGGCTAGCTGCCCTACTTGAGTTTCCAAGTTCCTCAATGAGGCATTAGTATTTTTCTTATACACAATTGTGTTTTCTTGGAAATTTTCCAGTTCAGAAAATATTTTCTCATGCAAATTCAAAATTCTCTTGTTTTCTGACATGAAATGCAACATCTGATCTTCGAATGATTAAGTCCTTTTCTAACCCTGATATTCTCCTCTATTGTCCCTCTGATGCTGCGGTTCTTAGAACCTGGGATGAGCATAAGCTTGATGGTAGTTTTGTTTGGGTTTGGGGCCCTGCTGTGCTCCTCCACCATATGAAAAGTTTTCATGGTTCCTTCGTGCTGGTGTATAGTGTGTTAGTAAGTTGGGGTTAGGCTTGAAGTGATAACTTCTTTGCTCCATTCATGGTAGTCTCCTCGATTTGTAGTGAGCTCTTCTTCAAATTTGGTCCTAGCCTTTGCTTCTAATTCATTCTTTTCTTTGCTCCACTTCGGCCAATACTTGAGTATGCATTAACTAACTCATTGCTTCCCAGTTTGTTTATCACTGCATCCAGTTTTGCTTCTATGGAAGTCATACGGTTCAGCTCAATCAAACCACTTCCCCTTAGTCTGCTACTGCTCCCTGAAGCTTCAGATGGAGCCTAGTAGTTGCATTTGGCAAGGTCTTCAATTAGTTGCCTTGCCTCCTCAACAATTCTTCTCTTAAAAGCCCCATAGCATGATGCATCAATTATACCCTTGGAGGCATAATTCATAGCATGATAGAATATATCCATCTTAGTGATTAGATATATTTCGCTGCGTGACATCTTTTAACAATCTCTTGAATCTCTCCCATGCATTGCAGAGACTGTCATCTTCCCCCTACTTGAAGACAATTATTTCTCCTCTTCTCTCAAAAGTTAGAGTTGGAGGAAAAAATATGCTCATATAGGCCTCCACCAAGTGTTCAACGATCAGCGCGATGAATCAAACCATGTTCTTGCCACATCTCTCGTGAATGGGGAAGAGGCTGCTGACTTGATTACTTCACGGTCTCCGCATTCGACGGTTTGTGTTGGCCATCCTCATGAGATCTTCCCATATGCTCATTGGGATCTTTAGAGAGGATGACCGGTGAAGCCCAGTCTTTGGTAGCCTGTAATGATAATGTTGGCTGACTCAAAATTGTTGGCTTCAATTATAGGTTGTCTCACAACAGAGTATTCCTCTTGGATAATAGGCCTCCAAAAGTCCTCCAAAGTATTAGACCTCTGAGGTCTCTCTACTTCTTCTTCTTCTTTTGGAATAGCCTGTCGTCTTTCTCTTTGATTTGCCATACTTCTGGATTCAACACTTGTGATATTCCTCAAATTCTTCAGTGTTCTTTCAATTTCAGTGTCTAGAGACAACAGATCTACTTCTGGTTTTCTATGCATTTAAAATCTTCCTAAAATAGAAACACACTAAGATCAAATGAATTCTATGGGAGACAGTTATTTCTATTCAAGCTCATAAAAAAATTTCAGTAGCTTCTTCGCTATTGCCATTAAAATCCTTTTTGTGATTTTCTGAAATTTATAATAAAAAAAGTCCAAATTAGTAAATCCCTTTTTGATTAGAATATTGATCGTTAAATTCATCATTCGATTCCCTGACCAACGACACGTTAAGACCAGATTATATAGATATAAATTTATTACACTATTACCAAAGGATTATTATCTAATCCCTGGCAGCGGCACATAAAACTTGTTAAGACCAGATTATATAGATACAAATTTATAACACTATTACCAAAGGATTATTATCTAATCCCCGACAACGGTGCCAAAAACTTGTTCGACCAAAACTTTATATATACAAATTTATGACACTATTACCAAAGGATTATTATCTAATCCCCAGCAACGACGCCAAAAACTTGTTAAGACCAAATCTATGTGATGCGATCAGATAAGTGCCTGCCAAACTTCTAGTACTGCTACCCAAGAACTATTCAGTTCGAGCAACAACACCAAAAAACTTGACTACCAAATTTCAGACACAGCCACCAAAGGAATATTATCTATTTCCCCGGCAACGACGCCAAAAACTTGTTAAGAACCAAACGCTTGTATAAATGAAAAGATTGATTTACACTTTTTGTGAAATGGATTCATTTAAAATTTGAGCTGGTCTTGATCACTGCAAGTGCACAGATCGTACAAGTAATAAAAGTGGATATTAGGACCGATGATAAATCAAAAGACTAACTAGCCCATCTACTCAAGATCATTACTATTTGAACTCCATTGTTATGATGATGAGATGACTAAAAAGAATTTTACTCCTAGATTGAATTCCTTAACATACATGAAAATAGTTTCAATAGATAGTTTTAGAATTTGTGGTGGATAAACTGGATATGAATCATTGTAATAGTCGTTTGTCATATTGGTTGGCATTTGTTTATGATTGGAAACTTTGGTTTGTCAAGACATGTATTAGTATGGTTGGATTTCTCCCTTAACCATACTTTTCATTGATTAAAGGTTCATATTCATTTCTGAGACATGATTCTAATAAATTACTTGTAATATGTAACCCTTCATTCAACTATCCTCAAATTACGAGTAAGTTGGTGATCTATCTGAGTAACCCATCAAAATTCATTAGTTCCTTAGTATTAGTCTACCATACCCACAAAGAACCGCTCTATACTCTCAGGATTCTCCATCTTTGTGTCATGCAGAGGGCCTCTTGAAAATCAGAGTAAGATACTGAACCTTGCTTGGGTACACGGTACTAGTACTGGGAACAAATATATTCAAAAACAATACCAATCAAATAAATTCAAGAATTCTAATTAAGGTGCTCTTCCACCTTATGCATAAAAAAGACTATCATCAATGACCCATTCTAAAAAGAGCTCAAAATTTCCATTTGGTTCCACTCATATAAGTGACTAGCGATCTGGAAAATTCTTTAAATCATAAATGGCTTGAAAGAATAAATGAACTCCAGAAAATTTCCATCCTCCATTTAAATAAGACAGTAATGAGAAATATGATTTTATAAATAAATTCCAGCTCGAAGCTGCACTTCAATTCAATACCCAAATCCAGAAATCTAAAAGAAAACTAACTAAAATTTACACTGAAAATCTACTTAAACTAAATCTACTAAAAAGAAAAATAAAAATATACAAGAGTCTTTAACTTCTGGGACGATCACGGAGTTACTTGGCGGCTGCATTGCCACTATAGGCGTCATTTATAGACTTTCTAGTGTTGGGCCTTACTTCATTAATTGCGTTGTGGATCCCAAAAATTATGGCCCAAATTGGTCATTCTGTCGCGACATAGAAAGTCTTGTCTCGACAGAGTTTTCAGTCTTTGTCGCTGGCCTTTGTCGTAGCTTCTTGTTTTTTGTCGCGACCTGTTTTCTAGGCTTGTTCTTGGATTCTGACGTGACATACTTTGATAATGTTGCGACATAGATTTTATTTAGTAGTCTTGTTCTTGTCGCAACAGGAATTGCTTGTGTCGCGACACCAAACCTGTTTGCAACCAACTTCTTATTTCCTTCAGCTTCTGGAATTTGTCGCTACATAATATTCCTTATTGCGACAAACATTTTTCTCTTTAGCCTGTCAACTCTATCGCGGTAGAGTTTCCTCTATCGCGACAGAATTTTTTTTATTCCTTCGCAATTTCTGTCGCGACAGACTTTTCTTCTTTGGTTCTTGTTGCTTACTGAGTTATTTGTTGTGACATAGAAATTTATGTTGCGACAAACATGACTTGGCTAACCTCAGTTCTTATTCAATTTATGTCGTGACATAATCTTATCATTCCATAGCTTTTGTTGTCAAGACAGAAAAATTCTTTATCACGACATATGTTTTGCCTTCAATTCTTCACTATGTCGCAACATGAGTTTCTTTGTCACTATTTCTCTTGTGTTGCTTCTTCAACTTCTTGTTGCGACAGGGAATTCACCTCCTTCATGTTTTGTTTTTCTCGATATAAATAATCTTTGTCGCGACAAAGATTTTATTGCTCTTGGTTGTGAATTCTGAATGTTATGTCGCGATAGGATTTTCCTTGTTGTGACTCAAATTCCTCCTTGAGCCGGCTTGATTCTGAAAACTTTGTAGCAATAGAAAAACACTTGTCTCGGCTAACTTGTGTTGTATTCTTAGCATTTACGTAGCAGCAGGCATCTTTTAATCACGACGGAGTTCTTACATTGAATCTTTGGCTTTTATGTTGCGTGGAGAAATATTATCGCGACACATCTCCTTTACTATTTGCCTTGATCATTGTCACAACAGAGTCAAGGATTGTCGCGACAGTTTTCTTCACAATCTTCTTCAATAATGTCGCGACATAAAAACTCTTTATCAGCGCATTAGCTTGCTCTTTCGGCCGGGACACGCCTAGGCTTTTGTTATATATTTAGTTCTTCAGCTCGACATAGTTCCTTTGGTGCATTTTCCACTTTTTAGCTTTTTTTCTGCTTGTTTTCTCTCCTTTTTCAATTAACACCTACAAAACACAAAGTTGGTGAATATTCCATAATTTGGCATAAAAATAGATCTAAAACTGTTAAAAACATGCTAGAAAAATGGATTAAAAATAGACGAGTTTAAGACTCATCAGTGTTTCATTGTGTTGTTTTTCCTGTATGTTTGGTGTATTTTCTGTGTGTTGAGTCTTCCTTTGCTTGAGAACAAGCAAGGATCTATGTTTGGGAGTGTGTTGAGTATTCAAACTATTCACCTTATCCTACATTTTTAGGTGACTTTGAGGGTGTTTTGAGAAGTGTTTTATGGCTTCATGTTGTTTTCTTGGAATTTGATTTATAGATAGCTCTTAGGAGTAAACTGAAGAAGATTGAGGCAAAAATGGAGTTGCAATGAAGAGGATAATGCATATTTGGAGTTGTAGTAGCAGCGTGCATCACGTTGTGGCTTGAAGCCCTTCATCCTGCGGCGTGATGCCCCTTCACATTGCAGCATGAGTTACATCATGCTGCAGCATGAGTCTCCATGTTGCAACCCTAATTTGTCTTGATGAAATCCAATAGCTACCTAGTTTTGTCACACTGCAGTGTGAGACCATTCACGCTGAGCGTGGGTGTCGAGGCTTGTCAAATTGGAAAGCCTGGATCAGCTCAAATCGAGGCTTCTAAAAGGCATAAAGCTAGGGCTTTCTGGGGGGACTTTTGGAGAGGAAAATCTTGAAGCAAATGGGTGGAGGCTAGAGAGCAAGAAGGGGAGGAGATCATAGTTCTTCTTCAAATCCAAGTTTCCATTTCTCTTTTCTATGTTTTCACTTGACTTGTGGATGGTAATTCCCTCTATTTTGTTCTAAACCGTTAAAGCTAGGGTTTTGATGTAGTTTAGCAAAGAACTATGGAGTAAGGTTTTTGTTTGTAAACTTTGATGTTTGGATTTTATTATATTGAATGTTTTATCTAGTTTTTCTTTCTCACTCTTATTTGATCATCCATATCATGTGTGTGACCTAATTTGAGGTTGAGAAACAATTAGTGGGTTAGAATATGGATAGCGCATCATGTTTCATCATAGAATAGAGATATTTGTGGGTTGCATGTGGTTTGTTGAATTGTAATGCTTACTGCATCTTAAGTCATATGGGTTTGAGGTAGAAGTACAATATGATGAGTAATTTTATATTCATTTTATCCCCATATTTTGGTTAGTATTTCATAGTTTCTATGATATTAATAAGTGTTTTAACACCGTTTTCATTCCTATTTGTAATTAGGACAAAATCCAAGGCTTTTAGGCAATATGAAGCAAAAACGAAGTGGAAAAGTCCTAAAATCAGCAAACTCTACTACAGCATGCAGTAGAAGCTGCTGTCTATTGATGTTTTAGTCTCTATGGTGACTTCTAAAGGCTCACCTCTTGCCATAAACATATTCTAGACTTCAAGAGCTTCTTGCACAAATATAAGTTCGGATGACAAATTATGGACTTGGGAAGTTGAGAGTTCAAAACAGAAAGTTCAGCACAAAGCACAAACGGTGGATTGGTTGCTCAACCGGTTGACCGGTTTTTCAGGGCCAATTATCAAAAAGTTTGCTGATAAGCCCATTTTAGGCCCATTTTGGGTTCAATTTGAGAGCTATAAAAGCCAAAAAGCTTTAGAAAATGAGGAGAACGAATTTAGGGGTTTCTTGTGGTGGAAACACCCTAAGAACCAAGTCTTTTGAAGGGGAGTAACTTGAAGAAGAACGAGAAGATTTGAAGAGAAGAAGGACTTCATCTCCACATTAGTTTTATTTCTTCTCCTCATCTCATGTTCCTTTGTACATCTATGGTTGTATTTCTTCCAATCATGAACGAATTTCATTTTCTAGGGTTTTAGATGTAGTTTGTTTATGATTTATGTATTTGAACATTGTTTTACCTTCTATTTGATATTTGAAGCACATTTTGTATTAAATGCCCTATTCTATACTTCATATTTATTGATGATTGTACATCAATGATATATTTGTGGTTTAATTCGAGATCTGAGAAGTGAGAGTTGAATTAAACATGTTTAGGGCATCTCACTTCACCATTGACAAGAAATTCTCCTGGGTTTTATGTGGTAATTATGGCTTCTCGGGTTTATTGCCTTCTTAGGGCGTTTGGGTTGAATATAGATGCAAAATACCTAAGTTATAAGGGTAGAATGTGGGCTATTGAGAGAGATTCACATGTGCAATAGTGAGGCTTACCACTAATAGGTAATTAGAATGTCATTTGGGAGTAAATTGGATCATGATGTATGAGGATTAACCAAATAAAGTATAAACCCTAGGTTTTCCATATTTCATTTCACCCATTTCACATATTAGTTTAGGTTTTCAGTTTATTAGTTGTTTTTATTCTCATCTTCACCTTATTTCATCATCCAGATAAAGTTAGGACTATTTTAATTTTAGTACTTCGTAAACTAATCCTTGTGGGAACGATACTCTTACTTCTTACACTATATTAATTGAGGACATGCGTGCACTTGTGCACATAGGTGTATTATTTTATATACATGCATTTGCGTGGCATTGTTGCCAGAGCTTAGGTGTTTTTACTAATATTGATACTAAGTAGTCATTCTTTACTTTGGATTTTTCTTTTGTTTTTGTGTATTTTATTTTAGTTTGTTCATATCCTTTTAGTTTTTTTTTTCTTTGCTTTGAAATTTTTGTTTTTGTTTTATAGGTTTCAATCAATTTTTTTTTCTTTGCTTTTAGTTTGTTCAAATCCTCGTGGGAACAATACTTTTACTTTTTACACTATATGAATTGAGGACACGAGAGCACTTGCGCACATAGGCGTATTATTTTATATATGTGCATTTCAGCCTATCAATTTTTTGGCATTGTTACCAGGGATTAGGTGTTTTTACTAATATTGATACTAAGTAGTCCTTCTTTACTTTTGATTTTTCTTTTGTTTTTGTGTATTTTATTTTAGTTTGTTCATATCCTTTTTGGTTTTTTTTTTCTTTGCTTTCAAAATTTTTTTTTTTATAGGTTTCAATCAAATTGGATCCTTTTGTGGAATTGACAACTGAGATGTCCCTACTCACTCAACAACTAATATTAAGGCAAATGGCCAATAAAATATCATCAAAGAGTGACAAATCAAGTGAGGAGTAAAGGGTGGCGACCATATGCATCGATGGATTATGTTCAATATGGGGGTACCCCATATTCGAACAATCATAATTTTGGATGGGACCATCACTCAAACACCTCATGGGACACAAGTCATAACACTCTTCAATCTCAACGAGCCTAAAGATCAAGCTTAGAAAAATCTATGAATGGATTAAGAGGAACTCAAGCTGAATCTACCATGGCACAACCTGAATTTTCAAGATCAATGGTTGAAACAGACTATTCTCAAGCTGGGTTGCCTAGGTTTCTTGTTAAAAATGAGTTGAGTCAACCTCCACAAAAGTAAATGTCAAACTTAAGGCAACCATGGCTGAACTTAGAAAATCTCAAGCTCCATTCATGGAGGAGGTGCACTCAACTCCACAAGAGAAATCAAATGTTAAAAATGGCCGGAGTGGATGAATTAGCTTTCACAATGCCCGAATTGGCTAAGACTATGGCTGAAATGCCTAAGGAAGAGGCAAGTGATAATATTCAAATTCAACCAATACCATTCTAGTGCTTGAAAGAAGAGATGACTCAAAAGGCTACTTCTTATACTCAACTTGGACTTGAGAAAGAACAACCTCGACAAGAAAATGGAATGAGTATACAAGAACTAGTGGCCAAACACATGAATAAGAGAAAGAGCATGGCTAAAATTTCCTTTAAAGGACGACATGAGAGCTTGTCATCCCTCCTTGAGGTGATTAGAGAAGAAAAAGACTTGAGCTACAATGAGGATATCACCTCAAGAAACAATGAAGAACTTGAGAAACTTACAAGAGGAGATGATGATGCACAAGATTTGAAAGCCTTAGTTGTAATGGAAGATGAGCCAACTTCTCTAAAATCCCATGACACGACAAAAAATGAAGTTCTAAAGACTATTTTGAAGATGGCTTCATAAGGAGACATGCATGAAGAGTTGAAAATTGAGGAAGTAATCCCCATGTCCAAGGTGGAAGAGTACATCATTCAGTTGAACAAGGAAATGGAAGCTACCATTGTGACCTATAAAGAAAAAAAAAAAAGATCGTGGAAGATTATGTGCCCAAGATGCTATTAGACCACAACTATCGATTCTTTAGAATAGATAGAGGAGGTAATCACCATTCTATCCATAGTTGGTAGAGTCTAGCTAGACTCTACAAAAACGAAGCAGCTTCTTGGGAGGCAACCCAAGCATTTCTTCTTTTCCTTTCTTTATTTTTAGCTTTCTTGTTATTTTGGAGTCATTTTGAGTCTTTGTGAGTTTTATTTTTTTATATTTTGTGTTCGTGTGTTTTGTAGGTTCAAAGGCTCAATATTATCTCAAGCATGAAGAGGATAATGCATGAAGTGTATCCTTAATGAGGGTAAGCTAGTGTATTTCTTGTTTTACACTTAAATTTTTTCAAAGAAATCGCCTTCACGTTGTGACATGAGAACCTCACATCGTGATGTTAGTAGTGGGGGAGAAAACAATCCTCTATCACGTTGCGACGTGCGATTCAGACGTCGCAACATTTGACTATAGCATTATAAGGAACCTTATCTCACGTTGTGACTTGAGATCTCAATTTCACGACGTGACCCCTATTTTTCAAGCCTAAATGTTTCATTATATTTTGAGTCAAACAATCTCCAATTTGAATTACTCTCATCTCTTACCTTCATTTGAGCACTTTTCCAACTCTTAAACCCCTTCAAAACTCTTGATGCCTTCAAAAACAAGCAAATTTTAAGACCCCCACCAAGTGTTTGTGAAAATGCCTCAATGCACTTAAATTGTAGAGATTGCATCCAAAAAGGCACCCTAAGCATTCTTTCTCTGAAATATCTCTCTTATACACCATTGAGAAATTATTTTGAGCTTAGGGGTATCATATTCTTGGAATATTGAAGATGCATGGTAGGAGACTATGATAACCAATGTAGGGTGGTGAGAAACCTTGATTCTTATGCAACACTCAAGCAATGGCTATGATAAACTCTAATCATCAGGGAAGTCCCCTCTACCTCTCTATTTTTAATGTTTATATTACATTGAGGACAATGTAACGTTTGAGTTTGGGGTGAAAATGGGTTGCGGTTTGGTTTGATTTGTGCATGCTATGGTAGCCCTTGAATCTTTGAGCCTTATAGTGTTTTGTTTGTGTTTTTGTTAGTATTGCTATTTTTGTTGTGTTAGTTTGTTTAGTCAGTTGCTTGTTATTGTCTTTGCATGTTTGTTTGCTTTATGTTTTTGCTTGTGTTAGTTTTTATGCATATTTGTGTGTTAGTGTATCCATGCATGTTCTTTTTCTTTTAGTTTTTTTGTGTTTTCGTGTTTCAATTGAGTTGAATTAGGTGTCATGCCAACTCTTTGGAAGATACATGAATTATTATTATTATTATTATTATTATTATTTTTGAATTTCAATGTTGACCATCATTTGGAATACTTGGGTATTTGCTTGATTTAGGATTGTTGTGCATGATTAGTTGTGAGTGACATTGTTTGGTCATCCCCCATTTCTTTCAAGAAGCTATTTCTTATGGGAACTTGTACACACACACACAATTGATCTTAATTATATACCTTGGTTTCGACCCCCTTTGTTGAAATTGAATTTGCTTTGAGGTTGTTTAAATTTTAAGTGGTGGGACACCTTTCAAAGGAGGATTGCCAATGAGCCCCAGCAAAAGAAAAGTTTGTAAAAACAAAAGAAAAATATGAAAAAGAAATAGAAAAGCAAAAAGAAAAGAATGAATAAGTGAGTTGACCTAATCGGAATCTTGAGCACAGTCTGAGGGGCCTTTCAAAGCCTAATGCCCTAAGCCAACTGGCCAGGAGTCATTGACTTCTCTACTCGCTACATAGGACAGAAGATGGGTCATTCTCACAAGTAGATGCTTTGGTTTTCCAATTGAGTGTTTGGGGTGAAGTTCGAGGGAAACTTAATACCCAGTGCCTTTAACCAACTAGTGGGGAATGGACAAGATCCTCGTTACATGGATATTTTCCTAGAACTCCTTAGCATTGCATCCTACTTAAGATTGTGTGTTTGAATAAAATTTATCCTTGTCTAGTTAGCTTCTTTCAAAAGAACAAATTGAGTTTGAGTTTGGGTGTGTGGAAACCTTTGCATCTATTTGAGATCTACGCTCACATATTTTCACCAAGTTCCCTTAGGAAAGGTTGTTGAAATTTTGGGGGCTAGCTTCTTATGTTCACCATGCTCATTTTTGCGTTGTCCTTATTGTTTGCAATGCTTTTTGTATCCCCATGTTGGTTACTTGTTACTTAAGAACTCATTCATTATGTCCTTTTGATTGGTTGACTAGCGCCTTATTCATCTCAATTGTGTCGTTTGTGTTTAGTTCTTGCTTAGTTTAGTTATCATGTCCCAGTTTGTTTGTTGTAGTCTTAGTTTGTTTTGTGTTGTCTGGCAGGGACAGTAAAGATTTAAGTTTGGGGTTGTGATGAGTATATTTTATACTCATTTTATCCCTATATTTTGGTTAGTATTTCATAGTTTTTATGATATTAGTAACTGTTTTAACACCGTTTTCATTCCTATTTGTAATTAGGACCAAATTCAAGGCTTTGAGGCCATATGAAGCGAAAACGAAGTAGAAAAGTCCAAAAATCAGTAAACTCCGCTACAACTTGCAGTAGATACTACTATCTTTTGATGTTTCAGTCCATATGATGACTCCTAAAGGCTCTTATCTTGCAATAAACATATTCTAGACTTCAAGAGCTTTCCAACAAGACCAAGTTTGTGCAAATCGGAGTTTTGATGACAAAACTATGGCCTCAGGAAATTAGGAGTACAAAATAAAGAGTTCAGCACAAAGCACAAACAGTTGATCGGTTGCTCAATCGGTCGACCAGTTTCTCGGGGGCCCATTATCAGAAAGTTTGTTGATTAGCCCATTTTAGGTACGATTTGAGAGCTATAAAATCCAAAAAGCCCTAGAAACTGAGGATAACAAATTTAGGGGTTTCCTAGGGTGGAAACACCCTAAGAACCAAGTCTTTTGAAGATGAGCAACCTAAAGAGAAGAAAGATTTGAAGAAGAAGGACTTCGTTTCCATTGCAGTTTATTTCTTCTCCTCATCTCATGTTTCTTTGTACATTTATGGTTGTATTTCTTCCAATCGTGAACTAATTTCGTTTTTTAAGGTTTTAGATGTAGTTTGTTTATGATTTATGTATTTGAACACTGTTTTACCTTCTAATTGATGTTTGAAGCACATTTCTAATAAATTCCCTACTCTATTCTTCATATTTGTTGATGATTGTACATCATTGAGATATTTGTAGTTCAATTCAAAATCTGAGAAAACAGTTGAATTAGACATGTTAGGGCATCACACTTCACCATTGACAAGAAATTCTCATGGGTTTTGTGTGGTAATTAGGGCTTCTTGGGTTTGGCATGCACTCTGGGGTTTTGAGATTTGAGTAGAGATGCAAAATACAAGTTCTATGGAGTGATATGGGTTGTCAGGGAGAGAGATTCACATGTATGCAATAGTGGGAACCTATTAATAGGTGACAATGATATCATTTAGGAATTAAATTGGATCATGATGCATGAGGTTAACGATGAGTCTAAGCCCTAGGTTTTCCATCTTTCATTTCACTCATTTCACATGTTAGTTTAGGTTTTCAGTTTATTAGTTGTTTTTATTCTCATCTTCACCTTATTCCATCATCTAGATAAAGTTAGGACTATTTGAATTTTAGTACTTAGGAACCTAATCCTTGTGGTAACGATATTCTTACTTTTTACACTATATTACTTGAGGTGATGCGTACACTTGCGCACATAGGCGCAATATTTTATATACACATATTTTAGCCTATCACAATACAACCTTGTCTAAGGATTGAGTGTTATTGCTTGAGACAGAATAACGTAGAGTGAGAAATTTGTCATCAATATATAATCCAAGAATCGAAGAAATCAAGTAGGACCTCTCCTTAGGGAATTGTTAGATAAAGTCAAAACCCCAGGCTTTCAAATTATAATTTTCACCTTCTCACAGTTAATTGGATGCTTTACATAGAGTCTTACTTAGATTAGTTTAGTTTTAATTCAAATCCCCCATTGTGAGCATCTAGATAAAGTTAGGGTTGATTCAATTTCAGTAATTAGAAAAACATTAATCGTCGTGGGACGATACTCGTACTTAATCATTATACTACTTGAGGTGACGTGTGCATTTGCGCACATAAACGCATATAATTTTAGAGACATGTTTTGTGCTTATCAATCGTCGTGTTGGATATCCAGCCATGAGTGATTGCCAAGGAGAGAAAAATTATGATGGTGGTAGATATGATTACAGGGCTGAAGGTCTTACAGAAGTTTACACCATGAACTTGTTGAAAACCTTTAGCAACTAATCTAGCCTTGTGCTTGTCAAGGGTTCCATCCGCATGATACTTAGTTCCAGAACTCCCATTTGCATTGCACAATGTTGTGATTGGGAGGAGGGGGGAATGAGGTCCCACGTCTTATTTTTTAAAAGAGACTCAAATTTAGCTTGCATTGTGGCTTTCCAATGGGGTGTGGATAGTACTTCAGCCATGGTCAGAGGCTCTAATGTAGGAGAGGCCAAGGTAGACAAAAATTTTTTTGGTTTAACAATACCATACTTGGCTCGTGTCTGCATGCGGTGTATGGAGCAAGCTGTTGCAGTGGTTGGAGACTGAATGGAGGAAGGAACCAGTGAAGACAATGAAGAGAAAAAAAAAAGGTGAGAAAGTTGGTGAGGGCGATGGACATTGAAAAGGAATTGTAATAAGAGCAAAGTTATTAGGATAAGGAACAAACAAATCAAAGGAGTTGGAAGGGTTAGGATTTTGGACAACTATTGAAAGATAAAAATGAGGTACAAAAGCAAAAGTTGTTTGAGAAGGAAATGAAAATAGAGATGGTGAAGGAAAAGGGGCAGAAGGAGTAGTATTAGGAGAGGACGACGAAGTAGGGGTAGGTGGATGAAATAGATCAAGATAGGGGAACCGTGTTTCATCAAAAGTGACCGATTAGGAGATGTACAGTCTGCCAGAGGGATGTAAGCATTTATATCCCTTGTGACATGGGTTGTAGCCAAGAAATAGACAAGGGGATGTATGAAAGTGAAGTTTGTGAGGGTTATAGGGTCTCAAGTAAGGGTAGCAAACACAGCCGAAGACTTTAAGAGAATGATAATTGGTTAAATGACCAAATAGAGCTTCAAAAGGTGATCAATTATGAAGAATGACAGTTGGGAGACGATTAAGCAAATAAGTAGCAGATTCAAAAGCCTCCCACCAAAACTTTAAATGCAAGGATGCCTTTGGGAAGAGAGTAAGGCCAGTATCAATAATACTTCGATGTTTTCTCTCAACTTGGTCATTTTGTTGATGAACATAAGGACAAGGGTGTCTAAACACAATGCCAAGAGATTGTAAAATTGGAAGAAGTCTTCGATATTCACCACCCCAATCAAATTCAATACATTGAACTTTAGTAGTAAATTGTCTTTCAACAAAGGAGATAAACTGTTGTACAATATTAGCAACTTCCGATTAACCAAAGTGGATAAACCCAAACATATCTTGTATAGTCATCTACAAATGATACAAAGTACTAGTAGCCATCAGTCGAAGGAAATGGAGCCGGCCCCACATCTGAATGTATTAGTTGAAAAAGGGTGAGAAGTTTGTTGAGGTACTGAAGGAAAAGAGGATTGACGAAGCTTTCCATGTTGACAGGCCTCACAAAAGGACATAGTTGATGTTGGGCCAGTGTGGATCTTTAAATGTTGAAGAACCTGCTGAAGCATGATCGGATGAGGATGACCCAGCCGATCATGCCATATGGAGAGTTGGTGGTGTCTTTTATTATAGGAGGAGAAAACATGACAATAGGTTGCAATTGAGATAGTGTTGCAATTAGGTTGCACAACTGGAGCTAAGGAAGAAGAAGATGGCGTAGAATTGGAAGGGAAACTACTGTAGGAAGAACCAAGTTGAGGAATGTCAAGTTGATAAAGGCCATCATGTAAATGACCTTGGACTAAAATCTGCTTCATGACTTTGTCCTTAACATAACAACAAAAGGCATCAAATTCAACAATGACATTATTATTAATGGTAAATTTGGATATGCTTAGGAGATTCTTTTTTATTGAAGGGACCAACAAAATATTACGAAGATGGAGCAGAAGTCATTGAGGTACCAAGGAACAAAATCCAGCATAGTACCTAGACAGTGGTGCCACATGGTACCTAGACAATGGAGAACATGGCCGAGAATGGATTCGGATGCAGTCATCAACAACCAACTGAGAAGAAACTGATCTAGTCTATGCCAATGAACAAAATCTAATTAAGCTTAATCACTGAAGGATTCCAGAGAGAGCTGAAAGATTTTGTACCTAGAAAACTAGCCCAAAATCATAAAGCTTGAACAGTTGGAAGCACTTGAGATTTTCAGAGAACATAGTTGGAGTGATCTAGATTTACACTGACTATAGGAAGTATTGAGGGCAGTGTTAATGGCAGATGATGGCTTGAAGGGGACGCCATTGACGGTTCTTGAATTAGCTCGGATACCATGATAAAAGATATAAAAACCGTAATATTCTCATTATTGTGAAAGATTTTTCTAAAACCAATTACAACTGAAACTTGGAGAGGAAGCTACACACATATATATACAGCAGCGAAGCATTCTAGAAGGATAATATTATCTCTAACAGATTGGAGTGGGGATGGTGGTTACACGGATTTGATTAGAGTGGTGCAACGGTGTATCATATTTATCATAGTAACTCAAGTTAAGATGTTTTAGTTTATAAAGTTAGCCGATGCCATCAGGTATGCAACTAAAGTTTTTCCTCCTCATACGTATGAATAATTCCAATGACGATAGCTGACAAATTTCACTGAGAATTTCCCTTAGATTGTAGGCATCAAGAGCTAATTTCCTTAAGGAGTGTAAACCAGACAAAGATGGCCATTGAAAATTCCTTAAACCCAAATTGCTAACAAAAAGATGGTCTCCCCAAGTTGTCTGGCAATTTGTTGAAGTTTGGACAGCACTGGATAACGAGAATTTTAAGCGATGTCAAATTACAAATACTCTTCGCAAGATTCACAAGGTTTTTGCAGTTCTTCAGAAACAAATATTGCAGTCCTCTTAAACGTTGATTTGATGATGGTATCTCTTTTATGGAAATTTTATTTAAATAAAGCTTTCTTAAGCACTCCATATCTTGTAGGATTTCTGGAAATCTCTCTAGTTTTGAACAACCATAGCAAGATAGAGTTTTAAGGGATTTGAAATCACAACTGAATTGTGATGAAGCCATTTTTCCTACAGGTCTTACTAGTCCATGCATGGTTAGGCTCCTTATACATTGTTAGTAAAACAGACTTAAGATGATATACAATAGATTAATAATTTATATATGCATACCAATAATTGTTAAAACCTGAGGAACTAGATCAAATTGAAAGTTTAATTAATTTGTTCTAAAAGGTCAAGGTAGCAAAGATTACCACAAGAGTACAGAACTTAATTTTTTTTTTTTTGCTCTAAACAGTTTGTCCTCTTTCATGTTCTTTTCCTCTTTCTCTTTCAATTCATTTGAAAATTTCCATTCACCTTTTCGTCTTTATCAATATATATATTATATTCTACAAGGCCATCCACATAGTACTGAATAATTAATTATGTTGATCTCTCAAACGACTCAAGTGCTTAACACATTTGATTTACTATTTTTTTTTTTTAAGTTTTAAAAGATAATTTACAAAATCTATTTTGTTTTTGAAATTGAGGTCTTTAATCTTACTCCTTGATCTTAACCTGATTTGTCCTTTCAAAACGCACTTAGTTATTTTCCTTGTTATTATTATATTAAGTTTATTTTTATTTTATGGAGATTCTTGAGTTCTGGGTAGATAGTTAAAGATGTTCGATCAATGGGAATCTCAATAAAGGTAACATTTAAGGACCTTGCGGTTAGCCTTATCTTCATTTTAATATCGGTATTTCTGAGTTTTTAAACAGTTCCCCAGATATTCATTTCTGGGAGGTCTTGATCAAATATCAATGGCGGAAGTGATATGGAAACCTACAACTGAAGGTGTAAACTGAGTATGTAGAAGAAGATCTTTAAGAAAGACCCAATTAATTTTACAGCATAACCCAGTTCATTTAGATGGTTCCTGTTCATATTCATGGTGGCAAATCAATCCCAGGCTTCATCATCCTTGAATACATCGAAGAAACATGGCCACAGAATCCTGCTGCCTCAAGATGCTTACCACAGGGCCATGGCTCGGTTTGGATCAAATTTAGTGAAGAAAAGGTGATTTATTGTAAACTTTTTTTGTTTTAATTATAATAAACATATTTTCTGGTTTGCTTCTCCTTCTGGATCGACATAATTTTCTGACTTCAAGCCCTCTAGATTCGTATAGTCTTGGTGTTGGAAAGAACAAGGTGATTGAACATCCTGATTTGGTCTTCAACCAGTATTATTAGACATTTGATATTCCATAAGGTTGTGTTTGGTTAATGTAAAATATTAACGACAAAAATGTTAAGGAAAATTGTTTTCTTATATTTGGTTGCTTAATACTTTTTTTTTTTTTTGTAAATTAAAATATAAATAAAATTACTTTATTTTTTTTTAATATATTCTAGTTTCAAGTTAATAAATTGTTCCCATTGAGAGGATCCTCCGTTATTCATTTGTCGTGTTTTAACGTGAGCAGCAGCTTGGTAAGCATAATGGGCAATAATTGCCAAAAACTTTATATATTCTTAAATTATTTAATCTTTATATTAATGAGTTAAAATAACTAAAAATAAGTTTGAAGTAGAAAGAAAAATAACACATCCTTATAATTATATTTTATTTTCCTTCTTTTTTTTTCTTTCATACACTTTTTCCTCTCTATTTTCTTTTTCTTGCATTTTCCTAAATAACCTAAACCCTTCATTCTAAGAACAATTGATAATGGTGGTATCAGATGGCCAGCATATGTTCAGTCTTCAGAATTGCCGGAGCGGAACAAGAGAAGGCAATAGAAACAACAGAACAGCTGAAAATCATAGAAAGAGAAAGGGGGTTTAGGGACAAAGTTCTTTAGTGGGGATGGGATAGGACTGGTAGACATAGCTTTTGGTTGGCTTGCTTACTTGTATGAAGTTGTAGAAGAAGTATCAGCTGTTAAAGTGCTGGATGCCTATACATTCCCTCGACTGCATGCTTGGATTCAGAATTTTAAGTGCCACCATGATAAAAGAAAGTCTGCCTAAAGCAAGGGTACCTCGCACTTCGAAATTGTTGTTACTAGTTGGATATGCCATCTTTAATTTGTTAGTTTAATTTATTAATTATGGACTAGGTATAATCATATTACAATTTTAATTGTATGCTAATTATGGATCATTTATGGGATGGTTTAATATTAATTAGTTATGGGTTCATGGTTCTATCTTATAAATTCTTTAGTAAGTTTCGTTGAATGAAAGCTTAATTGTTACTTATTACTCTATATATATATATATATATATATATATATATATATATATATATATAAGTAAATAGAGTCACTGGAAATTTATTGTAAAGTTTGGTAGAACACGCACGGGGAGAAGGAAAGATTCATCTTCGGCCTAGCCATCTTTCTCTTTGATCTTGCTTCTGAATTTTTTGAAATAAATGACTGACCCAGTAATTCGGATCTATGTCAGGTATATTTTTGATATGAATTGATATGCTTCATTATTTCAATAAAGTTGTGCTTTATAAATGCTTTGATAGGGTTTGAAAAATAAGGCTCGTGAGCCCACACACCGAACCCGAGAAAGGCGACCAGTGACACGAGGGCCCACTAGTTGAATTCCAAAGGGCTTACTTGATAGGGCACTGGGGCACTTTCTAAAGCTGACATTCCGACCTTACGGGACGGCCTAGAAAAGGGTCCAACCCGGCTGTTTGAGCCAATTATGGTAAAGTCTCTCGGAGAGATGGGAAGCAGAATAATCTCGATAATATATTAAAGAAAATCCTGAATCTTATCAATAGGAAGGAAGACTATCCCGAGTAAACTCTTTCTTTCTATATCCTGTTCCCAATCCGATATAGACTATAATAGAAATATCCCATCAATGGAAAGACTCTAATTACCATCCATTGGTTGAACATCACATAAATACAAGGCCACCCCATCGGTGAAAGGTATGCCAATACTCATACGTGAACATACGCTACACATTCGCCCTCTGAGCAGTCTCTTTTCTCTCTTAGAAAGAAACTGACTTAGGCATCGGAGCGGCCACGGGCAAAGCCCTCGCCGACCCCCCTTCTTTCTTGTTTTGCGGAGGTGTCACTTTGAAGCGTGACCGACGATTGTGACAGCGATCCGATCTCGTAGAACTGATCCAGCGGCTACGGCCCGACCCAGGCCCGGTGGTTGGTCGACCCAGGCGACCCCCACACGCTCAGCGGTTCCAATTGAAAGGCATCATCGGTTGGCGCGATGCGTAGAACGGCGGTTCAGCTATAAATATTGCGATCTCTCGATTCGCGTGGTATCGACACGAACCTGGCGGGAAGCAGCGTTAATCCTCGGGATGCGGGGCCGGCCGAGGCGGCGCGGACGGCCGACCTCCCGGCTGCGTTGGAAGCAATGCAAGCGAAACCGCGAGCGAGGTGGAGGCACTCGCCTCCACCGATCAACGACGAAGAGTTAGAACGGTTCCTTTGACGGTCAGGCGCCCCACGGGGAGCCACGGCGAGGCTCGAAGGCTCTGACTTTCCACTCACGAGGAGCAACGCACAGTCGATATTCCCAAGATGTTAGAAGAGCGAATCTAAGCAGACGAGCGAGGACCACAATTAACTACGAAGAGGAGAGCTGACAGGCAATGCGAGGAAGCGTCCAGCGGGGAATGGAGAGACTACGCCACCCCTCGGCCCGGGAGGCGGCAAAACTATCATGGGAGGCGGAGGTTGAGGCCTCCCGACAAAAGAGCTGAAGCCGTGAAGGGAGGTAGTAAGAGGGCTGGCGGCTCCCGATCACATGGATACTTTGGTACAACAAACTGAATCACCCTTCACAGCCGAAGTGCTTCACTTCCCTCTTCCAGCGAGATTTAGGATGCCACAAGTGGAGGTGTTCGATGGTGTCAAGGATCCAGTCGATCACCTCAACACTTATAAAAACCAAATGGAGGTACGCATGTGGTGTCGAGGACCCTATGCGTCACGAGCTTTCGCCACCACGCTAAAAGGTCCAGCCTTGGCCTGGTTTAACAGGCTTCCACCTTCATCAATCCCCTCGTTCAGAGAGTTGTCCATTGCGTTTATCTCCCACTTCATCGGAGCCAGAACATACAGAAAGCCGAGTTACCACTTATTGACCGTCAAGCAGGGCTCGCAGGAAAGCTTGAAATCCTACGTGCAAAGGTTCAACGCCGAGTCTCTAAAGGTAGATATACCCGATGAAAAGTTCGTGATCACGCATTTCATTCTTTGGCTTGGAGTGCGGTCAGAAGATCGTGTTTCCATCTCCAAAACCCTAAGCAAGCATAGTTTGAGGTGCTCATAAAAGCGAGAAGTATATTAACCGGTGAAGAAGCGCCTTAGCCACACAAAGGCTCCTCCACTCATAAAGAAAAAGCGAGACGAATGACAGCGAGGACGAAGCCCGACAAAGTGGCTAGGAAGCGTCTCGAAGAAGAATGGAGAAACGGTCCCCCGAGGCGTGGGAACCTCGAGAGCGTTTGGGTCCACACTAATCAGAGGCGGCTTGACGTTATACGCCCGGCGCTTCACTCCCCTAACGGCCTGAGTATCACGGGTCTGCGTGAAGTCTGAGAAACGAACGAGTTCCTGAGGTGGCGACGAATGAAGTCGGACCAGTAACGAGACAACTCGAATCTTTGCGAGTTCCGTAGGGACTATGGACACCGCCGCGGACGATTACATACAACTCAAGAAATAGAATACTTAATACGGCGCGGATACCTCCGGCCTTCATATCTCACGAAAACCAGGCTCTCCAAACTCAAGAAGCTTAGGGCCGGACCGGAGTCTCGACAAGCACCACCTCGGCGGATGACGGCTCGACACCAACAACCCCTTGGTGAAATCCAGGTAATCTCAGGAGGATTTGCAGGAGGAGGAGAATCTAGCTCAGCACGTAAGGCCCACCTACGGAGCATTAGGTCAACGGAGGTAGCGGAAATACAAGCAGTGTTTAAACTACCACGACTCAACATGTCGATCACTTTCTCTGACTCAGACTTGGAGGGATGCCAACACCCTCACGACGACCCACTGGTAGTTCGTGCAGTGGTGGCCAACAAAACAGTTCATCGGGTCCTAATTGACAACGGGAGTTCAGCTGACATCATCTTCGCGTCAGCCTTCGATAAAATGGGCATCGGAAGGAAAGCTGGAACGTCAATGCTCTAGGGTTCTGCGGGGAAAGGTATTACCTCTCAGCTCAATACAGCTGGTACTCACCTTGGGAGATCCCATGCGAGGAGCAGTAGCGGCAAAGATTCACCGTCGTAGATGCCGATGCGCCTGCAACATGTTGCTAGGCAGACCCTCTCTCAATGCAATGAAAGCCATCCCCTCCGCATACCATATGATGATCAAGTTCCCTACTGTAAACGGAGTGGGAATGGTTCGAGGAGACCAGCGGGTGGCCAGGGAATGCTACTCAGCATCCATGAAACAAAAAACGGTTGACAACATATACCTGGATGAGCTCGACATGCGTGACGAGGTGCTCTCCGACCAGGCCATCGGAAGAATTTGGAACCCGTATTGGGCGGCAGCCGGAACATCGCTATATCGGATCGAAGCTAGCGGAGAACCTGAATATACTTATCAGTTTTTAAAACAAAACAAGGCGTCTTCGCATGGAAGCAGGTGGATATGGGAGGAATTGATCCTCAGTGTCACTCTCACGGTGAGCGTCGGCCATCCTTCAAACCAATCCAAACAAAAGGAGGGCTTCACAGGGAAAGGCAAAAAGCCATCAACGAGGAAATTAGCAAAATTCCTCGGCCGGGAAGCGTCGGGAGGTAGAATATCCTGAATGGGCGCGTAGTACTCGTCGAAAAAGCCCGGCGAGTCGCGACTTCTGCGCCGACTTCGCGACATTAACAAAGCATGCCCAAAGAGCGGTTTCCGGTTGCCACTGGGTCGACCTCGCCATTGGATGCCAACTGCCGGGTCGTAGGCTCTCGACTATGGATGCCTTCTCATTCTGACCAGTTGGTATGCACTCGGGCGACGAGAAAAAGACCTCGTTCGTCACGGTAGCGGGAACTTGTGCTATCGTGTGATGCCGTTTGGGCTAAAAATCACGCGGGAGCTACATATCAGAGGTTGGTAAAGATCGGTTGTTTTAGAACCGAGTTAAACAGTCTGAGTATACATAAGATGACATGCTAGTATTAAAATCCATCTGGTAAGGCTCCATACTTCAAATCTATCCCCGAGCGTTTGGATCTTGAGAAACTACAACATATTGAATCGAGTCGAAGTGCGCGTAGCGTATCGGTAAGGAAATTCTGGGTTTCATAGTCAACCACCGAGGAATTGAAGCAAATCCAGACAAGATAAAGGCTGTACTCGACATGCCTTCGCCATCAAGTATAAAGGAAGTTCAGCGCCTAACAGGAAGGATTGCTGCCTTAAGCCGATTCGTATCCAGGGCAAGTGACAAATGCCAACCTTTCTTCCAAGTCCTGAAGAAGGCATTTCAATGGGATATTAAGTGCGAAAGTATTCGACTTTAAAACATATTTGAGCTCTCCTCACCATTTGGTAAGTCAGTTGAAGGGCTCCTTACTCTATACTTAAATTTGTGTATCAAACTTCTCGACTATTGCTTGGTCGTCATAGACAAAGAACGAGTGCAACATCCAGTTTATTATTGCGGTCGGGCTTTGAGAGGAGCAGAGGAGAGGTACCCAAGGATGGAGAAATTAATTTTGGCCTTGGTAACGCTGACCAAAAAACTTAGCCCTTACTTCCCGGGCTCACAGCCAGAAGTCAGCGGAATGCAGATGGGCGGTGTTACATAAACGGAAGTCTCAGGAAGGCTGATGAAGTGGGCCATAGCGCGAGTTCGACATCAGATACAAGCGAAGCTGCGATAAAGACCAGTCTTGGTGACTTCGTCATGGAATTCACCTCGCGATGGGTGAAACGCTCAACAATAAATGGCCTCCCCATCCCCGGAAACTCTACGTAGATGGAATGGCAATGAGGAGGCGGAGAGCCCGGGTCTAATCGACCTCTCTAGAAGGAATAGATATCGAATACATTGGTCCGGTTCGAGCCTCAAACAGCGGGCGAATATGAGGCCGTCGCAGCGAATCTCGACCTCGCTCATTCTTTGGAAGTTGACCCGGTTAGAATTACGCGGCGATCTGGCGGTGGTAGGCGGATAGAAGATACCCTACGAGGCCAAGCGGGAGGATGATCCTATATCTCCAAAGTGCAGATTTATTGAAAAAATTCGTGTTAGTGCAGGGTGAAGCGTGTTCCAGGAAGCGGCTCGTAGACGCGAGATTCAGACCTTACGGAAGACCTCGGCGGGTCTGACACCTACTCCAGTACCTAGCAGGCCCTCTATCGATCTGCGACGTGGAGGTTGCCAGTCGAGGCCTTTCGAGGCAGAATTGGATGGACCAGATTTAGAACTATATAATAGACGGACAACTACCTGACGACCCGAAAGAAGCAGCTAAAATAAGGACAAGATCCGCCAGGTTCACTAATCATAAAGGAAGTCTGTACAAGCGAGGTTTCTTCACACCAATCCTCAAGTGCATCGCGGGAAAAAACATTGAATACGTGCTAAGAGAAGTACACGAGGGTATATGCGGAAATCACATCGGAGCTCGAGCATTGGCAGGAAAGGTCTTGGGGCAAGGGATCACTCTTGGCTACAATACTCAAAGAGCGCAACCAACCTAGTCAAGAAATGCAAGGTCGCCGAGGGGAACATCAAGATCTCACGCCTCCCCATCGAGCCCCGACGCCGATCACAGCCTCCCCGGCCTTTCCAACAATGGGGTTTGGACATACTGGGACCTTTGCCCCTTGGGAAGGGCCAATGTAAGTTCATCATCGTCGCAGTGGATTACTTCACCAAATGGGCTGAGGCCGAGCCTCTGGCCACAATCACAGAGCAAAAGATACGCAATTTTGTGTGGCGGGCCATTATATGCAGGTTTGGTATCCCAAGAGCCCTGCAATGCATAACGGAACACTGAGCACGCACCAGAGACTTCAAAGCCGAGCTCTGAATTAAAATTACTACTCGTCCCTTAGCACATCCGCAGCCTAACTAGCCAGCCGAAGTCACCATCGAACCCTTAAGGCCGCTTAAAGACCAAATTGAAGATTCCCAAAGGAAAGTGGGTAGAATACCTCCCCCGAGGTGCTACGGGCTTACAGACAACACACGTAAATCGACCCGAGAAACCCTTTCACCTAGCCTCGCACTGGCAAGAACTCCTCGGCCGAGATCGGGCTAAAGTCCCTAAGGATCGAGTTAGCAACAGTGGAACACAATGACGAGGCTCTCCGTCTAAATTTGGACCTCTTAGATGAAAAACGAGAGCTGGTTCTAAGGCGTGCAAAAGACTATCAAAGGAAGACAGCAAGGTACTACAACCAAAAGGTCAAACCCAGGAGCTACATGCAAGGTGATTTGGTCTTAAAAAAGCTACTACCTGCAAGGAAGAATCCAACACATGGGAAATTGGGCCCCAACTGGGAAAGCCCCTACATCATATTCTTAGTCGCACTGTGCGCTTACGAGCCCAAACAGAAGAGGGAAAATTTGGCATGATGCCTGAATGTAGAACATCTTAAACGTTTTTATTAGCAGTCTGGTTTGTAATCTTAAATGATTAATCAATTTTCAGTTAATGATTCGACCATTTAATGGTTATTCTCATAAGCACTACACACAACTCGTATATATATAATGCTCAGGAAAATTATATACAATAGAAGCTGAGAAAGCTCAGAGACATAAAGAAAAGTCTCTCTTTATTCCAATCGACATTCAGCCACACCGCAGGTCTCCATCGGGACAGCATCTGAAGCATTCGCATGCGCCCCTAAAAAAAAAAAAAAAACCCCTTCAGGAAGAAAAAAGGAAAATGAGATGGAAATAAATGGAAGAAGACTAGAAAGGTGGAAAAGAGGAGAAGAAGAAAAGGGATGGAAAGAGTTCGTGAGAAAGAGGGAGAAATAGATGTGGAAGAAGAGGAAAAACAAAAAAAAAGGGCGGAAGGAGCTCAGGCGGAAGAAACAAAGGAGAATGAGATGTGGAAAAAGATGAGAAAGAATGGTAAGGAGCAAAGGAGGAAGGAAGAGAAAGAAGAACAGAATGGAGAAGGCGACGCAAGAAATGCATCGCCCTCTCCGGGCGCATTCCCTAGCACGGAGCTAGGGAATAACATGACTCCCATAAAGGGGAGACTAGGGAAAAACACAACTCCCACAAGCATAAATCCGAAAAAACTGCACCAGAATCTTCAAGTGGATCCCCAGCAAAAACAACCAGACTCCGACGCTTCATCTCGCCCAGATTTCGGGTACGCACCAAAAGAAGCAGAATATTCAAAGTAAACTCCATAACAATAAAGCCGCCATTTATAAGAAGGCCAAAGCATTCGAAAAGTCACCCAAACATTCCAAATTCTCAATAAATCAGCATTAAAGACGTTCGCACCTTTCCAAGAAAATTAGAAGTCGAATGGCCCCACGCAGCAGCTCACTTTGACGAGTTCGTCTACTCTGCACAGGTCACGCTACCTGAGGAGTCGATCACCAGCCATCGCCACTTGGGCCATCGCCACTTACCATTGGGCCATCGGAGCCCAAGAAATTAATTTCGACGAGTTCGTTTACTCGGCATTAGTCACGCTACCTCGAGGAGTCGATCAGCCAGCTACATCGCCATCTCCGGGCCACGCCAAATACCGGAGTCTAACAACCACTTTGACAAGTTCGTCATGGTATCAGTCACGCCACCTGAGAGTCAAATCAACTCTCAGTTAAGACGCCACTGCCACAACGCCCGGAGCCCAAAGATCTCACTTCGACGAAGTTCGCTCTACTCGCATTGTGTCACTACCGAGGAGTCGATCACCAGTTACATCGCACCGGCCATTATCGCCACTTCTGGGCCACGCCCGTGAGCCCAAAGAGCTCACTTTGACGAGTCCCATCCACTTCAGAAAGCCACGCAGCCTTGGTGATCAAATCGCTTCAGTAACTGTTTGACGAGCCCAGCAGCTCGCATCGATGCAGCTCAACCAGCCTACATGTAATCATGCAGCCTCGAGGAGTCCATTCAACCGCGCATACCAACCGACGAGCCCAAGAACTCACATGGGACGAAGTCCATCCACTCGCAGTTTCACGCAGCCCTAGTGGATCCAAATTAGTCTTCAGTAACTATCGACGGAGCCCACCAACTCACATTGACGCTCAACAATCCAGCCGCAGACACGCAAACTTGCTGAATCAATCCACTCTCAGCGAGCCATCCGACTGAGCCCAAGAAATTTCACTTCGACGTAGTTCACCTACAAGATAAAATCACGCAGCCTATGAAGATAGATCAACACAGGACTGTCAGCAAGCCCAACAACACAATTTGAAAGGCTTAACTGATACCTCCGCCACGCGTCTAAGGGATACTCAACTCAGCCATTCAACCCCTAAGACTCAGAGCCCGTAGTTCCACGGATTCAGCCGAGGAGCTTTTAACATTCAACCGCGCTTAATCCGTGATCATGCATACAAGAAGCAAAGTCAATCAGCAACAAATACAAGAGCATAACAGAGGCGAAAAAGTAAGATGAAATAATAAATAATCATCAAGAAAGGTTACATATATCTGGGTCCCAGCCCAACAACAAAAAAGTGTAAAAGCCGACGCTGGGGCGTGCGAAGACGAGCACAGAGATCAAAGGCCGAAGGAGGAGGCATTTCCATGAAGAGGGGGAGTGGACTTTCACGGGTGTCTCTCCAAAGATAATCAAGAGAGAAGGACCCTTCCTCCTCGTCAGCTGAAGGTCGGTTGAAACTGTGCCTGGATAGGCATTGACAACCTTCTTTTGAAAAGCAAGCCACCCAGAAATCCATTGATTAGATGCCTCGGCCCTCAGTCTTCCAATAACATCGTCCCGCTGAGCCACCAAAGATATTTGCTGAAGGAGATCCCCACGCAACCCGTAACACTCCTCATTTGCCGCTCCACCGGAAGCCGCTCGCCTCTGCAACTCGCGACAGCCCTGCTCAATAGCGCCGTCTTATCACTTCAGATCGCCTTTGATCGCACAGCCTCTTCCCCGACTCCCGAAGCTCGCCTTAGGACTTAATGAGCTCATCTCTGACCATCTGAAGTTCATACTGGGCGGACTGCAGCCCGTCCTGAGCCTCTATCAAGTCGTTCCGCACAACCCCCCAACCACCTCGACCCCGAAGCTTCGCCGTCGCCTCAAACTATTTCGGGCCTCGTCTTCCCTACCCTAGGCTCGAGCACGAGCCAAAACGGTATGTTTCAGATCGCTCAGCCACTACTTCTCGGGTCATACGCTGCACCCGCGACCGTGAGCCTGCCTCCCTCGTGACGTGAGGGAAGCCACCCTTGCCTTATAAGCCCGGGCCGCTTTAGCATGACCTTCGTTTATTTTGGCTTTCCTGGCCAAACCCTTCAAATGAGTAGCCACCTGCACATCCAGCATAGAATCAACATCCAACGAAAGTTCGAAACTCGTCTCAAAATGGAGTCAAATATGACAAGGTACTCCGGAACTTACGAAGGCGACCGAGAGATCAGCCATACCACTCAACCGCAGCGCAACCGACTTCTTAAGGTCAGAGTCCTTGAGAATGGACGAAACCGCTCCTGCAGCAAGTTCGGCATTGTGAAGTAAAGAGTCCTCGTCACCGCTAACTCAGGTCTCCGTTCTGCCCGCCCTCGCCTTCCGCCTCGCTGGGCGAAGGCGACGAACCTCTTCGCCGGCGGGTTCCGCACGGCGGATGGGCGCGACCACCAACGGCTGCTCGACGGCCCCACCCGAGGGACCTTCCGCCTCCGCAGCAGACCCAGAATGGGACCGCGAACTCAAGACTATAGGAGCCTTAACCAGAGGCGACTGCACCCGTTCTGTTTTCTGAACACGAGTAGACGGGGAAGATGACGATGCCCCCAACTTCGGAACTTTGACCGAAGCCGGCCGAACTTTCTCCACGGAATCCGAGGTTTTTCGCTTCCCGCTCCGAGGCTTCCGAGACACCATCTCCAGCTGGGCCAATAGTTCCCCCCTAGTGGGTTTGGCAGCGGAGGGCCCAACGGGAGGAACTTTCATGGTAGACAGGTGAAGCGCCTCGTAACGTTAGTAACGAGTGGACCTAGAACTCAAGGACCGGAACATCCTCACTCACGCCGGCATAAGGACGAGGAGGACACTCAGCCAACGCCAGCGCTACGACACTGTCTTCAGCGCTGAGATCAATGCGAGCACCTGAAAAGCATGTAGACAGTGCAGAGTCAGGAATAACCAATAACCACACACAAGTTATGACAAAAAACAGAGCAAACACTCACGAAGATTCTCGTGGGTACCCAAGCCACCGAACGCCTGCAGTGTCGCCCTGTCAAGTGGATCATACTCCCACCACGGCCGCTAACGAAGAAGTAGCGCCCTTCCACATCCGGTGGAGGAGCAGCGTCAAAACCACTGCAGGAGCCGTAACGCCTAGAAAGCAAAGAAAGCCCACCGATGTCCCTTCACAAAAGTAAAGAAGCAGAGCTAAGGCCGGGACACCGAGCCCCCCGGGTCCCTAAAGAAACTAGCAGACTAAATCCAAAATACCCTAACCATTGGGCGAAGCCGAGCTGGGGCACACATCGGGGTTATTGCGAAACCCCTTTTATGAAGCGGACGCAGGGAAACGAAGGTCATTATCAAAGGCCACTTCAAAAAAACACACCATCCTAAAGTACAGACCACATGGTGTCAAACGCCGGGGACCACACCAATGCCAAAGTAGGCCGATAACGCTTGGGCGAAGTGTGGCCCTACATGGGGCGACCGAATTTTGCAGCCCCCACGCTTAAAGCGATTTACGAACACAGACCCTCAACATTCGAACCCCCAGGATATTTAATCAGTTCACTTTTTCCCTTTCCCTGTCCAAGGGAAGCAGGAGGCACTTCTAGAGCGCCTCGAGTTCAACTCGACCAAACGGTTTCCGAGACACCGCTGGGCCATTCGTGAACCATCAATACCGAAGAATCACCATCGACAAGCAGAAGAAGAACCTAATCTCTGACCCATGATGAAAAATAAATAATAAAAACAAAGACGAGGGACCTAAAAGACTCACTGCAGAAAGACTTCCGCACAAAAGGCATGTAAGACTAGCAGGCGAATCGAACTCGCTAAAGGCAAAGGAAAGGTCCCAGAATAAATACACACAAAGATAGGGATGTCCCACAAAGAAACAAAAGGAACTCGAATGGAATGGAAGAAATGAGCGCTTAAACCGCAGGCCATCATTATCACAAAGATTAAACGACAAATGGTCGCTCTAACTAATCCAAATTCTAACGTACATCGTAAATTGCACTCCAAAGCTGAGACACGTTAGCGCCCATCGCTTCACGCAGCCGCACACAAGGCCGGAAAGAACTGATAAAGGCTGAAAATAAAGGCCAAGGAACACACACTGGGCCCAAGAAAGAGCCACCCCAACAAGACGGCGCCCACTAATTGAATTCTAAAGGAGAAGTTTGCCCAACGGCGACTCAGCCTTCTTAAAGCCAACATTCCAAATTTCTGCCAAATTCGTGAAAAGAGGTCCAATCATCCGGCCCAGCCCAATTCACAGAAGCCTCCCGTAGAGGAAACAGAATTCCAATAATATATTATTCAAAATCCCACCAAATCTTATCAATGCTGGGGCGAAGACTATCCCAAGTAAACTACTTCTTTTATATCCTCGTAATTCAAACTGGATACTTAATTATAATGTGTTAAATATCTCATCCACCCAGCACTCAATTACCATCCAACCTGGTTAACATCTACTATAAATACAAAAGCCACCGACTCTGAAAGGTACGCCAATACTCATACGCGAACATACGCCACACATCACCCTCCGAGCGCCCCTTTCTCTCTGTAAAGAACCGACTGAAAGATCTGAGCGCCACTCGCAAAAGCCCCGCCGACCCTCCTTCTTCTGCTTTCAGTGAAAGGTCACTTTCGGCCACAGACCACCGTGCAGGACAAGAACCCACCCTCCGCCGCACGATCCAGCCAGCCCCATGCCCCAACCCGCCGCTTCTGCTCAGTCCCACTCAACGACCCCCACACACGATCTGCACCCCAGCTCCGATCGAAAAAGCGCATCATCAAGATTATTGTGATCAATACTCGACATAAATAATCTAGAAGAATTCCAGATCGTAACATTTAATCAGACTGCTCATCAAACTCCTGCTTTTCCTGATTTTCTCTTGTTTATTTTGATTATTATGTTTCAAATCGCTCGTATTGTTTTCCATAAGATAAATCAAAGAAACCATTTTTTTTTTCAATTAATGACCATAGCTTTGATTTGCGTAATAGAAACCTTTTTATTTTATTTTTTTGACATATGGATGAGATATGACATTGAATTTAAAAAAAAAAATTGACAGAGTTTCTCTTGGTAGAACTTTTATCTTTTTTTTTTATACAAATAATATAAGGTTTCCTATAAAGATGAGATTGATGTTTTATCTAAAATACATAAGTGGGACCACTTATTGTTTTGGATCTATATTTTCTATTGAAAGAATAAAACTTTTTAAGGAACCAACAGTTTTTCATTAAGATGTATGGACTTTTGATAGTGATAGTGGCACCAATTTGGTCTTGGACCACTTTATTTGCCATTAAATAAAAAGACAAAGAAATATGTATTCTTTTAATGCATTAAATGCAAATCAATGATATTTAGAGAGAAAAAAAATCACCATGACATTATTTTCTTTAGTTCACCAATCAAGGTGAAGAAAAAAAAATGGTTGTTTTGGGAATTGCTTTTCAGGTTTTCCAATAAAAGCATCATATTTTCAGGATTTGCAATATTGGGTCTTTTAGCATTTGCAATGTTTACCTAATTTTAGTTTTGACATAAAATTGAATTTTTTATCCAATTTTGCAATCTTTTCACATCAGTTTTTACATACATTGCTATAGCAATTCTATGTTAATGCGATTTACGATTATTTATAACATCATATCAGAGCATAAGATTAAATACTTAGCGAACTTCGATAAAATCGGTAAATATCGGACGCTTACTTTAACTCGTGATTCATGAAGTCTAGCGATTATATATATATATATTAAATCGATGCCAGAATCGTAATTTCTCGCTCTCATGCGATCAATTTTGCTAAGATCCATACGACATAAGCCGTTTCTATCGACATTTTATTATTTATGATATTTGGCCATAAGAGATTTCATTAAGGTCATGAACCGCGCACTTTACTATCCTTTCGGCTGTGAAATTGACGACGGGACATGATTTACTGATAAATCGTTTCTACCATAGACAGTTTTTTTTGTATTTTATAGACTCTAACATTTATACTACTTTGCTGTCATTTGAGAAGTTTAAAATGAAGCAATTTAATGCCTTTGCTTTACATGTATTTTTTACATCGCTTCCTTATTTATTCTTAAATTTTGAAATGCCAATTCTCGCCATCACGAAACTTAATGAACTAATTACAAACAATAAGGTTGAATTTCTCATCTCAATTTGATGATTATAAACCGAACTTGACTCCAGTCAAGCCCTCCAAAACCCACTATCGGTAGCTTCCGCAAACGAGAAAAGTTCTATATGACCGGGATTATTCTAATAGTTGTTGTTTGACGATAATTGAGAATCACATACAGGAATCTATTTATGTAAGCATTCCCAAGATTGGAACGAAAAGAGTCCTTGGATGCTATTAGCAAGAAAACGTACAAAGTTTTCAAAGAATGCTTAAAATAAAGCTTATTCATAATCACGCGATCGTTTCGTTAATCTAATGTCATCGACGCCATATGATACTTTGCGGGTTAGATAAATACATTCACGCAATTTACGTGAATCGGCGATAAAATGTAAGTCCGACTAGTTTGGAGCAGTACATGAACATGGAAGACGACACAAGAGTCCAAGTTGATTTTCTATGAGTTTTTAGATTGCAACTTAGTACGTGAAATTACTGAATTACAAGTGACGCGCTGCATACCTCGATCAAGAGAATTGATATCGTGATTCTGCCTTGTATAGACACTTTATATAGTTTTCTTTATATTTTATCTGTAGTTAAATTTTACTAAGATTCTTTATTAAGAATTTACTTTGTAGAGTCTTTATAGATTAGAGTCGGGCTTTACTTTCCTTATGTCTCGCACTTACTCATAATACTCGCTAGTATTCCAAATGTTCGAGACAATGAAAAGTTTTCTACCTTTGGCACAAGCGTTTAATACATTTCTAGATAGAGAATGAAGAGATTAATTAAGGATGAGATTCTTTCGGATCTTGATTTCTTAGATTTTAATACTTATGTAGATTACATCAAGGGTAAACTGATCGCTAAGGTTGATAGATGCACTAACTTGCTTGGGGTTATTCATACAAATATTCAGGGGTCGCCTAATCTCCTGCGCTATCAATGCTCATTGATGATTATGGTTTTGTCGAGCTCATTCGTGAGAAGCCTGACTCTTTGGAGGCTTTTAAAGCTTTCAAAGAAAAAGTTGAGCTCAACAAGGGATGAAGTTCAAAGTTATTCATTATGACAGAGGTGCGAAGATTGTATAGAGTATGATGAGACAGACGCAACCCTAGACCATTTTAAGTGGCGTATCTTCGTGAATGCGGCATCGATGCCGCATACAATGTCTTAAGATCTCTCAAATGTGAATGTGATTAGAGAAGGAATCATACACTTTGATATGGTGTGATGTATGTTTATTAATTCTCACTAACTAAGTCTGGCTGTGGTGAAACTGAAAACTGGGCAGCCTTATATTTGAACCAAGTGCCTAGTAAGTCTATTCCAAGACTCCATATGAGCTATAGTCATCACAGTAAGAAGTCCGCCAGTCTACTTCCATGTTTGTGGTCAGAAGGTAGGAAGTGAGACCGTACAACCCGTAATCCAAGAAACTTGATCCAAAAACCATCAATGGATACTTTATTGGTTATTGTGTGGGATCAAGAGGATCCAGTTTTTATTCACGTGTCTATTGATTCCGCTTCGATCTCTAGCCCTGTTGTTGACCAGCATCCAATAGTCACTATTGATGATGAACCAATTGAGGATGTAGATCCAATAGCCCCATATGTAGTCATGGGTATACCCTTGAGGAGGTAAGAGAGGGCACGTAGGCCCGCAATTTCAGATGACTACATTGTCTACTTATAGGAGCATGAGTATGATGTGGGTGATATCATATTCACTACCTACAAAGAAGTCATTGTTAAATCCGCAATCCAACTTCCGGATCGATGAAATTAATGAAAGATGAGATGACTTCCACACTACGTAACAAATATAGAGTTTCGTAGATTACTAAATGGATGTAGACCTATTGGGTGCAAATGGGTATTCAAGACCAAGCGCAATACCAAGGGACATGTAGAGAGATGTAAAGCAAGTTTAGTGACTAAGGGGTTATACTGCGTATAAGCGTATTGATTTTAAGGAAACCTTCTCTCCCCGTGGTCCAATTAAATACTCTATGCTACTATTTTGGCTATAATCGCTCATTTTGATTTGGAGTTGCATCAAATGGATGTGTGAGGACAACTTTATTGAATTTCAGACTTAGTTTGAGGATGTTTGCATGTCTCAACCTTTTGATTTTGAGGAAGTTGGTATGAAAACATGCTTGTGTCTAAATCTATTTCGGTTTAAAGTAGGCTTCCAAGTAGTGGTATCTCAAGTTTGATGAAGTTGTCACGGCCAATGGTTTTAAGAAGAGCATTGTCGATCAATGCATATATATGAAGGTAAGTGGAAGCAAATACATATTCTTGGTTTTATATGTTGATGATATTTTGCTCGCAGCCAATGGTACTAACCTATTAGTTGAGACAAAACAATTATTGTTTAGCCATTTTGATATGAAGGATCTTGGGGAAGCATCTTATGTCTTGGGCATACAGATACTTCACAATAGACCTAGTAACAATATAAGATTGTCTCAATGGACTTATATTGAACACATTCTAAAAATGTTCAATATGCAATAATGTTCTTCTAATAAGGCACAAATTATAAAGGGTGACAAATTTTCCAAAGGTCAATATCCTTAGAATGATATTGAGAGAGTATCGACGAAAAGAAATCTTTAATCTTCAATTGTGGGCAACCCGATGTATGTGCTTCAAGTATGCACACGCCCGATATTGTTTTTATTGCTCACGTGTTTGGTAGGTACTTGAGTGTCCCCAGTCAAAGCCACAAAGAAACTAAGAAAGCTGGCAGATCTTCAGGTACCAAGGATCTCATATTAACATATCGCGCATCGACACTCTTAAGGTGGTTGGTTTTAGTGGACCCGCCTATGCAGCCATGTGGATGATAAAAAGTCAACTTTGTTATATCTTTATGATGGTTGAAAGAGTCGCTTTCAGTGGAAAAGTGTTAGTTCGACACTTACAACTTCTTCTACTAAGTGGAGACAAAGTATGTATGTATTATGAGGCTATTTATCATGCAATATGGTTACGGAACTTCATTTCAAATTGGAGGTTGTTCACCCATCTCGTAATCGTTGAAATTGTTCTCCTCGATAATCAGAGCTGTATCTTTTCTAGAACACTAGGAGCACTTCTCGCTCCAAGCACATTGATGTGAAGTTTTTTTTTAAAGAGAAAGTTGCAGAGTCCCTCATTTCAGTTGAGCACACGCCTACAACTAGCATGTTGGCAAACCCACTAACCAAAGGCTTACCTATTTGTGTGTTTCAAGAACGCGTCACCCGCATGGGTTTGTTAGGAGCCTAAACTCTTTGTTTTAGTGAGAGTTTTGCCTTTCCATGTATTATGAAAGTAAAGCTCATGTTTTTCATTATTACATGCTCATTTTGACGTTTTTGATTATTTTATGATTTTGTATCATTTTAATCTGGATGAAATATATAATTATGTTTTTTCTTCTATTGAATCAATACTTTGCTATCAGAATGCTTCTAGATTTAAAAGAGTACCGATTATGTAATAATGATTTATGCAACATCTCGATGTATTAATTGTACATGATTGGTTATGGCTATGTAAGTATTTTGTGGAAGCATTTGAATTATGATTTTAATTAGTAACGTTTGATAATATATAATTTATATATCCTCTCGTTATGTTAATTGTATATGATTGGTTATGGCTATGTAAATCTATTGAAAAAACATTTGAGCTTACGACATAGCTCATTCCAAGTGAGAGAATGTTATATTATTTATTAATTATGGACTAAGCATAATCATATTACAATTTTAATTGTGTAATTGTGTATATTAATTGCTGGGTCATTTATTATATTAATATTAATTAACTATAGGTCCATATTCTATCTTCTCCTTTGCTTTAAAAAGCATATCTGACCAAAGCCCAATTGTTCTCTCAGATATATAAGTAAAATGTAGCCTAGAATTTTAATAAAGTTTTGATGTAATGTACTTCGCAAAATAAATATAAGCGATCTTCAACCCTAAACATCTTTCTTTGATCTTGGCCCTGCTGCATTTCTTGGAGATAAATAATAGCCAATAATTTTGGATCCATGCCAAATATATTTTCTAACCAGTACGAATTGATATTCTTCATTGTTTTAATAAAATTATTATTTTGTAATGTATTTATTGAATCTTTTTATTATTGATCAATTGTTTTTTGGATCAATAAATACTCTTTGATTTTACAAATAATCTAGCATAATTTGTATATCCAAGTTCCGAATTCTGAATTCCTTTGTTTGCATCAACAATAATGGGAAAAATATTTTGTTCTTCAGACTTCAGATTTGAGGATCATCTTCCACTAGACTAATTAATTAGTTTTTTGAAGATATGAAGTCCTGTTAAACTATGATCTTTCTAAAAGCTTAAGGCTGTGATTAGTTTCAAGATAGTGTAAGAAAAAGTATCATGTAGTTATTCATTTGGAGTACACTTACGAATATACATTGGAAAATGGATAAAAAGAGAAAAAAATAACTATCTAATATTAATTGTAAGAAATAATAAAGGGATATATACATTCAAGTTTAATTAGATATGCTAATTGTGAATCATGGATGATAGCATAACTGTTTAGAGAGAAATATCAGTGAAAAACTGAACTGTTCACTCATGCAAGGACCGAGTACTAGAAGGCTTTTTAAAGACTCGGCTGGTTAGGAGGTTGTACAGTCTGGTAGTCTGGTTGGTTTGTTAGAAGGTTGTTTGGCTATCATCCTCCTTCAAGCTCATAGGCCGTGAGAGGACTGAGAACTTGCTTCGTAGACTACAGAGAGGGAGAAAGATGTTTGGTGAGGATATCATCGATTTGATCAGTAGATAGTCAGTTCGTTGCATATAACTTTTTGACGGATGAAGTGAAGATCCAAATCAATATATTTGACTCTGGAATGGACGACAGGATTATGAGCGAGGTGAACGGCACTCTAATTATCACACCAAAGGGTTAGTGGAGTGATTGGTGAATAAAGTTCTTGGAGTAAAGCTCTACTTAGAGCGACACAAAGCTCCTATATTCGGACTTTAAGCACTTTTGAAAACCATTCTCTGTTTGGTAGGCGACCACGAGATAATATTGGGCCCAAGGAACACACAAAAGCCATTGGCGCTTCAACGATCATCTAGACAAGAAGCCTAGTCAGCATCATTGTATCCTTGAAATTCCAAAGATGAGGATGGGTGCAAATGATGACCAAGGAGCATAGTTCCTTTGAAGTAACGAAAGGACGAGCTTGACAGCAAGCCAATGGGCATTAGTAAGTTGTTCCATGAACTGGCACGCCTTGTTCATAACACAAACACCATGCTATAGATCATACACAAAGGTCCTAAATAACACTTATCAGTACTCAGAGGGATAAGCTGAAGGTGTACGATCAACTTGGGATAGAGTTCGGCCAGGACTCTCTAGGGTAGGTGTTGGTTTGAAGTCGTCCATACAGGTGTGACTCAGATGATCCTGAATGTTTTTGGTTTGAGTGAGGTGAAGGGTTTGGTCATGTCTCTAAACCTGTATACCTAAAAAGTATAAGATGTTGAAAAGACCAAGTATGGAGAAGGTGTTGTGAGGATAGGTGATGACCTCGGTAACTAGAGAAGGGTTGCTACCATTGACATGATGTCATCCACATTTACCAACAAAATAATGTGTCATTGGAGGTATGATAAATAAACTATAGAGCTTATCAGCTCTAGATTGGTGGAACCCATATCAGGAGCAGAGCAAATTTTAGTTTGTGAAACTAAGCACTTGGTGCCTGTTTGAGGCTGGGAGTCCTTATGTAGGTTGTATACATGGTTTGGATGCTGGAAGCCAATAAAACCTAGAGGTTGAGAGATGAAAACTTCCTCTTGTAGGTCCCTATTGAGGAAGGCATTCTCAACATTGCACGGGCCAACGAAAAGAGGAAGAATGATGCAGATTGTGGGGGGCTTGACAATTGGGCTAAAGGTGTCAACGTAGTCAATGCCAATAGTTTGAGTGAAACCTTAAGCCACTAGCCGAGCTTTGTATCTATCAGTGCACCCATAAGGTTTATATTTAAATTTATAGATCCAACGACACCCAACAACAATATGAGCACTTGGAGGAGGGGAGAGAAAAATCCATATATTGTTATGAATGAGAACACATTGAGATGAGTGAAATGTTGAAATTGATCAAGCATCAAATGACGATATTTCAAGCGTAAGATGACAATGGTGTACTTGATTAAGTTCTTAGAAGACAACACTCATTCAAAGAATCAAGAATTCAAGTCCAAGATGACAAGCAACCAAGACTCCAAACTCAAGAACTTACATGAAGATCTTTCTCAAGTTTAGGATGTCTAACCTCGCTTAACTTTTTAAATTTATTAAATATTTTAAAAATCATGTTTAATCATCAAACCTAAGACTCGGAAATAAACTGCGCTTAAAAGAGTAATCTAAGGTTTAAAATTGATTTGGAACAAAATCGAGTTGAAAAGGACCCAAAACCGTAATTTTTGATAACCAACTGGTTAAGCTGTTTAGATCAACCAGTTGAGTTGTAAGGTCAGCCAATTGGTCTTCCGGTTGCAAGTGGTCGATTAGTTCAGTCCAAGAGGTCAACCGGTTGCATCTGGAAGAGGTGCAATCTCAACCGTTTAGGTCCAGAGAGTTATGTTTTTGTTGTTTGATGAACCTATTGAGCAATTGATCAACCGGTTAGGTCAACCGATTGAGGTAATAGTAATAAATGGTTACTTGCAATGCATTAAATGAACCAACAGCTAGTTCATTAATGTAACCGCTCGATCGTTTATGTCAACTAGTCGATTGATTCTGAGACAAAAAGCTACCCGAGTCTTCCCCCTATAAATTGATGATTTTGGATCATATATGGCAATGAGATTTATAAGATTAAAGTTTCCTCAACTCTTTGTTTTAAGCATTTATCTACATTTCGCATATCTTAACGCACCTTTGCTCATCCTAATTGTATTTGTTGATCATTTGAGTTAGAGAGAGCATTTATTTAACTTAAGAGCGAAAGCTTTTAAGTGCGTATAGTTTGAAGAGATTACAGCCACAATTTGAGCCAAAAGCACGATTTGGAGCTCAAAGATAATTGGGAACCCTTACTGGGACAAGGCCGAGAAAAGCTGACATGTAGTGTGCAAAGGTAATGAACCACTATAAACCCGTAGCCAGATTCTCCAATCTCTATCTTTATTTCATACTCTTATAGTTTGTAAATTTCTTTATGATTTGCAAAAGGTTTTTGAGATAACTAATTCACCCCATTCTTGGATTAGTTGATAAGTCACATTACCTTCCACTTCAACCTGGGCCAAAATTTTGACGCTTGATTGTATGTTCGAGGTTCACGAATTTGTTGTGTGAGGTAGGTTTTCTTCTTGAAGTATTTGACTTGCCTTGATTAATAAGGAGATCCATGGCTTAACTGATAGAGGTTGGGTGTTTGACGCAATGCATTTAGCAGCTTGGAATATCCCATCAGGCTTGGCATGTAATAAATGATCGAACAAAATATTTTATCTTCAAAAAAATTAACAGTGCAACAAAGTTTATGCAAGAAAATCCCTGAAACAAGTTCTTAAGAAAATGGTTTGAATAAAATAAATGAAATTCGATATTACTAAAAGGAATTTGAGCCGCCCCCTTAAAATCGCAAAGGCATATATTATGGAAACTAAGAAGAGAAAAGGTGACTTACCAAAAAGTTGAGATAAATGTTTGGTCAGTATCAACTATTCTCTTGCTTGAGAGAGATCAATGTCTAGTACAGCAGATCTAATGAGCAAATTTGCCAAGAAGCTCCATCCACCTATGGATATGGTCCCTTTCATGGTCTTGGCCATCAACATCATTACCATCACAACTTCTCCTCCCATCAGTATTAGTATCTCTCTGAGAATGAGTGTTACTAACACCTTGTACACCTGATCTATAGTTGTTGCCTTGTGCTGTTGTGGGATTGTTGTGTTCATAATCATGGGAAGATAGAAAGTGGAAGCCGCACCTCTCCGCGTTCATCGGATATGTACCCAAGTATAGATTAAATGAAGCTTCCATGGTTCTCCATTCTTTCGAGTGATATTTCTTCGGAATATATGACTTAGAATAATATATCAACCACACTCGATTTGATTCATCTTCATGACAGGAACACTCCCAAACGCGTTCAAAGCGGATCCCGTTCTTGACAATAGGTGCACTACTACCATCATACAAATACCATCTACAGTGGAAAATCTTGTCTTTCGTGCTCTTAATATTTTTCATCCATTCAACATCAACCGGGCCATAAAGAGAGCACAAAACAAAGCCCAAGAAGTCATCAATTTCACACCAACCCTATGGAAGCTCCATTCTCATTCTGAATCCATTTTTCTGATCGCTTATCCACTCTGGAATCCCATTGCTTCCAGGAATAAACATTTTGACAATGCTTTTAAATCCACTCCCCTGTACAAAAGTTACCCTCTAAATTTAGTCCCTCCTTGAAAAAAGAAAAAGTGTTAAAATGCTATAATAAAACATACCTGAATTTGGTCTTTAAAACATTTGAGTATGTTGGAATTTTCCAAGGATGTGCAGATGGGCATTTAGCAGCGTTAGACGTGGTGGAAGTTGTGGAATGTGTTGAAGCATCTTGCAGTAACTCAAGTCAGGATGTTTTAGTTTATAAAGTTGTTTGATCCCATCAGGTATGCAACTGAAGTGGTTCCCCTTTAGAACTAATGCTTCCAATGATGATAACTGACAAATTTCAGTGGGAATTTCCCTTAGATTGCAGGCATGAAGCTCTAATTTCCTCAAGGAGCATAAACCGGACAAATATGGCAATTGAAACTTCCTTGAATGTAAATGGCTAACAAAAAGACGCTCTAAAGATTGCAGTCTCCCCAAGTTTTCTGGCAATTTTTTGAACTTTGGACAACGAATCACCGTGAGAATTTCTAAAGATGCCAAATTACAGATACTCTCCGGAAGATTCACAAGGTTTTTGCAGTTATACAAAGACAAATCTTGAAGCCCTCTTAGACGTTGAATTGATGATGGTATCTTTTTTATGGCGGTTCCATTTAAATTAAGCTTTCAAGTTTCCATATTTGCAGGATTTCTGGAAATCTCTCCAGTTGTGAACAGCCAGAGCATGAGAGAGTTGCAAGGGATTTGAAATCACAAAGGCTACTGGGCAGACTCCTAAGATTTTTGCAATTCCACAGACATAATCTATCAACTTCTGAGGGATTCTTGATAATGGGTACTTCATTCATATCACTTCCCTTAAAACAACACGTACGTGGAAGCATCCCATCCCGTTGGCATGCAGTGCATATTCTAATATCTGTATCTTCTGTTTGCATTGTTAATGGATGGCTTTGTTGAAGGTCTTGGGAGTATATAAGGTGAACTCCACACTCCTTTACTTTCAAGGCTTTCTCATAATGATTGTGAAATCCCTCAAATGTAGTACTAATGTTAGTCCATTTATCAGAGCGAAACTGATCCCCAATCACCGCCTTGGAATAAAAAACCACCAACGTTTGACCTGATACACTCTCATTATATTTGTCCTTGTCTTCTTTATAGCAATAACAATTGGATTCAAAGAGGGGATGATCTACTGGTTCTCCTCCATCAACCATAACCAAAGAACACCTGAGAGAACAAGAATGTGTATATTTTGGTTCATTCTTACAAAAAGATCCAACCAACCTATGTGCAGATTCATCATCAAATGGAACATAAACGCAGAATATAGCAAATCCCAAAAGCTAATTCTTTGGTGCCAATTCTGAGGGAGCCCTATTGAAAGATTATAGCTATTTCTCCTATCCACTATCCATTCTGGAATTCCATCACTTCCCGGAAGAACAATACAAGTTCCTTGCTAATGTAGGAAGAATCACTAAAACTAGTGCGTCTCAAATCCTACAGCAAAAGCACCATTTTAAGTATAGAGTCTACATAAAATAGGTCTATGACATGAAAAGTTTACCTTTGCCTGATTGAAGCAATTAATCAGAGAATGCAATGGCAAAATTGAAGCCCTTGCTTAAGTGCGATTTGAACCATGGGCATCCAAAAGTCTTAGACTAGATGGAAGCCCTGGAATTTGATCAAGGTTGTTGCAGTGGCTTAGGTTAAGGGCTTTCAGCCTGGAAAGCCAATTGATGGTAGCAGGTATGCTACTAAACTGGCCTCCTCCCAGATTTAGTTTCTGTAATAATGATAAATGGCAAATATCACTAGGAATTCCTCCTTCCATTATGTTGCTGCCACTTAGGTCCAATACTTTCAATGATGATGTGTGGCAGATATGAATAAGGATTTTGTGGAGCTTTGAACACTTTTGGAGTAGGAGAGTTTCAAGACCATTTAGATGTGTAATCGATGATGGTAAGTCCATTATAGCTGTTCCACTCAAATCAAGCATCCTTAGCTTTCTCATATTGTCGTCGATTTCTGGAAATCTCTCTAGCTTTGAACAGCCATTACAAGACAAAATTTGAAGGTGTTCCCACTTGTAAATGCCTATTGGAAGAACCTCCAGGCTTACACACCCAGCAAGATTCAAGGGTAAAAAAGTTAGTTTAATTTAGTAATTTATATATTGCTACACCAATCTTTTAAGTACCAAGTGTTCATTGTACAACCTTCTAGAGTTAGACTTTCCAAGTTTGGCACACTTGAGAAGTTTGGGATTTCAATGAGATGGATAGAGTAACTGAGATCAATAACCTTCAACTTGTCATGAAGCTCTAACAAAATAAATTATTTCACTAGATAAATTTATGTAAACGTCAAAAATTAATATAACAACTCTTAACTACATAATAACAACAATACCATATCCCCGCTCCAAAGTTGTTTTATGTTGTTGTCCCTTAACGAGAGCTCAACAAGGTTCTTTGCATGAAAATTCATTGGCAAAGATTCTAAAGAGTACCTGTCCCAATGAAGATATGTTAACTCACAAGAAGAAAATTCAAAGCCTCTTGGGAGGGAGTCTTCAAGAAATGGTTCTCTATGAGTATTGTGAATTTTGAGCAATCTAAGTCTATTCATCTGTCTGAAACATTCTGCAGTAAGCTGTGATGGATTAAATTTACACTTATCTAGGAATAGTCCTTCAATTGCTCGTGTCCCCTGAACAGCATAAGACGAGTAAATCAACAAACAAAAAATGCATTAATCTTAATTGAGTTATATACATAGCTAATTTCTTCTTTTTTTTTAAAATTATAATGGTATTGAAGCTTCCATACGCACATATAAAGAACTTCATGTATTTGAATCTTACCATATTTCTTGTTAGCACATCATGTTAATCTAATCCCACAATCTACTTCTTTCCAGGATCTCTAGACATTCTTGACGACGATCTCCCAACCCATCTGTTGTATTAAATCATGCATATCTAGCATGTTCTTTTGAAATAGTAATGAGGCATCTATCTTCTAGAGCTGTTATTCCATGCTCTGCATGGTGGGCCCAATATTCTCGAAACAAAATATTTGTCATTCCCTTGAAGAAACAAGCAATATCCAAAATATCCCCTGGGTTCGTATCATCATCGAGTCCGTTAAAACTTATTTTAAGTACATTGTGGATTTCCATGGGGTGTTGCTTTAGCTTACAAAGTGCACTTTCCCATTCACTTAGTTTCTTTCCAAAAAGAGAAGCACCTAAAACTTTAAGTGCTAATGGGAGGCCATTAGCATAATCTACAATACTGTATGAGAGGTTCTGATAAACTTCTTCAGGAAGATTTTGATTAAAAGCCCACAAACTGAAGAGCTCAACAGCTTCTTCCTTGTTTAATTTTGGAACCTCATATGGTATACTGGCTCCATATTGAGCAAGCACTTGTTTGTCTCTAGATGTAATGATGATGGTACTTTTTTACTCAAACCAATCCTTCTCTTCAGCCAAATATTCTAGTTGTTTAAGTTCATCTACATCATCAAAAACAACAAGAACTCTATTAGAGCTAAGACACCTCTTTATCATAATGGTTCCTTCATCAATATTGCTTATTCTAAAAAATTTTCCCTTCAGGATACCATGAAGAAGTTCTTGTTGTAATTGAAGTATATCACTTTTGGATCTCTCTTTGATGTTTCTAAGAAAGCTACTACTTTCATATTGATGTGAGATCTCATTATAAATAGCCTTGGCTATGGTAGTTTTACCCGCCCCACCAATTCCATATATCCCAACCACACTAACCTTATTCAACTCTATGTTCATCAACATTTTCAGTTTTTTTCAAATGAACATCAATTCCAACTACGTTCTTTCCCGCATTTAAAGGTTGATTGTTTAATCTTCTCATGATAATATCAATAATGTCCTTGACAACCTCAGTCTCATACCTGTAAATCATATAAATTCAGTACAATGTTGGGTTAGAATGAGTTGTAAAATGTGATGAATGTAAAATAAATTTAGTCATGCATGTGATGTTTGATATTATTGAAATAGCAACAGTAGAATATAAATGACCAGGGGAAGGGGTGGGTAAGGGAGGGAGGAGGGTGTCAAGCCAATTCAATTATTTATTTAAACTTCAAAATTTGCAAGTATCAAACTGCTAATGTGCTGTATTGCAAATTTTTAGTACGCTTAATGGTTGGAGCATTGTTTAGTACCGCTATGTGTGGGAGTAGGCTAATAACTTCTTTCAAATTTCATTCCATAAAATATTGGCTTATAAACTCCTTAATTTTAGTTGTCTTTAGGTTTTATTGACATAACAATACTTATCAAAGTCACAAGAATTGCATTCTTAACCTATCAATTAATTTTACATTTCCAAAGAGGAACGAGACAATGGGTTCAATCTAGAAAATTTCTTGATTTGGCATTGTTGATTAGGAACTTTAAATATGATAAAGGAAAAGCCAAAGTGTACTTTATAGAAAATTTAAAAAAATTTAAAACTTTGATGCTTATATTATTGGAATCAAACACGCAGGAAAATGGAAGGACATTTTATTATAACATTCTCAGCGGCAATTAGACTCACATTCATGAGCTCCATTATTAAATAAAATCATTCAAAAGGACATGATAAGAATGTTAGATGACAGAGCTTAGGGTAAAACTTAATCCATAAGGAACTTCTTGAAGGCCAAATGGACATAATTGTTTTTTTTTTTTTGACAGTTAAAATGGACATAATTGTTAATCCCTCCTAATATAATAAAAAACCATCATGAAGATTACAAAATAAGCTTGGTGTTTGTATTGTTTAAGGAGCACTAGCGCATGTGAATTAAGACTTTTTGAAGTGAATATACAAAAAATAAATAAATAAAAAACGCACACAGACACAAGCAAAAATATAAATTGAAACTCAGGAAATTGAGGTAGATGTATAAAAGTCTTTGTAGTAAGTGAGATAATCCAGAGGAATTATGTAATCACCAGCACCTCATAGAAAAATAGGGTTTGATTAAAGGGAGAATTATGTTTATGTTCATGGATAGCAAACAAATTAAAAAAACTATATGCCCAAAGGTATATGGGATAAGGTGCACAAATGCTCATAATATTTGGCTATATGTCCAACTTGGTCCTTAAACTTTGTTTTAGCCCACACATCGAACGTTTTGTCTGCATTTCAAATATACCTCTAGCCATTAATCTGAATGAATAGACAGAACGGGCACTTAGGTTCTAAATGTTGTCACCCATCAGTAGTGTGACACGTCAACAAATTATGTCACTTGTGAGTGACATGTCAACGGTGTTAGATGCCTCGTTTTCCTATCTATTCACTATGTTGACGTTACAAGATATTTCAGCCATGAACAACGCAGTGCAAACATCGTGACCCAAAAGCTTACGACCGAAAGTTAAACATGCGACCAAACATTAAAAGATATTTCATGACCTTATCCCTGTACATACATATCACTCAACCTATACTTTGGGAATTTCATTCCAGAAACTGTGCTTGTAAATAGTAAACTTCTCATAATGCCCTTTTGGATTCACTTTTCCCTCTCCTCTCTCCTCTCAACTCTCTCTTGGTTGGAACCCCTCCCTCCTCTATACTGATGAGTTAAAATAAATAAAGCGAGACAAAGCAAAGAACAAAAATAATATATTGGATTTAATTATATTTTTATTTCTGTTCTTTTTTTTTTTTTTTGTTTCCTTTTGCTTGTCCTCTTTATTTTTTTTTTCCATTGTATTTTCTCTCAAATTTTATGGGAACCAAACATAGCCTAAAGGAACCAAACACAACCTTAATATTTTCCAAGAACCAAACACTAACCTTATTTACCCTTCCTCTCTAAGGGATATGTAGCCATCCTAGACACATGACAAGGATCAAAGACAAAGCTATATTTGATCTTGGAAAATCCATATCCAATTATATGCCTTTTTAACACCTAGATCTAAGTTTTTATTAAACTGATCTTGCATTTCACATTTAAAGAAAATGAAAATCATTTGCAGTTTTAACATCCATTTAAACTGATTACTCGTTTGTGAACGAGGAGAGATGAAGAGAAGTATATATATATATATATATATATATATATATATATATATTTATACTTACTGGTTATCCACATGGCATCCAGATAGATTAGCTCCTTCTTTCAAGGCAGTCCTCCACTTTTGTATCATCTCCTTCTTTTCTTGATTTGCATCTCTTTTATGGTAGGCAAGTGCCTCTTCGAAACTTCCCCGTTGGTTTCGTACATCAGATGGATCCACGTGGTTGAAAATCGGTAGAACCATTCTTTCCTTTTGGTTCTTGACTTCAATAATCTTTACAAGTTCGTTCAAACACCATCTGGAGTATGCATAATTTTTTGAGAAAACAATAAGAAAAATCACGATTCTTCCATAGCTCTGGAGAGATCGGATGCAATATCTCCTCCTTTCTCAAGTTCCTCATCATCTCTGAAAGTTCGAATTCCATAAGCAGTCAAAGTGGTATACAGATGATCAGTAAAATTTTTGCGGGTGTCACAACCTGTAAAACTCAAAAACACATCATAATTACGAGAAATAGTAGAAGAAGAGGCTGTAATTGTATGGGTGCAGGATGAAGCCATGTTTGGAGTCAAAGAAAATAAGAGAGGCTCTATGGGTCCTTGGATGCTTAGTCACTATTGGCTCCAGACCCCTCCACCATGAGTGAAAGAAAATCCAAGCTGAAGGGAGATTCGATCAGCTGAAAAAAAAAAAGCTTCATCTGCAGTCATAATAGAAAACAAATGAAAAAAGAGATCATCAATCCTAAGGCGAAACTCAGGGATCTATGTATTTTACCTTTTGGAGACTAACATCAAGGAAGCCAAGCTGTTGCGAAGATGGTATGGAGGATAGGCAGAGGTTGAAGAAGAGGCTCTGGATATTGCGAAGGTCTCTTTGACCTTTGACATTGGAAAAAAAAAAAGTCGGATTCGGTGAAAGGCAAACCTTCCCCTCCCTTCCGCCCTACTATATAAATGCTCCACATCTCCTACTTTGACTCATCATCTCTTTAAATGTAAACCCTAAATATTTGAACAGCTCAATCCTCCTTGACGTTTTTTCCTTTTCTTTATAAAATTTATATTTTTAGAAACTTGCCTTTATGAAATACGATATTCTTTGTTTCATATTAGGGTCTGGCTAAATAACTCAAAAAGCTTTGGCATGCCCAATGAAATAAATCTTTTTGCTTTAGAAAGGTAAGAGGTGGATGACAACCCATCCTACCACTATGATTTAAACTAAACAAGGCAAGGAATGGAGTCCCAAATCGACCACGCGCAACAAGCTTATACGCCCTTTTTGTCCCCAACTTTTTTACCATAAAGATTTTTGTTTCTTGCTTTCCTTGTTTTTCCAACTATTTAATTTATTTCTTTTTTTAATTACATTTTTTACTTGCTTCAAGGCAATAACAATCCGGTAATTAGTTTAATTTTTGGGTATTTTAATAATATGTGTGACCCAGATATGGTAGGCATGATAATGAGAAATCTCCACTTGAAATTAATAATGTAAAACAAAGAAAATATGAAAAGAAATTCCAATGTCAAATGAACTCCGATCAACCTCAAATTTTGAAGGGTTATCTTATTTGATGTGAGGAACAACCCAATGATATCAGATTTCAATTTCAACGACTAGATTTGAGGTATGGTGGTTTAACCATAAAACTTTTATTTTGTAATTATTCAGAAAAACTATTGGTGAATAGGCTTCATTAGGTTGATGTTTGTCTTGTAATTAACGTTTGACATTGTATTGAAGTTATGGGGATTTTTATTTGTTAGTATTGATGTTCTTGCTTTGGGTTTTTGGATATTTGTATAGTTTTTGAGAAATTTTTTTTGTTTTGTGAGATTGTTGGATTATTAGAAACATTTTAATGTTGAGGAACTTATTGTCCTCTAGTGTTGGAAAATTATTTAGTTACTTTCGTATGTGAATGAGAATTATTTTGGACTTGGTAATATATATTAATATGGAAATGATGACTTTTTGGCAGTGAGGTAAGATTACCAAGATCCTTTGATGTGTTAGAAAAATTATTTTTGTGGTTTTGAATGTTAAAGTTAATTATTTGGAGCCTTGGTAGTATGTATTATTATGAATTTAATGTCCTTTAGTTGGGGTGATGAAGGTCCCTTAAAGGTTGAGAATTATTTGGTTGAACAAATGTTATATCACTATTTAAATTTTGATAATGTGCTTGAAATGTGGAATTAGAGACTTTGGCATATGAAATTGTTGAAAACTGTTTTGGTGAATGTGAATGTTTATATTAATTATTCGGGCTGTGGTGTCTGAATAATGAAAATTATGACTTTGGAATTGATGTAAGGTTATGAAATTTCCTTTAACGGTTGAGAATGTTGAAATAGAACTTTTGAGAATTTTGATATGACATGTGCATGCCTGTGAAATAATGATGAAAGAGAAAGGCTCATGAAAGGCGAATTAAGAGGGGAAAGATATCCTTAGTATGAAAGACACAAAACCTTACTTTGGAAATACTTCGAATGGGGAGTGTATTAGGGTATGGATGCATATCTTTCGGTGAAAGCTCAAGAATAATAGTGCATTGCATAACAACTCAATTGTACTTATCTACATTTTTCTCAGATCATATTGGTTGTTAAATCATTTGGTGAATGATGTGTCTCGTGTTGGTCAGAGTTGATGCTTAAAGGCTTGACTTTATGTGAATTATTTATCCAATTTTTTCTGTTTTTGTATTTTAATCACTTTGTATTTATATTTACTTTAAATCTAGCTGTTATATTTCTCATATCCCCTTAGGCTAAGGCACCCTTACGAGCAATGTGGCAATGCTCACCGTCTCTTTATGACTTTAAGATGCATGTAACTCCCGATGATTAGCGCACAAAGGCTAAAGTTTCAAAAGACCTCGGGAGGTCCTAAAGCGGCTTGAAGGGGTGATTTGTGTATTGCCTCACTTCTTAGTCACATTTTGTTATAATACTAGTACTTTGGTTAGTTATAGTGGATTGTCTGTAGAATGTATTTTTTTTATGGGTGGCTTATTGCCCTAAACTTGTATTATGGACTTGGGAGATGATCCTCACTTTCTATTAGATGATGCTATGTCCTTTTCACTACAAAGCAATAATGTACCTTGAGTAAGACTTAGTAGTGGTCAAGAGCAAAGAAAAATAAAAATCAAGATTGGATCACAACTTGAATAGTGAGTATCCCTTGTATCAAACATTTGATCCTGTGGTCATAAATAAGCTCTTAATGCCAAACCAGGTCGTGGAAACGGATATCGTGAGCCTAGGATACAAATAAACCTTGTGATTTTTATTTTTACTACAATTAATATTATTATTATTATTTAGAGTGTGATATACTATGCATTGTTAAACTAATGTTCATAAATTCCTACTGTGAGCCTAACTAAATGAATATTTGTTGTGGTATTGTATATTGAGTTAATGTTTGTGAATTCTCAAATCTATGATTACTAGATATAGTTGTTGTGTAATCAAGGTCTTGTTGTCGTGGTTGTTGTGTTATCGAGGCTGATATTTCTAAATGTGTGATCACGGATGGTTTGACACAACATCTCTTCATTTTTCCGTATGGTGTTTGGCTGGTATTAGCATGGTGTTTGGCATTGATATTGATGAAATGTACTTGTTGATGTTATCAAATGGTTATTGCAAATTTATTTTACTCACTTTCGAGGTAGCTGATTCAAAACATCAGATAATCTTGAGAGATGACGAGGACATCAAGAAGGGAGAAGGAAAGACGAAGGACTAGAAGAAATGCGGCGTAGTCTTAGAGAGGTTCAAGAGAGCTAATGGAAACTCTATAGATGATGATGGCCCAAGGATCGTGAGGTCGAGGCCAGCCCAAGACGACTTTGACCATTCCTAAAGGAGGCCCCCCAACTAGAGAAAACATGAGTCAAAATGGAGCTGGCGAAGATTCCCATGGTGATGCAACCCCCATTTTTGTTGGGGAACTAGACACTGAATTAGAGGAAAATTGGTTGAGGCATAACAAGACGAATTTTGATGGGTTAGATATCCCAGAGGAGGGACGAGTTGGTTTAGCAGCTTATATGTTAGTGCATAAGGCGGATTTTTGGGGGGAGACTATAAAACAAGCTCATAACATCGAAGTGATGACTTGGGACCAATTTGAGAGGATCTTCCGTGATAAATACTTTGAGAGCAGCCAAGCACACTAAAAATGACGGACTTCAACACCTCATCCAGGGACTATGACAAAGGATGAATATGGGTCCCATTTTTTGAATTGTCAAGATTTACCTTTAGCATGCCTACTGAGGAGGGAGAGAAGGAAAGGAGATTTCAAAGAGTGGATCGAGGCATGCCATTAGAAATGTGGTAGTCCCATCACATCATGAATTAGTCAAGAGAACCCTACTTATGGAGCAGGACATTAAAGACACTTATCAAATCCGGGAGCAGAAAGGGGATAGGAAAGGGAAACATAAGGTGGGAGAAAGTTCTCAAAGAAAGCCCCAAAATTAGCAACAAAACCAACAGTATGGGGGACGCTCATTGTTTCAAGGGACAAGTGAGCAAGATTCTCCAAGGGCAGTAACCAACAGAGCGTGCTATGGATGTGGGGCAGGAGATCATCTGTGGAAGGCTTGCCCATTTAGGGGTGCCTCTCAAGGATGGTTCCAATCTCAAGGAACCTCCCAACCGTAGTCAGCTTTACCATTTCAGCCTCCTCAGTTTCAATTGCCTAACTATCAAGCACCTCAATTTCCCCCAGCAATGCAGGGAGCCATCACACTTTCTATGGGTACTCAAACGCAATCATCTTAGGGATCACATGCTAGAGAAAGAGGGAGGCAAGCAACAACCAAATTTTATGCTCTAACCTCATCAGGACTGAAGAAGGATGTTCTCCTAGTGGAAGGTATGATCTTGGTGTTTAACACTTGGGTGTGTGTTTTATTTGACACTGGTGCTACTCATTCCTTTATTTCTACATCGTGTGTTGACTCATTGGGATTGAAAGCGGAGAGAGTAGAAAACTCACTACTTATGGAGTCTCCTATGGGTATGAACTCTAGAGTGGACAAGATTGGTAAGGAATGTATGATTACCTTGGTCAATAGATAATTCGTGTTAATTCGAGAGTTTGCATATTGCTGACATGACGTCATCTTCGGGAATTGATTACTATCAATGTATGGCTCTACGATTGTCATTATCGTAGGATAATATTATATTTTCCATATGGGCTTGAAATTTGCTTTGTTAGGGGAAAATTTGTTAGTTCGCCATTCATACTCCTCGAATCATGTTAATGTATATGTTTGGAATACACAAGCTTCTTAGCTTACTCACAATAATAAGGAGAAAGTGTAGAAGGACTTCGTAAATATTCTAGTGGTGCGAAAGTTTCAGGATGTCTTTCCAGATTAACTACCAAGTTTACCACCTCATAGGGAGTTTGATTTCTCTATTGAAGTCTATCCAGGGATAGTTCCTATCTCAGTAGTCCTTTATAGATTGGCCCCCTGTTGAATTGGTGGAGTTAAAAACGCAGTTGGAAGAATTATTTGATAAGGACTTTATTCGTCTAAGTACATCATGTAACACCCCAAATTATACTAGGGGTGTTTCAAACCAGGTGCCGCTTCTCGTGGCGAACGTTACGTTAAACATTAAACCCGCATACCTACACGCTTAATAAACAGTAAAAATCGAAACACGAACACGAACCGCTTATCAAACATGTGAATACGATTGACGACTCGCCCAACACGCCTAATTTTAAACGGCCAGTTTAGGTTTGGTCGAGTTAACACGATAAATCACTCATTTGACCCATTTACCTGTTTACCACCCGTTTGACCCTTTAACACGGTAAACCACCCGTTTAACCATTTACCTGTTTATTTAAAAATGTTAACTTCATAAAACTAACAAACTAACACAAAAAATGTTGCTTTATATATTTTTCTATGTGGCTGTTATTAAAAAAAAATGATTAATTTATTAATTTTATTTAAACGGGTAAACGGGTTAGCATGTCTCACCGAACACGACCCGTTTATTAAACGTGTTAAACGGGTTGACCCGTTTATCACCCAAACCCGCTAGGTCTCACCCAAACCCGCTTAATTAGCTAAGCACGTGCTCTTAATCGCACATGGCTGAATTTTGATGTGCCTAAATTATACCCTAATAGTTTATTACAGTTTAGAGGTATAATAAAAGTAAAATTTGTATTTTTCCGTAATTTAAGTGCTAAGAGAAAAATGATAAACCGAAATTTATCCAAGAGTCAAGGGTATAATGGTTAATTACAAAATAAGGACTCAAAGGACATTATGTAAGAAGATTATATGCTATAATGGAATAATGATAAGTGACTTGCAAATAGAATGAACATTGAGGACTAAATAGCAAAAGGGAAAAACTTAAGCCAAAAATGAGATATTTTCCAAACATGGCCTTATAACAAATAGGGATGGCAAGTTGACGGGCAAATTCAGTATTCGCCTGGCCCCACCCATTCGGGACTCGCATGGAAATATTATATTCGGGTATGGGTACCTTCACAAAAACCCGACTCAGGTTCAGGGCGGGTATGGGATTTTAGTTACCCGCCTTGCCCCGCCCCGCCCCGCCCCGCCCCGAATACGAAATTACTAATATACCCCTGTTATATTTTAAATTGGTCGTAATACCCTATATATATATATATATATATATATATATAGCAGTATATATATATATATATATATATATATATATATATATATATATATATATATATATATATATATATATATATATATATATATATATAAACTCATTTTTCTCTTTGCCCTAACCCTAGCTCCACGCCTCCACTCCGTTCTCTCTCCATCAACGAAGCTTTCTCATTTCTCAACCCAAACGCTAGCTCTCCCATCTCGACGATCCCCGACCTCAGCCGCTTCGCCATCTCGCCGCTTCCGAATTTTTCGCTTCAACATAACAGAACCTGAAATTCGCAAAGCCGGGCTAATCAAGACTGTCGCAGCCAAAGCCGCCTTCGCAAAACAAGAAATTTTCCAAAAGAAAAGGTAAGAACTATGTCATATCCAGAACAACAAACAACAAAGATGAACGCTTCTGATCCGAGGTTAATCAGATAAAGAGTCTAGGTTCCACATAACCTCCAAGAAGTATATGTCCCCTTCCATCTCCCCATACTCAACATCCACATTCAAAACTCATTCTGGCTTCAGATCAAGAACACAAATATCCTATCATTCATCGGATCAGACCACCAGAAATACAAACCAACTGAAATTATGATCAAAAATAAAGAGAATCCAGATTCATCTGAAACTAAAGCCAGCCCACCCAACTCAAGAAGCGGGTGGATTTGCATGGACTCGATTTGTTTGAAATGAGACTTGTCTTAGCAGTAGGCTTAATCTTAGCCGAACTCCCTCTCTTCCGATTGTTCATAAAAACTCCTAGGGACTATTAGAACAGTTTCACTCCAGTGAGTAATGGTTCCTATTTTTCAAAATCTGAATCAAAATATGTTTCCCAAGACTAATAAGGGTTTTTTAATTTATGACAATCTGATTCAAAATTTGTCTTGTACCATGCATGTATCATAAGGGTTTACTTTTGTTTGCTATTTTTATTGATTACTTGTTTTACTATGACAGGTGCACTTAGATTACTCATATAAGGGATTGTAAATAAATAACATTTTATCGTGTTATTCTACTATTCCTACCATACTTTGATTTTTATCAAACCAATAGCTTTTTCAAAATTTCTTATCAAAAGGAAAAAATTTAATTGTATTCTGTATTTGTGGCCCATTTTGTGTTCATTGCTTGTTTATATTTTGTTCTCTTGGTTCTTTAAGTGTGGCCGTGAATATGGCTTTGAATGTATTATTTGAGAAAGTAATATGGTGGTGTTTTTAAGATCATGCCCATTTGCATTCAATTTTCAATATTTGTCTATTAATACCAAAAAGCAATTTTTGATCCAAGTGTTTTCAAATTATTTCAGAATAGCAATCAAATGGCATCAGAAGAAGTAGAAAATCTGTCCATGCCAAGAACTGATTCTAATCAAGCTACAGGTACAGGTAGTAACTCAACTATTGGTGTGACATTGCTATCTAGAAAAAGAAAATTAACATCAATTGTTTGAATAGTTTGAAAGTTTCGCAGTGGATGGACAAGTTATGCTATTTGTGTTGATTGTGTTCAAGACTTAAGGCTGAGAGTAAGAATGCGACTAAGCATTTGCATGTCCATTTAGATAGGTGCATAAAACGGAAAAATGTTGATATTAAGCAACAATTGTTAGAAGTAAAGAGAAGAGGTTGTGGAGCAGTGCAAATTAGAGGTTTCACATTTGATCAAAATATCTCAAGAGAGAAGCTTGCTCGTGCAATTATATTGCATGAGTATCCTCTTTCAATTGTTGATCATGTGGCATTTAAAGATTTTGTCAGTAGCTTGCAACCCTTGTTCAAAATGGTCTCCCGCAATACAATTAAGGATGACATAATGAAAATTTATGAGGTTGAGAAAGGGAAAATGAGCAGCTACTTGGAAAAACTTGAAACCAGAATTGCTATAACAACTGATATGTGGACATCCAACCAAAAGAAAGGCTACGTGGCTATTACTACGCATTACGTTGATGCATCTTGCTGTTTAACCATCGTATTGTAAGGTTAGATATGATATTTGTTTAAATTTCAATTTTATTTATTTTTTGTCATTTGATGATATGGCTTATTTATACTATGTTTTTTTTTTCTAGATTTATCTACGTGCCTTCTTCTCATACAAAAGAAATTCTTTCTGATGTGTTATTGGACTTTTTGTTGGATTCGAATATGGATAGAAAAATATCTACAATAACTGTTGATAATTGCTCAAGCAATGATGGTATGATTGATATTCTCCGCGAGAAATTATCCTTGAACAATTCTCTTTTATTGAATGGAAAAGTCTTTCACATGCAATGTGCAGCACATATTTTGAATTTGGTTGTGAAGGAAGGTCTAGATGTCATTAGAGTTGAAATTGAAAAAATTCGTGACAGTGTTGCATTTTGGTCAGCAACACCATCAAGAGTGGAAAAGTTTGAAGATGCAACTCGTCAATTACGGATTCCATGTAATAAGAAATTATGTCTTGATTGTAGAACACGATGGAATTCCACATACTTGATGTTGTCAATAGCTATAGCCTATAAAGATGTCTTCCCACGTTTGAAGCAACGTGAGAAACTCTACACTATAGTGTCATCGGAGGAGGAATGGAGTCTAGCAAAAGAAATTTGTGGAAGATTGAAATTGTTTTATAATATAACAAAGTTGTTCTCAGGACAAAATTATCCAACTGCAAATACTTTTTTCATCAAAGTGTGTGAGATTAAACAAGCATTATATGATCGTCGACATGCTCAAATGAAGGTTTTCGCACTATAGCATCAAGTATGTTGGAAAATTTTGACAAGTATTGGAGTGGGTGTCATATTGTAATGGCAGTGGGTAGGATGGTATCAAAACATCGTAGCAGACTTCACCACATACTTTGGAGGCATTAATGTGCACTCAAAGTTGGTTAGGGAGTGAAATGAAAGGTAGCCGACTTCATATCTTCAACTTTATGAATGTTTAATATTTCTTTAAATATAATTGCTTGTATCTCTATTATATTTGCTTATATCGGGGTAATTCTTTATTGCTAATCTAGGGTTGGATCTCACAAGTATGGATGAAGATGAAGAAAACACTCATACTATAGGCTCTTTGTTGAGATAAAGGTAGTTAATTTTATTTTCAACTTTGAATGTTTATATTTTCTTTAAATATAATTGCTTGTCTTTCTATTATGTTTGCTTATATTGGGTAATTCTTTTATTGCTAATTTATTGTCTTTATGGATGACAAATTAATTTACTCAAGGAATTTGGAGGAGCAAAGGAAACATTTAGTGACCACCCTTAAAACACTAAGAAGACATAAGTTGTATGGAAAGTTGGATAAGAGTGCATTTTGGCTTTTACAAAGTGAATTTTTAGCCACGGGTTTCTGGAGATGTGTGATAACAAAGTGGATCATTCTAAGGTAGAAGCCGCTCAAATCGAAAATTCCTACTAACATCTTTGAAGTTATGTTTTTAGGTTAGCTCGGCACCCGGTAAGGTGAAGTTCAATGGGATGAGGAATGTGAATAGGCTTTCCTAGAGTCAAGTAGAGGTTAACCATCAAGCCTGTTAATCTAATTCTATTAGGTGGATAAATTCATTCACAATTCTATCTGCGGATGCTTCTGGCGCTGGACTAGGGTGCGATTTCTATGGAACAAGGAAAGGTGGTAGGTTATGCCTCAAGACAGTTAAAGCAGCATGAACGTAACTATCTAGCACATGACTTAAAGCTTACAGTAGTAGTGTTTGCCCTTAAAACCTAGAGGCATCTACTAGATGGAGAAGTTTGAAGTGTACTCAGATCATAAAAGTTTGAAATATATTTTCACTCAAAAAGAGTTGAACTCTAGACATCAGAGATGGATGGAGACATTAGAGGACTATGATTTTACTCTTCACTAATACCTAGGGAAGGCAAATGTTGTGGCAGACGCATTGAGAAGGAAGAACCAAGGCTAATTATCCGGCTTACATATGAAAGGGTATAAGATGTATGGAGTTATTGAGGATTTAGAGCTATACCTTAAATGGGAGGGATAAGGCCAAGGCCTATAAAATATGTCTGTTAGACTAATGATCATCCAAAGGGTAGTGGAAGAACAAGTTCATGATGAGCTTTTAGGAAGAGTTAAAGCCCGGTTGGCAGAAGGTGAAGTAGGTGGAAATTGATCAATGCATGTAGATGGGAGCATAAGATTCAAAGGGAGATTATGTGTCCCAAGGAATGTAGAGTTGAAGAATGAACTTTTGGCACATGCTCATAAGGCTAAATATACTATACACCCCAGAAGTACAAAGATGTATCAAGACTTGAAGAGACAATTCTGGTGGGGTGGCATGAAGAGGGACATTGCTCAATATGTAGCAAATTGTGAAATTTGTCAACAAGTGAAGGCAGAACATCATAAACCCGTAGGATTGTTGCAACCTCTACCTATACTAAAGTGAAAGTGAGATCATATCACCATGGACTTCGTGGTGGGATTGCCAAGGACTATAAGTAAGAAGAATTATTTGGGTAATTGTAGACTGCCTTACAAAGTCAGCTCATTTCTAGCCATGAAGACTACTAATTCCATGAATTCCTTGGCTAAGTTATACATATAGGAGATTGTGGGGCTGCATGGAATGCCCTTATCTATAGTGTCTGATAAAGATCCCAAGTTCAATTTCTCACTTTGGCAGAGTTTGCAAAGGGCCATGGAACTTAGTCAATTTTTTAGTATTTGCCATCCCCAAAATGACGGTCACAGTGAGTAGTCCAAATTTTAGAAGACATGTTAAGGGTATGTGTTTAGTCATTTGAGGGAGTCGGGGTAGATTACTTACCCTGGAGTGGAATTTTATAACAATAGCTATTACCTAGTATTAGCATGGTTTCCTATGAAACACTTTATAAAGACCTTGCATATCACCTTATATTGACTCGAACGAGGGAGTGTCGTTATGCTAGCTCAAATTGTCCAAGAAAGCACAAAAAAAGATCTCGTCTTATTAAGGAGATACTTAAAATTGGCCAAGATAGACAAAAGAAGCAGGCAGATAAGAGGAGAAGACCCTAGAATTTAAAAAGCTTGATCAGTCTTCGCGGAAAGTATCGCGATAAAAAGGTGTATTTTGCTTTCATGTATGTAGTTAGCCCCAGCTCACACTGGCCTTTCAGATTGTTGAGAGGATTGGCCCAATAGTGTACAAGTTAGTACTGCCCCCGCATTTTTCACATGTGCATAACGTCCTTCATGTGTCGATGTTACAAAAATGCATCCCAAATCCAACTTGGTTAGTTGACTTGCAAGAAGTCCATATTGATGCAGATGTCTTATACAGAAGAACCTGTATAGATTTTGGAGTTTGGAGAACATAGGATCGGAAACAAAATAATCCCTACAAATGTGGTGTAAAAGCGCAAATATCATGGGATAGAAGGTACAACCCGGGAACCCGATAAAGAAATTGAGGCGACAAATATCTCGCACCTTATGATTTTTTGAGAAAGTCCAATTAAATTTTGGGATGAAATTTATTTTAGAGGGTAGGATGTAAAGCCAAAGTATTTTAGGCCATGTAGGATCTTCCGAGTTGAGAAAACTTTACTAAGTAATAGCGGTTGAAAAGTCAAAAGGTGAATTGAGAACATGTGTTGAATTAGGACTGACAAAAACTTAAGACTTTTTATACCCATGGAGGACTTCAATTTTTCCACGTTGGCTTAAAAATAAAATAAAATAAAATTAAAAAATGATTAATAAGTATAAAATAAAACAAGGTATTAATAATATAAATTATGTTGTTTGGAATAAGTGTGTACATATTATCATTATTAGTATTATTGTTTACTATTAATACTTATTATTATTGCTTTTCTTAAAATAATAAATAAATTATTTTCTATGAGAAATATTATTTGAATATATATATATATATATAAGTAAAAACATAATTAGAAGATGATGAGGAAATAAATCAGATGGGATTGATAAGTTATTGGTGTAAAAAAATAAAATCGAACCCACGGAGCTTACTGTGAGGATCAATGATCAAAATATCTGCAAACACCGATATATCGCATCGATTTACGATATATTTCCAGAAGTCGGATTTTACGTATATATCATAATATTCCGTGGATATTTTTACAAAATATTCAGAAAATAAAAAATTATCTTAAATTCTATTAATATATTTGTATTTATTTATGATAATTATTTGCTATGAGTAATAGGTATTTATAAAATAGAAAAGATGGTGAGGAAATAAATTGTATTGGGATTGATAAGTTATTAGGGTAGAAAAAATGAAAATATTAAAGTATTAAAATCAAACCCATGAGAGCTTATGTGTGAGGATAAGGATCAAATATCGTAAACACGAATATATTTCCGCACTGGATTTCTATGGATATATAGGAAATATCAATGGATATTTTTACAAAAATATAGATAAAATAAAAATTATCTTAAATTCTATTCATATATATTTGTATTTATTTATGATAAAAAAGTAAAGTTATTTTTATCAAAACATTATTTTTATCAAAACATGTTTTATCATAGTAAAGATAAAAATTAAGTCATTTTGATATTGATATTAATCAGGTAAGTAGTTGTGTAACAAAAGCGTTGATAGCTTAAAGGGTAGAGAGGATGCATTCCAAGGTATACAAGATCAGTTCACTCAAGCCGTGGTTTCTTTAGAGTTGTAACAAATTTGATCGAAAATTTTGGGAAATATCCTTAAAAATCGGTAAAAATACTGATATTTACCAAAAAAATCATCGATTATACCAACATTTGACCGATATTTCCATTAACCGACTATCGATAGTGAATATTGTGTCGATGCCGCTCGACACCCGATATATCAACCGATAAAATTGATATTTTTGTCCCTAGTGAGGATAAAAGGCAAAAAAAAATTAGAAAAATGGGAAATAATTTAAGGGGGGCGTCGGGCAGTGGTGCATGGTGATAAGAAGAAGGAAAAAGGATAAAATCCCCATGGAGCTAGGACTCGCGATTTTGTGGTCAAATGAACTCCGATGGACCTCAAATTTTGAAGGGTTGTCCTATTTGACGTGAGGAACAACCCAATGGTGACATATTTCAATTTCAACAATTAGATTTTCTAGATTTGAGATAGGGTGGTTTAACCTTAAAACATTTATTTTGTAATTTTCGGAAAAACCATTGGTGAATATACTTCATTGGGTTGGATGTTTGTCTTGTAATGAACATTTGACATTGTATTGTGCTGGTGGATTTTTATTTGTTAGTATTGATGTTCTTGTTTTTAGGTTTTTAGATATTTGTATAGTTTTAGAGAATTTTTTTGTTTTGTGAGATTGTTGATTAATAAGTAAACATGTTAATGTTAAGTAACTTATCATTCTTTAGTATTGAAAATTATTACTTACTTTTTCTCGTATGTGGATGAGAATTGTTTTAGACCTAGTAATGTATATTAATATGAAAGTGATAACTTTAAGTAAATGAGATAGATTACTGTGATCCTTGATATGTTAGAAAATTATTTCGTGGTTTTAAATACAGCTAGTTATATGGAGCCTGATAGTATGTATTATTAAGGAATTTAATGCCCTTTAGTGTATTTTGGGGTGATGAAGGCTCAAGGTTGAGAATTGTTTGCCGAACAAATGTTATATCAATTATTCGGGACTTTATAATGTGCTTGAATGTGGACTAGGGAAACTTTTTGTATAGTGAAAATTGTTTGGGTGAATGTGAATGCTTATATTTATTATTTGAGGACTTTGTAATGTGTCTAAATATGAAAATAATGACTTTGGAATAAATGTAAGGTTATGAAATTTTCTTTAAATGTTGAGAATGTTGAAATAGAAATTTTGAGAACTTACCCTAAGAAGACTCTGAATGGGGAGGATAGTATGAACGCAAACTTTTCCTAAGTGAGCCCGAGAACAATAATAGTGCATCGTAGATAACATCTCAATTGCATTTCGTTTACATTTTTTCTGCATCATGTTAGTTGCTAAAGCATTAGGTGAATGATGTGAATGTGTTGGTTATGATCAATTGATGCTTGTGCAGCTTGACTTTGAGTTATTTATCCAATTTTTCCTTGTTCTGAGTATTTAATCACTTGTATTTATATTTATTTTTTAATCGTAGCTATATTTCCCATGTCCCCCTTAGGGTTAGGGCACCCTACAGAGCAATGTGGCAATGCTCACCCCTTCCTTTTTCTGACTTTTAGATGTAGATGTAACTCCTAGTGACCAAAGAAACAGCTGGGCTGTAAAGGTTTCAAAAATACCTCGAGAGGTCATGGAGCCGGGCTAAGGTGATTTGTGTATTGCCCACTTCGTAGTCACATTTTGTTATAATACTAGTACTTATGTTATTTATAGTGGATTGTATGTAGAATGTATTTTTTTTATGGGTGGCTTATTGCCCTAAACTTGTATTATGGACTTAGGAGATGATCCTCGCTTTCTATTAGATGATGTTATGTCCTTTTGTTTGCTAAAGTTATGATGTAGCTTGAGTAAGACTCTGGTGGTCAATAGCAAGAAAAATCAGGATCGATTGTCAACTTGGAATAAAGAGTACCCTCAAAGTCAAACATTTTAACATGGGGTCATGGGTCGTGCTCAATGCCCAAAACCGAGTCATGACACATATGATCATATACTACATAATTAACTGACCTTATATGTAACATCCCAACTCCAAACTAACGATGTTATCGACAATTCTCATATGTGGCCTCAAATCCCACACATAAACGATTGACCTTCAAAATTTTGCTTATGAATCCTATTTGTTCTAAATATGTTCACAAAATTTAAATTACTTCATAAGAACAATAATTTCTAATGACATAAATTTTTCCTTAAAGTATTACAATATATATCATTAAGCTAACATCGTCCAACAAGATAAATTCTTCAAAGCTAATAATCTCAAAACATAACATTCTAGTAACAAAAATACTCAAAATGAAAGTTTATAAACATTCAATTCCAAAACAACTAAGTAGTCCAACAATCATAAATCTTTCCAACAAAATACTAATTCAAAATATTTCTCAACTCTCATCCCTGCTTTCCTTAGCATCACTTCTCGTAAAGGTCTAAGGTACCTAAAAATGCACTTGTCATATTGAGATTGAAAAGAAGTTGAGAGGCCAAATAAGTTGAGGTTCACAAAAGCCCTCAAGTTTGAGTTTTGTGTGTATGTCCCACTTTGCCCCTAAATATTTTTTTTTTATCACAAGATACCTTTGATGTTTACTTTCGTAACTCAATCATGCCCCTACCGTTAGAAAATGTCACAGATGGACAAACGCTTATTAAAATGTTTGTTAACCTTGTTAAACACCACACAATTGTCATATTGAGATTGAAAAAAAGACATACGCGCAAAACTTTAAGACATTTATACACCTTATCCCACCTAACCAACTACCTCCAAGTTGAAGTTCTAGTTTATTTTATGTTTTTAGAGTATATGTATGGCCTAAACATGTCACAAATGATATAATAAATCATTTTGATTTTAAATTAAATGATTTTTTTAATTGATTGTTTACATTCTCTTTGATTTTCATGTACATTTTAGTTTGAAGTTTCTCTTACGCTTTATCATGAATATATTTCTTATAATTATTGATGATACAAAATTTTCCTATTGGTTTCAAGGAATGTAATCTGGTTACAAAATTTATACAAAGCGACTATTTACAAACGATCAACAGACCTTAATGTTAGTTTAATACTAATAAGAAATTAAAAATATATTCCCCTCAAGATATGGAAGTGTAGGTAAGTAAATATATGGACAAAAGTAAAAAAATAAAATATATATATTTTTCTCATTTGAAAGGTTCTTTGTAACTATAGTGAACAAAAATATCATGTGGCATTACAAAACATAGGATATTTAAAATGCATTCATCATGTAGATTATCCATCCTATTTCCTCAAATAAAATCATTATGGATTTTCTTGTAATATATTTATCAAAATATAATTTTATTAAAAAAAGTGAGAACGATGAAAGAAAATGTAAAAAGCATATTAAATTAATTAAAAGGGACTAAACAATTTCTGGGGGAGAAACTTTTGAAGTTTTTAATAAAAATTAGAAACATATAAGTAACAACAAATATATGAAGAGTGTACCAAGAATTTTTATATTTGATTTCATGATGAAATGATAATCAAATTAGAAGAAGCTTATGAAATTTTAGAAATATTGATACATGAATACATTAAATTAATCAATATTTTTCTATATTCTTAGTTGACTTGTTCGGGCCTCTCCTTTTTTCTACAAGACTCGTGGTACCTCTCTTTTTTTTTTTCAACATTTCATTTCACTAGGCAAGGTAAGGAAAAATTTTCCTTAATATACGTTCTCCCTTTTGAATATTCTTTTTACATTTTAAGGGTTAGTTTCTGATGGAAATTCTCCTAAAAGAAAAATAATATAATTTTTAATTCCTAAAATATTCTTATTGTTATGTTGGATTTGGTAAACCCAATGTCCTATCTTTATTAAGGAGAAGAAAAGTAAACGATTAGCTATTCAAAAAAATATTACAAACTTTTAGAAAGAAGAGGTAGAATCTAAAGATCAACAAAAGTTCTAAGTTAGAAGACTCACACTACAACAAGAAAAGCCTATGGATTTTGAATCACAACCCTAACTAAAAATAATAAATCATACAACTATATAACATAGTTGCAAATAAAATAAATTGTAAATGGTGTGACTATATGCGCCAGCAGATAAATGTTATGTAAGCCGATCAACCTAAATACATGACTGCTGTTCAAGATCTATCGCCACAACCATATTTTTATGGGCAACTAAATAACACGAGCCATAGTTGCGTCAAGTGTGGCAATGGCCAGAGGTAAAATCTATGCATATATTACTATAGGCATGAGTTATGTCTAACTCCGTAACTATAGACCTTACTGTAGATGACAATGTCTCGTCGCTTATCATAAGCATTTAAAAATATTTGCATCTTGTTTATTTAATCATTTTGGAATATTTTTTGTAAATATAAATAAAATGGGCTGAGATTGTCTCATATATTCATCTAATGATTACACCAAGATGGCTACTTCCTTGAAGATCAAATTTTTGATCAAGATTTAATAAAAAATTTGTGTGAAGTCCGCTGCGCCAAATCATAAGTTCGGACTAAGGCTATCCCACAATACAGGGACGTGTGAGACTCGGAGAGTCCCAAGTAGGGTCAAAGTTGATGTGGGACGTAAATCAATTCTAGAACCTTGGAGGCCAAGGCACTTAGGGAGCAAGGTACTGATGAGCCTAGGATGATTTTTAGCAAACGGATAAAGATCAAATTAAGAGGATCCAAACTTCTAAGTTGTCAAACCAGAATAAGAAACAAATCGCCTGACCCGCCAGTCAGATAGATTTAAAGAAGAGATGTAAAGGAAGAGATATAAGAATATATTAGGATAATATCTACATCTGAACGTGGATTCTGCTTATTCAATCAAAGATCAGAATCTTAGAAAATTGCAATTAAACCAACCGTAATCATATCTTTATGAATCATTTGGCCATTGATCACAGATCAATATCACAAACAGAGAATTCCCAATCTTTTACTGAGATGAGTTCAAGCAGAAGCACTCACCCGAACCTCTCGTAGGACTTTGTTGAGATCTTCTTCTATATTGCTACCTAAACGTGGTCACAAAATACAATGTTTCAATTTTAGTAAATAATTTGCATAGTAATCATATTATACACAACTCAATAGAAGTTAGTTTCACATCTCAAATCATATATTACTAAATTAAATACAAAATACTGAAACCATCTTTCCAAAATATTCAAACAAGGTGATTTAAAGAATTTAATATATATATATATATATATATATATATATAACTCATACAAACATGTAAACTTCCATTATTAGCAATTAAAGAATGAATTCATAAAGATTTTAATCAACCAAAATCAATACCATAATGTTGTCTTTTAATCCTTGTTGTAATTGACCATACATATATTCCTTTCAAAACATTTGAAACAAAAAATATGAACCAAGATACGTTTTTCTCCTCTTGAATTTGATTGCTTGTTCTCAACTTAACATTCTTCTATTTCAGATGGGAAAAAAAAGTAAAAAACGAAAACAAATGGAGTAGTAAATTAAAAAGGTTGTGAATTCAACTCAACAAGAGTCTAATCAAAATTGGATATTTCCTTGTATAGCATGAGTTTAATTGAAATTTAGAAATTGGTTAGAAGTATATTTGACATACATTGACTAATAAGGACATCAGTCCATGGCTTAACTGCTAGAGGTTGGGTGTTTGACGCAATGCATTTAGCAGCTTGTAATATCCAATCAAGGTCCAACAAAATATTTTATCTTCAAAAAGAAATAACAATTAATGCAATCAAGTTTGTCCTAAAAAAGCCCTAAAACAAGTCCATGTAAATTTTTTATTTTTTTTTAATAACATAAAAGGAATTTCAGCCCCTTGAAATCACAGAGGCATATATGATGGAAACTAAGAAGAGAAAAGGAATTAGATGACTTACCAAAATTGACGATTCTCTTACTTGAAATAATTAGTCTTTTGTACAACATATATATCCAATGAGCAAATTTGCAAAGAAGCTCAAGCCACCTGTGGATATGATCCATTTCATGGTTCGGGCATCAACTCCATTACCATCAATATCCTGAGTGGTGCTATGATCAACTCCATCTACTGATGATCTGGCAATATCACAGCTTCGAGTGAATGTTGTTGATATCTTGTACAACTGATCTATGCCGACCCAAATCCCCAAGAGAACTGCTGCCTTGTTCCATGGTGGGATTGTAGTGTTCATAATCATGGGCATATAGAAAGTGGAAGCCACACCTATCGGCTTTCACTCGATCAGAACCAAAGTAGACAGCGAAAGAAGCTTCCATGGCTTTCTGGCCATTTGAGTGAAATCGCTTGGGAATGTTTGACTTAGAATAATAAATCAACCACACTCGATTGGATTCATCTTTATGATAGGAAAAGTTATTAGAGCGTTCACACCACATACCATACCAACGTAAAAGTGCTCTGTCTTCATACAAATTCAAGTTACAGCGGAAACTCCAATGATTTGTGCTCTTAATTGTTTTCATCCATTCATTATCAAACGGACCATAAAGAGAGCACAGAACAAAGCCCAAGAAGTCATCATTTTCATACCAACTACAAGGAAGTTGCATTGTCGTTTTGAATCCGTTTTTCTGATGACTTATCCACTCTGGAATCCCATTACTTCCAGGAACAAACATATGGAAAATGCTTTTTACTTCAAGCCCCTACACAAAAATTACCCTCTAAATTTTGTCTCCATGAAAAAAAAAAGGTCAAATGATATATGAAAACCATACCTGAAATTGGTCTTTATGACATTTGAATATATGTTGCAGCGATGTGCAATGATGGGCATCCAGGAGCACTAAACCTGATGGACATTGTGGAATATACCGAAGCATCTTGCAGTAACTAAAGTCAAGATATTTTAGTTTATAAAGTTGGTTGATGCCATCAGGTATGCAACTAAAGTGGTTCCCCTTCAGACTTAATGATTCCAATGATGATAGCTGACAAATTTCACTGGGAATTTCTCTTAGATTGCAGGAATGAAGCTTTAAATTCCTCAAGGAGCATAAACCGGACAAAGATGGCAGTTGAAAAATTGTTGAACTTAAATACCCAACATCAAGACACTCTAAATATTGCAGTCTCCCCAAGTTGTCTGGCAATTTGTTGAAGTTTGGAGAGCCAGTAACAACAAGAGTTCTAAGAGAAGTCAAATTACAAATACTTTCAGGAAGATTCACAAGGTTTTTGCAGTCTCTCAAAACAAACCTTTGAAGGCCTCTTAGACGTTGAATTGATGATGGTAACTCTTTTATGGCAGTTCCATCTAGATAAAGCTTCCCCTGCTCTCCATATCTTGCAGAATTTCTGGAAATCTCTCTAATTTTGAAACAATCCAGAGCAGGAGAGAGATGCCAGGGATTTGAAATCACATATGCTACTAGGCAGAGTATTAAGATTTTTACAACTCTGCAAACATAAACTATCAAGTTCCAAGTGATTCAAGATAATGGGTAGTTCATTCATATCACTGTCCTTAAAACACCGCTTCCGTTGAAGGGTTGCATCCCGTTGAAGGCATACACTGCACATTCTAACATCTGCATCCTCTGTCTGTGTTGTCACGAATGGATTTGTTGAAGGTCATTGAAGTCATATAAAGCGACTCCACTAATTTCTTTACTTTGAAGGCTTTCAGAATTATCATGTTGAAGTCCTCGTATCTATTCTAATGCACATTCAGTCCATTCATCATAGCGAAACGTTCCCAATTTCTTGAATAGTTAGAAATCACCAACGTTTGACCTGATACACTCCCATTATCTTCATCCTTGTCTTCTTTATAGCAAAAACAATTGGATTCAAAGATAGGAAAATCCATCAATTCAAACTCATGTCCATCACCAATACGCAAAGAACACTTCAGAGAACAAGAATGTGTATATTTTTGTTCATTCTTACAAAAAGATCCATTCACAGATTCACCGCCTGATTCATTCTCAAACTCATGTGCAGATTTATGATAAACTGGAACGAAAACAAAGAATATAGCAAATCCCAAAAACTCATTACTTCGATGCCAGTTCTGAGGGAGATATGTATGCATCCAATTCATATTTCTCCGATCTATTATCCATTCTGGAATTCCATCCCTTCCAGGAAGAACAATACAAGTTCCCCTGCCATGGTAGGAAGAATCACGAATTCTAGTGCCTTCCAAATCCTGCACCAAAGCACCATTTAAATATATATATATATATATATATATATATATATAGAGAGAGAGAGAGAGAGAGAGAGAGAGAGAGAGAGAGGGAGAGAAAGAGAGAGAGAGTCTGCATAAAGCAAGTGTATGACATGAAAATTATACCTTTGCCCAGCTGAAGCAATTGACCAGAGAATGCAATGGCAAAAACAGGGTTCTTGATGAAGTACAATTTGACCTGTGGGGCATCTAAGAGTCTCAAACTTGATGAAGCCCTGAATTTGTTCAAGGTTGTTGCAGTGACTAAGGTTATGGGCTTTCAGCCTGGAAAGCTGATTGATGGGAATAGGTATGCTACTAAATGGCCCCTCCCAGATTTAGTTTCTCTTAATGATGATAAGTGGCAAATAATATCACTAGGAATTCCTCCCTCCATTATGTTGCTGACCTAGGTCCAATATTTCCAACATGATAATTGGCAGATATGAATAGGAATTTTGTGGAGCTCTGAACACTTATTCAGTAGGAGAGTTTGAAGACCATGTGATGTAATTGACGACGGTAAGTCCATTATAACTGTTCCACTCAAATCAAGCACCCTTAGCTCTCTCATACTGCTGTTGATTTCTGGAAATCTCTCTAGCTTTGAACAGCCATTGCAAGACAATTTTTGAAGTTGTTTCCAGTTGTCAACGGTTCTTGGAAGAACAGCTAGATCGACACACCCTACAAGATTCAAGAGGGAAAAGAGTTAGTCTAATTCAATAACGGCCATCAAGCACCACCTTTTAAGTACCATGTGTGTTCGTTGTACAACCTTCAGGAGTTAGACTTTCCAAGTTTGAGCACACTTGAGAAGTCTGGGATTTCTGATGAGATGAGTAGAGTAACTGAGATCAATAAACTCAACTTGTCATGAAGCTGTAACAAAATAAATCTCTCAAGTAGATAAAAATAACATAAACGTGGAAAATAAATTATATAAAACTATAAGTAAATAATAACAATACCTTATCCCCACTCCAAAGTTGTTTTATGTTGCTGTCTTTAATGAGAGCTCAACAAGGCTATTTATAAAGTGAAAATTCATTGGCAAAGATTCTAAAGAGTAGCCGTCCTAATTAAGATATTAACTCACGGTATAAATTCTCTAGGGAGGTGGTCTTCAAGAAATAGTTCTCTATGAGGATTGTGGATTTTGAGCACCTAAGTCTATTTATCGCTTGAAAGACTCAAGCAGCAAGTCGCGATAAATTAAATTTACATTTATCTAGGAATAGTCCTCCTAATGCTCGTCCCTCGAAAAAAATATAAGCAAGACAAGTAAAAAAAAAGAAGATAAATTAAACTTAATTGAGTTATATACATGACTAATTCATTTCTTAAAAAATTATCGATAGTATTGGAAGCTTTCCATACGCAATATAAACAAGTTCATGTGTATTTGAATCTTACCATATTTCCCCTCGTTAACACATCATATGCAAATTTAACTCTCAATCTACTCCCTTCTTCCCTGATCTCGGGCATTCTCGACGAACGATCTCCCCAACCCATTTGTTGTATTAAATCATGCATATCTAGCATGTTCTTGAAATAGCAATGAGGCATCTATCTTCTAGAGTTGTTATTCCATGCTCGCATAAGGGCCCAATATTCTAAAACAAAGATTATTTGTCATTTCCCTTGAAAAACAAGCAATATCCAAAAATATCCCCGCTCCATATCATCGAGTCCGTTAAAACTTATTTTAAGTACATCAGAGATTTCCATGGGGTGTTGTTTTTAGCTTACACGTTGCACTTTCCCCATTCACTTGGGTTTCTTTCCAAAAAAAGAGAAGCACCTGTAACTTTAAGTGCTAATGGGAGGCCATTAGCATAATCTACAATATCAGATGAGAGGTTCTTATAAACTTCTTTAGGAAGATTTTGTTTAAAAAGCTCACAAACCGAAGAGCTCAACAAATTTTCTTCTCGTTTAATTTTGGAACCTCATATGATATATTGGCTCCATATTTCAAGCACTGCTTAATCTCTAGATCGATGATGGTACGACCAAACCAACTCCTTCTCTTCAAATTAAATATTCTAGTTGCTTGGGTTCATCTACATCATCAAAAACAACAAGAACTCTATTAGAGATGAGACACCTCCTTATCATAATGGTTCCTTCATCAATATTGCTTATTCTAAAAACTTTTCCCTTCAGGATACCATCCAGAAGTTCTTGTTGTAATTGAAGTATATCACTTTTGGATCTCTCTTTGATGTTTCTAAGAAAGCTACTACGTTCATATTGATGTGAGATCTCATTATAAATAGCCTTTGCTATGATTGAGTTTACCGGCCCACCAACTCCATATATCCCGACCCACGCTAACCTTATTCAACTCGTGTTCATCAACAATTTCAGTTTTTTCAAATGAACATCAATTCCAACTACATTCTTTCCCATGTTTAAAGGTTGATTGTTTAATCTTCTCATGATTATATCAATAATTTCCTTGACAACCTCAGTCTCATACCTGTAAATCATATAAATTAAGTACAATGTTGGGTTAGAATGAGTTATAAAATGTGATGAATGTAAAATAAATTTAGTCATGCAAGATGATTTTTGATTATTTATTTGAACTTCAAAATTTGCAAGTGTCAAACTGCTAATGTGTTGTATTGCAAATTTTTAGTACTCTTAATGGTTGGAGCATTGTTTCGTACTGCTATGTGTGGGAGTAAGCTAATAACTTCTTTCAAATTTCATTTCATAAAATATTGGCTTATAAACTCCTTAATCGTAGTTGTCTTTAGGTTTTATTGACATAACAATACTTATCAAAGTCACAAGGATTACATTCTTAACCTATCAATTAATTTTACATTTCCAAAGAGGCAGGCGATAAGGTTCGATCTAGAAAATTTCTTGATTTAGCGTGTTGATTAGGAACTTAAATATGATAAAGGAAAAGCCAAAGTGTACTTTATAGAAAATTTAAAAAAGTTAAAACTTTTGATGCTTCCTCTTATTGGACTAACATGCGAAGGAAAAATGGAAGTTACATTTTATTATAACATTCTCATGATAATGAGATTCTCATATTCATGAGCTCCATTATTAAATAAAATCATTCAAAAGGAATTGATAAGAATGTTAGAGGACAGAGCTTAGGGTAAAACTTTAATCCAGATGAACTTGGAAGGCTAAATGGACATAATTGTTTAAGGAGCACAAGCGCATGTGAATTAAGACTTTTTGAAGTGAATATACAAAAAATAAAAAACACACACACACACACAAGAAAAATATAAATTAAAACTTCGGGAAATAGGCGGATGTATAAAAGTCTTTGCGACAAAAGTGAGATAATAATCGAGGTATTATGTAATCACCGGCCTCATAGCAAAATAGGGCATTGATTAAAGGGAGAATTATGTTTATGTTCATGGACAGGAAACAAATTAAAAAAAATATATACCCAAAGGTATATGGGATAAAGTACAAATATGCTCATGATGTTTGTTTATATGTCAAACTTGGTCCTTAAAACTTTTTTGGGTCCAATATTGTCTCTAACGTTTGTTCCGTAACTCAAATATGTCTCCACGAGCAACAGAATGAATGAATAGATGGGTAAACTAATGACTCATTTGTGAACAAGGAGTGGTGAAGAGAAGCATATATATATATATATATACTTCTTGGTTATCATGGCATCAGAATAAATTAGCTCCTTCTTTCAAGGCGTCCTCCCACTTTTGTATCATCTCCTTCTTTTCTTGATTTGCATCTCTTTTATGGTAGGCAAGTGCCTCTCAGAAGCTTCCCATTGGTTTTGATACATCGGATGGATCACGTGGTAGAAAATGGTAGAACCATTCTCCTTTGGTTCTTGGCTTCCAATAATCTTGACAAGTTCGTTTAAACACCATGCGGGTATGCATAATTTTTGAGAAAGCAATAAGAAAAATCATCGATTCTTCATAGCTTTGGAGAGATCGGATGCAATATCTCCTCCTCACTTTCTCAAGTTCCTCATCATCTCTGAAAGTTCGAATTCCATAAAGCGATCAAAGTGGTATATAGAGATGATCGATGGGGCTACCACTAGCGGGTGTCACGGCTGTAAAACTCAAGAACACATCATAATTACGAAATAGTAGTAGAAGAAGAAAGATTTGTAATTGTATGGGTGCAGGATGAAGCCATGTTTAGTGAAAATAAAGAGAGGCTCTATGGGTCCTTGGATGCTTAGTCACTAATGAAACCAGACCCCTTCACCATGAAAGAAAATCCAAGCTAGGAGGAGATTCGATCAGCTGAAAAAATAAAAAGCTTCATCTGCAGTCATAATAGATATCAAATGAAAAAAGAGATCATTAATCCTAAGGTGAAACTCAAGGTTATATGTATTTTACCTTTTGGAGACAAACATCAAGGAAGCCAAGCTGTTGCGAAGATGGTATGGAAGATAGGCAGAGGTTGAAGAAGAGGTTCTGGGTATTGCGAAGGGTTATCCATAAAGATTGGGGTCCCAAATCGACCACGCGCAACAAGCTCATACGCCCTTTTTGTCCCCAACTTTTTTACCATAAAGAGTTTTGTTTCTTGCTTTCCTTGTTTTTCCAACTATTTAATTTATTTCTTTTAATTACATTTTTACTTGCTTCAAGGCAACAATCCAGTAATTAGTTTAATTTTGGGTATTTTAATAATATATGTGAGGAAGGCCCATATGGTAGGCATGATAATGAGAGATCTCCACTTAAAATTAATAATGTTGAAAAACAAAGAAAATATGAAGAGAAATTCCAATGTCAAATGAACTCCGATCGACCTCAAATTTTGAAGGGTTATCCTATTTGATGTGAGAAACAACCTAATGATATCATATTTCAATTTCAACGATTAGATTTTTTAGATTTGAGTGGGTGGTTTAACTTAAAACTTTTATTTTGTAATTTTCGGAAAAACTATTGGTGAATATGCTTCATTAGGTTGATGTTTGTTTTGTAATTAACGTTTGACATTGTATTCCAATGAGTTGTGGGATTTTGTTGTTAGTATTGATGTTCTTGCTTTTGGGTTTTTGGATATTTGTATAGTTTTTGAGAATTTTTGCTTTGTGAGATTGTTGGATTATTAGAAACATTTTAATGTTGAGGAACTTATTGTCCTCTAGTGTTGGAAAATTATTTAGTTACTTTCGTATGTGAATTAGAATTATTTTGGACTTGGTAATATATATTAATATGGAAATGATAACTTTTTGGCATTGAGGTAAGATTACCAAGATCCTTTGATGTGTTAGAAAAATTATTTTTGTGGTTTTGATTGTTGGAGTTAACTATTTGGAGCCTTGGTAGTATGTATTATTATGAATTTAATGTCCTTTAGTTGGGGTGATGAAGATTACCTTAAAGGTTAGAAATTATTTAGTTGAACAAATCTTATATCAATTATTTTGGACTTTATAAACGTGCTTGAATGTGGAATTAGAAACTTTTGTTATAGTGAGAATTGTTGAAAATTGTTTTGAGGTGAATGTAGAATGTTTATATTAATTATTTGGGGACTTTGTAATGTATGCGAATATGAATATTAACTGGAATTGATGTAGGTTATGAAATTTCTTTTAAGGGTTGAGAATGTTGCGTATTACTTTTGAGAATTTTGATGCTGACAGTAGCCACATGCTTGTGAAATAATGATGAAAGAAAGGCCTATGAGAGGTGAATTAGAGGAAAGAGATCACTTAGTATAGAAAGGCACAAAACCTTGCTTGGAAATACTCAGAATAGGGAGTATATTAGGGTATGGATGCATATCTTTGGGTGAAAACTCGAACCAATACGCATTGCATAACACCTGATTGCATTTCATTCACATTTTTACGCATCATGTTGGTTGTTAAATCATTTGGTGAATGATGTGAGGTGTGTTGGTTGTGAAGGTTGATGCTTGTCTTTGCTTGACTTTATGTGAATTATTTATCGATTTTTTCTTGTTTTTTGGTATTTAATCACTTGTATTTATATTTATTTTAATCAGCTATATTTCCCATATCCTCCTTAGGGCTAGGAGCACCTCTTGGAAACTAATGTGGCATTACTCACCACTAACCTTTATGACTTTAACATGCGGATGCAACTCCACGATGACTATGAGCAATGCGAAAAAGTTTCAAAATACCTCGGGAGGTCCTGGAGGCTTGAAGGGAGTGATTTGTGTGCCTCACTTGTAGTCACATTTTATTTATAATACTAGTACTTTGGTTATTTATAGTGGATTATTATGTAGAATGTATTTTTTAATGAGTGGCTTATTGCCCTAAACTTGTATTATGGACTTGGGGTGATGCCTCACTTTCTATTAGATGTTATGTCCTTTTGTTTGCTAAAGTAATGATGTACCTTGAGTAAGACTTAGTAGTGGTCAGTAGCAGTAAAAAAATAAAAATCTGGATTGACTATCAACTTGGAATAGAAGTATCCCTTAGGGTCAAACATTTGATCTGGGGTCATGGGCCAAGTTTGGGTTGCCCAAAACTAGGTTGTGACAACGTGGTATCAGAGCCTAGGATACAAGTAAATAACATGAATTTCCATTTTACTACAATTAATATTATTATTATTTAGAGTGTGATGTACTATGTATTGTTAAACTACGTTCATAAATTCCTACGTAGACTAACGATAATTGATTGTTGGTGCTATTTTGTATGGTTGAGTTAATGTTTGTGAATTCTCAAATCTATGATTAATAGATATATTGTTGTGTAATTATTTATCTTTGTTGTTGTGTTGTTGTGTAACGCCCTAAAAATGCCCTAGTAGTTTCAGAACATGTTTAAGGTATAAAATAAAGTAAATGAAATTTTTAGAATTTAAATCTAAGGCAGAAAAAATATCGACCAGGAAAATTTATAGGAAGCGAATAAATTTAGTAAAAATGTCAAATAGGGACAAGGGTCTAAATGAGTGTGTAGTGTTAAAAATATAAATAAAATGAAATGAAAAGAAAATGAATGTGAAATGAAGCTTTAAAATGAGAATAATGAGAAATGAGAATTAGTGTGTAGGCCAAACAAGGCCTTATGAAGGATTTTGACTTAAGACCAAATTTGGTCTTGTAAAAGGGCATAATGTAAGAATTTCTTAATATGGGCTTTATTAATTGAAATTAACTGAATTAGTTTGGTCTAATAAAGGTAAGATATATGGATTCTTAATCAGTCTAATGAGTTTGTTTGATTTATTGGTAGAGAATGCGGCCGGCCGTGAGAGAACAATGAGTGGGACGCCCTACATAAATAGTGCTCAAGTCCCTCCTAACTATAATGATGAAATTTTGACTCCTCTGATTTAGAAAACTTTATCTATTAGTGGCATTCGTAGACCAGTGTTTTGAAGGGGGATAAGGGAGAAGAACTTGGTTAAGTGTGTTGTGGGCTGTCGCTAATTCAGCATCAAGCATAATGGATTCCAAACCAGTGCGAATCGGCAATTCTCTCAGTTATTGTGTTTTGTTTTCCTAGCCCATATGTTGATCCATGGCATGCCATTTCGTGGCCTACATTTGGTATCGAGCCTACCATGGGTGGCAAAACATGCGGATTAGAACCTTTTTTTTTTTATCGAGGAGTTTTGTCAGTTTGAAATTTTGTGGATGAAAGTTAAATTTTATTACATATTTGGAATCTACTCGTCGAGTCAAGAAGATTGATGGGTGGCACGTCGTCGGAGGAGGTCGGATGTGCCGTCACGCGCCTACACTCGCACTAGGCGAGACGGCGCGTGGCAGTACAGCGCCTTTGTTCGGAGACGGCCGCGTCTCTTGCAGCCGTGGCAAGCGATGACGTCATGCGGCGTCATCAAGATTTGTTTGACAGGCCGATTGATTGACGGGCAGACCGGTTGGTCAATTTTGAACATGTGCGCCGCCGCCAGTGCGTCCCGGCGTGAGGGCGTCAGGCATCCGTTTTGGACGATTTGGTGTCTGCGACAGCTCGTGTCGAGATGCTCTACATTGTGGTATATTTATTTTACCATGTTTGAAGCTTTTCTGGATGTTAATCATTATAGAACCTATGTGCACGCCTATTTTAGAATGATTTCTGCATTATTTTCTTGTATTTCTCTATGGTTTCGAAAATATGTATAGTAGCTCACATGTATATCACTACATAAGGGCGTGTAGAAGTGTAATTCATTTTATCTGATAATAGTTGAACAATATAATTAGCATGACATGTAATCTATAGCAAAAAGACATACGCCCTGTTTACGTACGGCATTGCATATATATATAGTGAATGTGATACATAAAGTTTATATCCACGGTATGAGAGATTTTCAAAGGATTCAATTGGGTTGTGACATGAGTAGCTGCCAATTTGAATTTGAGAAATATCGGTCTCATATTGTGGTGGGATGTCTCCTGTTTTATTGCGTGCCAAAGGAGGTGATCTTGTGTTAGTTCATGGAGGGGTACATGTATAGCATGTGCTTGAGAAATGATTGATCTTAGTGGTTCATACACCCAAAGGTGGTGATTTCACGAAAGATTAGAATATGTTCTCATGGCCGCTGTCATGTGGAGAGTGTACAACTGCATGTAATATTTTAACCCCAGTGATTATGTGATGATGTATGTAATTCTACGTATAAGTATTCACATGATCTTGATTGTATTGTTTGTTTGTTTCCGATCACTTTTTCTATGCTTGGCAATTCCATTTCAATTGAGGTCCTTCTTTAGTTGAACTTTAAGAAATGGAAGAGGACACTCTATTTGGAATGGAGCTAGCGGATGTTCACATTGCTCTTACAAAGATAAGGTGAGGTGAATAAATCAAAATGGCCACGATATTGAAGCGAGAAAAATGGAGGCTATCTTGGCTGGGAAAAAAATCAATCAGTTTGTATTGACAATAAGAAGAAATCCATTCAAGAACACTTAAAGTGGTTTACCGGTATTTATCTTGCTAAGGAAATGATGCGACCTTAGAGCTAGAAAGCAGCATTTCATCTAATGCGAGGTTGGTACACTTCTTCAAAAGCTCAATATGAAGTGATGCTCACTATTTAGGGGTTAGAGATTATGTCCTTCGGATGGTAGACCTAAAGACAAAGCAGGCTCTTAATGTTTCCATTCTGATGCTTGCATTGTGCATCAAGCCACTAAACCCTGCCCTTCCACACGATTTTGGGGTTATAAAGGCAATTACAATTCCTGAAGATGAGACTTGGTCGAGTTAATGACTTGATAAGCGAGGGTGGTGGCGGAGGAAGAAGAAACTTAAGAAGGAGAAAGGGCATCTGGCCTTATATGTTTCCTAGTTCCCACAAAAGGAAAATGAAGTCAATCGTACTCGTCAAGGTACTCTCATGACCTTTGGAAATTGATACGACGATATGGGTCTGAAGACATCTTAAAGGGATGGTGGCGTGCTTCTTTTAAGAAGAGTCATAAGAGATTATGCAAAGTTTAAAGCTTGGTTGTCCAAGCGTGAGCCTACGAGTTCATAAAGCGGGAGGCGAATCGGGATGAATCAAAACTCACTATGGGAAACAACGAGGCGTGTTGTGTTTGTGGGAGATGTAATCTTGATTCCTAGACTACGGTTTTAGATTAATGATGAACACTTTTTATGTACCTTCATTTTAAACGGAACTTAGTTTTATTATCGTGTTTGGACATGTATGACTACTCTTTTGAAATCGAAGCGATGTTATTTCTTTGTTTCTTAATTCAAATAAGGTTGGAGTCTTTGTTATATGTCAGCGGATTCAATACGGATGTGTTTATCTCCCAATGACATATCGTCGGCTTATATGTTTGAAAAGGTTGTTTCTAAGAGACCATTACCTAAAGGCAGTCTTATGCATTGTGTGGCATATGGCTTAGCCATATCTCTAAGGATAAGTAGAAAGGCGATAAAGACTAACATCACCGCTGCTCTTAAAAATGACTTAGAGACATCGTAGTATTTGTAGAAGGTAAAAATGACCAAGATAAGAAGAAAACTACGGTCAGAGTTCGGCTTGTTGGAGGTCATTCACACCAGATGTAGTGGACCTTATGCGGCAGCCTTGTGTAGAAATTTTTATTTCTATCACATTTATTGATGCTTATTCTACGATATGGTTATACATTGATTAAAGAAGAGGCTGGAGTCTCTTGACAAGTTCCATATTTTTAAGTTTGATAAACAATTGGGAAAAGTCATAAAGGTTGTTAGATCGACCGAGGTTGAGAGTATTATGGCAAGCATGGCGATCTTAGGACGACTTAAGGGGCCATTCGCCAAATACTTAAGGATTACGGGATAGTGGCACGATTTCTTATGCAGAGTCTGAGAAAAATGGTGTGCCAGAAAGAGTGCAATCACCTCTTATAAAATGGTAAGAGAGTATGATTAGTATGACAAATTTACACACGGTTTTAATGGGTGAAACTTTGAAAACAACTGTACGATGCGAGATCGTGTACCTACAAAGATTGTTCCATTGACTCCTTTGAGTTCTGATTGGCGTAGCTTCCAGCTTAAATATCTTAAGGTTTGGGGATGTCTACTTGATGAGATTGTATAATCCAACATTAAGTAAGTTGGACTCCAGAACCACTCGGTGTTACTTTGTATCTTACCCGGAACATTCGAAGGATATCGGTTCTATAATCCCAATGGAGGCACAAGAATTGTGGAATCACAGAACTGACGAGTTTTGGAGTTTGATGTAAGTAGAAGAAAGTAGGCGCTCCGCAATTGTGAGGATAATAGTACGGTGGGTAATATAGACATCTTTATCTCCTCCCCATCTGAGATAATTGTGAAACTCCCACACACCATGGTGAACACATTGAGGCTCGGGATCTGTTGTCGAGCGACTCTAATGAGTTCATCAAGGCTCACCGGTGCGGGATGTGGCTATTGCTACTCCGGTAAAGTCGCTAGGGAGAAAGCGATCAGCTATACCATAGGACTATTTAGTCTATATAGGGAGAGCAAGACTACGATATCGGTTACATTAGCTGATCCAATGACTTATCTGAGCACATTTCTTATCCTCAATCGAGCGTAGTTGGATGCAATGGAGATGAAATTCAATCTATGAGGCATAATGGAGTTTGGGAACTTGTTGAATTACACGAAGGTCGTAGACCCGTTAATTTATGAGTAGATTGTATAAGACTAAAGGGACCCTAAAGGAAAGATTGAAGTTTAAAGCTGAGGCGGTAGCCAAAGGTTTCACTCGAGAGAAGGAGTAGACTATGAAGCAACCTTTTCTCACGTCTCTACAGATTCTTTTCAGGTGATCAGCATTAGTTGCTCATTTCGATATGGGTTACACGGATGGATGTTAAAGCTGCCTTTCTCAATGGAGACCTTAATGAAAAGTCTATGTGATGCAGCCCGAAGGTTTGTGTAAAATGATTTAGATAAGCTTGTATGTGGGGCGAAAAGTCTATTTATGGTCTCAAACGAAGCTTCTAGACAAATGTATAAGTTCCATAGTGTTGTTGCTTCATATGGTTTTTGTTGAGCTCAAAGTAGATCAATGTATATCTTAGGAGTCGGTGGGAGGGAAATTCATTTTCCTTATACTGCATGTGGATGATATTCATTTCCTCGGCCCGGAATACGGCGACGGCATTACTCACCTCGGTGGTTACCCCTCGACGACGCCGGTGTCGCGGGTCTTGCAGCGAAGTGCAAAGCGGAGAACGAGTTCTGAGGTGGCGTCCGGGATGAAGTCGGACCTGCATGCAAAGAGATAACACGAGTGCGTGAGTTCCGCCGTTCTGGGCATCGCACGGATGATTACCTCTGACTCGAGAAAAAGAAATAGAATGCAGGTGTGGGAATCGCCGGCGCTTCGCAGCCGGTCGGGCCCGGAATCGGGCTTAGAGTCGAGGCTCAGGCTCAGCGGCCCGCGCCTCGTGAACCTTATTCCCGGCACGACGGACTTTAGGGAAATCAGCGCCTTGATCTCAGGGTTCGCGGGAGAATCGACTCGGCCGGAAGGCCCATGACATCGGGTCGAGGGGAGGTAATGGAGGTACGGCGTGTCCCAGCGCCTCATTTCGACACATCCATAACATTCTCACGACTCGATGCGGAGAGATGCCAGCACTATGACGACCCTTTGATATCTGGCCGGTTGTAGCCCGACAAAGCGGTCCATCGGTCTGATCGACAACGGGGATTCGGTCGACATCATCTTGTGACCTTGATAAGATGGACATCGGAAGGGCTAGGCTGGAGCCAGTCAGCACCCACTTGCGAGGATTCTGCGAAGAAAGTGTGCCCCTGGGCTCGGTCTGACTAGTGCTCACTTTGGGAGACCCCCCATGCCAGGCAACGACCACAGCGAGATTTCTAAATTGTTGACACCCCATCGGCCTATAATATGTTATTAGGGAGACCCTCTCTCAACGCAGTGAAGGTCGTTCCCTCCGCGTACCACATGATGATCAAGTTTCCCACCACAAGCGGAGTAGAGATGGTTCGGGGAGACAGACGCATTGGCCCGAGGAGAGTGTTAACATCTATGAAGCAAAAAAGCGGTTGACAAGTATGCACGGACGATCTCGACATGCGCGGCCAAAGTGAACACGGGCCTAAGCCCTCGGAAGAGTGGAACACATCTTTGTTGGATGTGACCACAGATTTTCGCCTACATCGTCAAGCTAGCGGAAAACCTCCCGAAGCCTCTTACACGTTCTTGAGACAAAGCAGGCGTCTTCGTAGACGGGCGAATATGGAAGTGGCCCACCGCTAATCACTCATAGGCTAAACGTCAGCCCATCTTTCAAGCCAGTCAAGCAAAAGAGAAGGAGCTTCACGCCAGAAAGGCAAAAGGCGATCAACGAGGAGCTCGGTAAACTCCTCCAGGCAGGGGCAATCAGAGAGGTAGAATATCCTGAATGGTTGGCCAGCGTTTAATGCTCATCAGCGAGCGGTGAAGTGGCGACTGCATCGACTCGCGACCTCAACGAGCATGCCCGAAGGATAGTTTCCGCTGCGAATCTCCTCATCGTAGATGCAACGGCCTGACCATAGACTCCTCGGTTTTATGGATGCTTTCTCCGGCTCTGACCAGTCGGCATGGATCAGGATGACGAAAAGACCTGGTCGTCTTTGGGCGGGGGCCTATTATTCTGGTGTTATGCCGCTACCGACAAGCCTTGGGAGCTACTTATCGAGGAAATTGATAGCCCAGGATGTTCGAGAAGCAAATAAGGCGTCCATGGAGGTGTATATAGATGACATGTTATAAAGTCCATCGCGCCAAATTCCATATAACTCATATGTTAGAGCATTCCGAGATCTGAGAGAGTCTGACATGTATTGAATCCGGCCCGAGTATTGCCTTCGAATCTCAGTGGAAAATTCTTGGGTTTCATAGTAAACAGCAGGGAATCGAAGAAAATCGGAACAAAATAAAGAAATTTTGTGTCGAGACATGCCATCGCCATCAAACATAAAGAAGTCCATTTATTTGGAAGGATTACTTGAGCAAGCTAGGTCGTATCCAAGGCCAGCGATAAATGTCAGCCTTTCTTCCAAGTTTTAAAGAAAGCTTTTCAATGGGATACGAAGTCCGAAGAAGAATTCTCAGCGTTGAAGACATATTTGAGTTCCCCACCCCATTTTGGTGAGCCCCTTTGAAGGGGAGCTCCTTACTCTATACTTGGCAGTTTCAGACTTCTCGACCAGCGTTGTCCTCGTCAGAGACAAAGACCGAGTACAACATCCAGTTTACTGTGCGTAGAACGAGAGAACAAGGAGAGAATACCAGAATGGAAAAATTAATCTTGGCATTAGTAACCGTAGCCCGGAAGCTCCGCCCTTACTTTCAGGCTCATACCATTGAAGTTCCAACAGAATATCCGATGAAACAAGTGCTACACAAGCTAGGAACCTGGAAATTTGATGAAGTGGGCCATAAAGGTGAAGCGGGTTCGACATCATATATAAGCCAAAAGCTACTTGATAGAAGGCGGGTCTTAGCGGACCGTCCTGTAAGTTCACCTGTGAGAACCTGTCGAGAACGCTTAAATGCCGACTGACCTCCCCATCTGGAGACTCTCCATAGACGGAGCCACAAATGCACAAGGGAGCGGAGCCGGGCTAATCCTGACCTCCCTAGAAGGAATAGATATTGAGTATGCTCTCGGTCGGATTCAAACCTTCAACAGGGGCCGGAGTATGGGACCGTCATAGAGACCTGGCCTCGCCCTTTCAGTGGGTTGACCCGGCAGGAAGTTCTGGCTTGACTCGGTGGTAGTAAGACAAATAGGGACACCTACGAGGCGAAAGTGAAAAATGATATTGTACCTCGAGTGGGATTCTTGAAAAAAGTTCATGCTAGTCGGTTGGACACATACCCGGAGAGCGGAGGAACTCGAGCCGATGCCTTGGCAAGTGCGACAACCTCACAAGAGGCCTCGGCGGACTAGCGACATCGAATACCAGTAAGAACCTTCTATAGACCTCTATGGCGAAAGTAAGCTGTCGAGTCAGAAACGTTTGGATGGACCCCATTTGGGACTACTTAATAGACGGACGTCTACCCGACGACCCAAAAGAGGCCTCTAAGATTGGGAACAAGGTCGGCCGGGTTCCGTAATCACTGGGAAGCCTTCTGAGCGAGTTTTCATACCCATCACCAAGTGCATGAGGAAGATACGAGACTAAAGTACTCAGTGAAGTGCATGGCGTATGAAATCATATGTGAAGACTCGAGGCATTAGTAGGGAGAAAGTGTTAAGGCGGGGATATTATTGGCCTCTGATTCTCGAAAATGCGACGACCTAGTCGGGAAATGCGAAGATTTTCTAGGGCATGCTGAGTCTCTCACCTCCCCATCCCCGAGGCCCTTGGCTGTCGATCCTGAAGCCCACCTGGCCTTTCCAACAGTGGGGCTTGGATATATTGGGACCTCTGCCCATTAGGAAGGGTCAATGCAAATTCATCATCGTTGCAGTGGACTACTTCACCAAATGGGCTGAGGCCGACTCTTTGGCTACCATCACATAACAAAAGATACGCAATTTTGTGTGGCGTAACATAATATGCAGGTCTGGTATCCCCAGAGCTTTGGTATCAGACAATGGAAAGCAATTTGATAATGCCAAGTTCAAGGATTTTTGTGCTGAGCTCGGGATCAAGAATTATTACTTGTCCCCAGCACATCCATGAGTCTAATGGTCGACGAAATGTATCGAACCCATAAGGCGGCGTGAAGACGAATTAGAAGATCTTAAAGGCAAATGGGTAGAGATACCTCCCAGGGTGTTATGGGCATACGAGAGACTCTGGCAGGATCAACCCGAAACCCCTTTCATACCAGCCTTGGCCTGGCAGTAGCACATCGAGTAGGATTAAAATCCCAAAGGATCGGGCGCAGCGTGGAACACAATGTGAGGCTCTTCGCCTAAATCTGAACCTCTGGATGAAAGCGTGAGCAAAGTCCTAAAAGCACGGGAGATTATCGGAGGAGGCAGCGTGAGCCAATACAACCAAAAAGTCAAACCCAGAAGTTACAAGCCTGGAGACCTGGTCTTAAAGAAGCTCCTACCAGCGAGGAAGAATCCGACGCATGGAAAACTAGGACCCAGCTGGGAAGGCCCCTATATCGTGACTCGTGTAATCGGACACAGCGTTCACAGGCTCAGGACATAAGAGGAAAAATTCTACCTCATACTTGGAATGTTAGAGCACCTTGAGAGCGTTTTTATCGGTAGGTCTCGGTTGTAATCATAAATAAAGTATTATCAGGTTAATGATATTGGGTATTTTATTGATTATTGATCGGGCGTCATAATCAGGAATGTCTGAGAGGCTACATACATCAAAATGCGCAAAATTCAAGATTCAAAAAATAAAACATCTCTTTATTGTAATAAAGGTACAATTGATTACAATTAGTAGTGTCATTCTTTTACATCCCGAAATCTAGCATTTCAAGCGACTCCCTAAAAACCTGAAGGTGAAGAAAAGAAAAGAGAAAAAGGATGGAAAAGTTTGTCACAAAGAAAGGAAAAATGGAGAATGAGATGTGGAAGGAAAAAAGAGGAGAGAATGAAGAAGAGGAGAAGAAGAAAGAAGGAAGAAAAGAAAGAATAAAGAAAAATAGAAACGGCTAAAGTATCCTGACCCTCCCGGTGTCTTCCTAGCACGAGAGCTAGGGAATAAACATCAACTCCAGTAAGGGGCCAGGGAGAAAAACACAACTCACGGGCGAGGAGTCCGACCCGAGTTTGCACGAGAATCCCAGGCTGATCTCTGAGCGACCAAGCCTCGGTTCATTTGTGCGATTTCGAGTCGCACGAAGGCGCGAATATTCAAAGTATGACTCCATACTGCAGAGCTCCATTTTATATAAAGTGGAAGCCTTTGAAACTCGCGAAATGGTTCCAGTTCTCCGTGAACTAGCATTAAAAGACACTTGTATCTTCCGAATTAGAAGTGAATGACCTCGGCGCCGAGCCAACCTTTCGGTTGAAGAGCTCTCTACCTGAGTCCTCGACTGAAATTCCGATTCAGCTCGTTGAGTTGTTGGCTGAGGCCTCGGCTCCGGGCCGCGGCTTAGTTTGGCAGCGAACGATAATCTACACGAGCCGTCTGACCTAAGAGTTAGATTCCAGCTAGCCAGGCCTCGGAGTGCAGGCGAAACCGCTTCCGGTTTGACGAGCTCGATTACTGCCTTTCGGTCATGCGACTGCAGAAGTCGGATCGGCAAGCTCGCGGCCCGCAGGCCTTGCCGCGGAGCGGCTGACTCAGTTTGGCGACCCACTGCACCCATACCTCTGGCCTGAGTGATTCGGCGTGGCGGTTGTATGAAGCCTCGGCGCCGGGAGCGCGATTCGGTTGGCGAGCTCGGCCTCTGCTCGAGCCCGTACGACTAAAAATCCCGAATCAGCTCGAAGCTATGGCCACGGCCTGGCGCGAGAGCTGGCGGCTTTCGGTTGTGGCTTCGACGCTACTACCTTTCAGGCCATCGGCCTAAAGTCGAATCAGGCTGGTACGCTGTTATGAGCTCGGCGCGGGGCCAAGCGGCTGATTGGATGACTCGCCTGCTCGGGCCATCACGACTGAAATTGAAATGTTTCAGGCGATTCGACCCGTAAGGCCTCGGTGGCGGGAGCCCGGCTCGGTTGGCCGAGCTCGACTACCTCTCAAACTATCACGGCCTAAGGTCGGATCAGCCGGAGCTGTTTAGCCTTATGAAGGCCTTAGCACCCGGGCCGGCGGCTGGTTGAAAAGCTCCAGCTTTCTACCACAGACCCGCCACAGCTAAGTCGGTTATTCAAGCGGTTTCATTATGAGCCGCGCGAGAGCCCAGCCGGCTCAGGTTGGCGACTCGACTACTCTGCCCAGGCCATGCGACCACAAATTGAACTGCTTCGAATTCTGTTCGGCAGCCAGGCCCTCTGCGCTGAAGCCGGTAACTCATTTGGCAAACTCGGCCTAAGCACCTCGGGCCATGCGACTTCCCAAGTCGGATCGGCTCCGGGCAATTGACTATAAGGCCTCGGTGCCGGAGGCAATGATTTCGTTTGGCAGGCTCGGCTTCTCTGCGCGCCAGCCATGCATTGGTTAGATCATTTCCGGTTATTCGACGCGAGGCCTCGGCTTGAAGCTCGCGACTGACTCGTTTGACGAGTTAGACTACTACGCTCGGGCCACTTCTATTCAAGTCGGATCATTTGAACTATTCAACCCTTTAAGGCCTCGGCACGGGGCCCGTGGCTGTTTGATGAGCTCTGCTACTCAATTCAGACCATGTTAACCATAAGTCAATTCAAATCAAGCAGAACAGTGCGAAAAGCGCAAGTAGAGGAGAAAGAAGTAAAATGAAAATTGAGTATTCATTAAGGAAAATTTGCATATGTCCTGGAGGTCAAACTGTAAAAAAATGACAACAAGCGACGAGATACAGCGGGAACGGGCATCGAGGGAAAGGAGCGAGAGGGACTGAAGAAGAGTGGAAGCCTCAGCTAGAACATAGAGTTCCATCTGAAAATGGTCTACGGAGGGACTCCTCTGAACCATAAATCGCTAGGAATGTGATTGGTCCAGACCAGAAGTGAAACCATTCTTGACCTTCTTTGAAGGCAAGCCACGAAGCCCATTGATCTGAGGCCTCGTCCTCGAGTCTCCCTATGCTTCATCCCTCTGACGTGATGCTTGTTGATGAAGGTCCCCGCGCAACGGCACTCCTCGGCGGGCGTTCCGAGCTTATAGCCTCGAGCCTCGCGGTGACTTCCGTCTAACCATGCTCTTATCATCCACAGCTTGTCTCAACCGCCGCGGCTCTTTCTTGGACCCCATGACTCGCTTTGGGACGTAGAGCTCGTCCACGACCACTCCAAACTGGGGCCCAGAGCTGTTGCGACCCATCCTTGGTCTCAAACCTCGGCTATACATTTCTGCAGCTCGTTCAGGCCCTCAGTTGACTTAGTCATCTCATTAATTTTGGCCTCGTCTTCTCTACTCTCGGCCCTGATGCCACATGACATTATCTTCAAATCGGACTTAAACTACTTGCCTCTCGGTCATACTCTTACTTTTCCTGACCCAGCTCGCCCCCTTAATCGAGAATCCACCATACCTTATAGCACTTGAGCGCTTTGACCGCCGTTTAAAGATAGCCTTTGGCTAAACTCTTCAAATGGTGGCCATGCTCACATTCTGCGCCGCTAAGTCAGTACTGGCGCCGATCAACACCCGGCGCAGTTTGAAATCGGACCTGACAAGAGATAGAACCTGAAGCGACCACGTTGAAGGGATCAGGCCAGCTTTCCTCAGCGGGCGCTGCGACCTCTTAAGGTGAAATCTTTAAGGATGGACGAAACTACGCACCCACACTGGCACCGGCGAAAAGCGAGAGCAAATTCGCCATCGCCCGGTTTGACGCTATCTTGACTCTTGCTGGCTGCGAGAAGGTGGCTTAGCACTGCGCGGGAGGACCCAGCGATGTGGGCATAACCTCCAGCGGTTTTCATCTCGCAGTCCTTCTGAGTCTTTTGCCTTTGATGGGCGGAGCAGGTTTGCGAACTCAAGCTTTGGGATCTCAACCGGGAGCGCCTTTAGTATTCGAATGTATAGGTAGAGGAAGGAAGAACGCCCGATTTGAACCTTACCACAAATTGGGCTGATCTTTCTTGATCGAGTTTTCCGTTCACGCTCAGAGACTTAGGGACCAGCATCTCCACTAGGCCAAAGCTCTCCTTGGTGGGCTTAGCGTGGGGCCGTGGAGAAATTCTCGCAATCTGGAAGGAGCGAAGGCCTCAAGCTGGGGAAAGCGGATGGGCCTCAGCTCGAGGGACCTTGGGAATCTCAGACTGATCGAGGCTCAGCCTGCGAAATGCTGAGTGAACCTCATTGAGATTCTCACAATATAATAACGTTATCTCTTAGCAGGGCTGAATGGGCCTGAGCACTAAGAGGCACTTGAACAAAGCGGAGTAGAATGCCGGCCAAGCCTCATAGGAACTATCTGAAACAAAGCAATACTCCGTAGATTCTAGGGTGGTCAGCTTGGCGGAACGCCCGGTGTCATCCTTGTAGAGGGTCATACTCGAGTGGGCCCAGCTGGCAGAAAAATACTGCTTCTTAAGCTGTGGAAGATGGAAGATGGTGTCGGCGCAGGCACGGAAAAATAGAGAAGCCCTCACTTGGTTTCCCGCCCATTGCTCGCAGAGATCAGGGAAACAGGACATCTTGGGAACACCGAGGCCCCATCCCTAAAGAAACCAATAGCCCAACCAAAATAATTCTCAAAGAATCGGGCGAGAGTCATGAGAAGGGAAGACATTGAAATACAGAAAACCCTTTTATAAAGGTACAGGAAGCGAAGACCGTTATCAAGGCCACTTCAAAGAAGTATACCATCTGAAAATTTTGAATCACGAAGAGGTTAAAATGTTTGGGACTCAAACCCCACATCAAAAGGAGGCATTTGTTTAGAAAAAGTGGGCTCCATACAAATCTGGCCTGACTCTTACAGGGTCCCACTAGGCGGACCTTAGATACTCCGATCCCATGAGGTACTTAATCAGTCTATTTCTCCCTTACCTTGCTCGCGGCGCCCTTGCAGAGATCCCAAGATCACTCTATGAACTGGCTCTGGAGGCACCATCCGCCAGAGCCGACAAACAGCCTAAGAGTCACCCAACACGCAAAGAAGAAGAGCGACCGACCCAAGGTCAATGGGGGCAGTGAGAACAAAATTTAGCCAACCTAACTCCTAGTGTCACGTATTGCCTAAAAGACACCAAAGAAAAAAAAAAAAGACGCAGCAAATTCTAGGATAAAACTAAAAAGCTATTCCCAAGAAAGACACTAAAAAGGATCATCAGAGAGGGTTCATAATAAAGGAAAAGGGAAGTCCACCGCAGATGCAAAGAAAAAGCTTTAGGATCAAGGGCACACAAGGCGAATCTGCTAGAGAGTGTCCGCTAAGAAGTAGAAGGAAATCACAGCTGGAGAAAGGAGCACGAAAAACTGGAAGAGTCATCGCCACATAAGATATATGATTTGATAAAGCTCCTAATCTAACCTAAACTAACAAACACGGAAATTGTATCCGATACGATGCTACACTTCGCCACGTGATACTGCATACGGCACAAATAATTTTGAAAATGGGCTCGCAAGCCCACTCACTGTCCCAAAGAAGGCGCGCCAAGAAACACTTCAGTCCCCGGCCCAAACTCGAACGAAGGCCCAACCGCCACCCACAAAGGCTTCACACACAAGATAAAGGCCCACATCTTGCAAACTCACCAATCTCTAATAAAGGAAGTAGGATAATCCCCAATAACATCTTATCCAGTAAATCTAACTAAATCTCCAACTAAATCTCATCAGCAAAGAAAACAGGATAATTCACGATAAACAGCTTATCCTGCAGATCAAACCGGATCTCACCAATAAGGAAGGAGGATAATTCTCAATAAACTACTCCACATCTCCTATTAAACTGGATCTAAAGGCGTAAAATGATCCCATCCAATGGGAAAGAATCCTTACTTCACCCTCCAACTGGGAATAACATATACTATAAATACCCGTGCCACCCCATCTAGTGAGTACGCAAAACATCTGCGCCTGGGCGTACTATCTTTCTCCTAACGAGAACTGACGAGGTGATCTGAGATAGCCACGAGCGGCTTCCTCACGAATCTCTTCTTCTTTTCATTCTCGTAAGAACATAACTTTTTTAGAAGCTCATGGGACCACTAACAAAGTAGCCTTCGTTCAGCCTAACAACCTCTAACGCGCTCCTCCAAATGCCTCAACATTGAAAAAAAGCATCATCATGTCTCACTCTGCCTCAAGATACCTCAATGTTTACTGGGGAATTCAACTCATGGTCTCCCGTTATAAAAAGGTCACTGGATGGACAAACGCCATTAAAACAACTGTTAACCCCGCTAAACAATTGCCACACTTGTAATATTGAAATTGAAAAAGTTGAGAGGCAAAGGTTAAGGTGCACAAAAGCCTCAGTCGCTCAAAGGTCCGACTTTGCCTCGAACATTTTTTTATCCCAAGATACCTTTGATGTTTACTTTCATAACTCATGGCCTGACAAGTAAAAAGGTCCCAAATGAACAAACGCTCATTAAAATGTCTGTTAACCCTGTTAAACACCACACCTACACTTGTCATATTGAGATTGAAAAGAAGTAGAGAGGCCAAATAAGTTGAGGTGCACAAAAGCCCTCAAATTTGAGTTTTGTGTGTATGTCCCACTTTACCCCTAACATTTTTATAAGATACCTCGATGCACGTAACCTAACCATGCCCCGCGACAAATGTCACATTTGATAACACCACAATTGTCATATTGAGATTGAAAAGAAGTTGAGAGGCCAACAAGCTGAGGTGCACAAAGCCTCAATTTGAGTTTTGTGTATGTCCCACTTTGCCCCTAAATATTTTTTTTTTTTATCATAAGATACTATGTTATTTGCACCTAACTCGCCCTACCATTATAGAAATGTCACATGGATAAACGCTCATTAAAATGTGTGTGTATGTTAACTCGGTTAAACACTCACAATTGCCACATTGAGATTGAAAAAGTTTGGAGAGGCAAAATAAGACATACTTATTAAAAACTCAAGAACATTTATACACCTTATCCCAATTCTAACCAACTACTCCAAGTTGAAGTTCTGGGCTTAATTTTATGTTTTTAGAGTATATAAAGGACGCAACATATATAGAAAATTTATAATAAATCATTTTGATTTTAAATTAAATGATTTTTTAATTGATTGTTTATATTTTCTTTGATTTTCAAGTGTACATTTTAGCTTTAAGTTTCTCTTACGCTTTATCAAGTGAATATATAATTTTATAATTATTTAATACAAAATTTTCCTATTGGTTTTCAAGGAATGTAAATCATTTGCTTTCAATTTATAATCAGAACCCGATAAACAATTCGAAAAATGGTAATGGTAATTTCAACAAACCTGAATTTTTCTAGATCTCTAAGATGAAACTGACTTCACCGCTAACCATCTGGCAAATCAATATTGAATTTGTCGAATTCGAGATACCAACACATTTTTCAAACACCGTGTCAAAATGAGGATACAGAGAGGATATGTGATGTGACAAAAGTCACCTACTACATGTACCCATGTGACACATGTTTACGATTATGAAAGGATTACAGATAAATGGCTTAGATTAAGCCATGTGTCAAAAAGCCTTTAAAGTCAAACTAAAAGGACACAAAGGGAATTAAGTGAAAAGAATTAAAAGAATAAAATAAAGACAAAAGGCTTCATCTTCTCCACTTTTGCCAGAAACGCAATGAGGGGTGAGAATTTGTTTTATGAGAGAAGTGCAACTTCTCTAGATTTCCTACGGACCGTCACTTCATCAGCCAAGAAGCGTTGATTTACGCTACAAGGGCCAATACGCAGGACACCATTTTGTGGAGTTTCGATAACTTCAAGAGGTAGGGTCTTTCCCTTACTTTGTTTATTTTGGCTATGAGTTTACTTTATTGACGGGGATTTGTTAAGGCCTGGATGGCCGGTTTTCGCCTTAAAACATTTGGACCCGAGTGAAGAAAATCCCTAGAGCAATGTGGAATAAGGTCGGGTGACCTAGGGTTTTACTATCACTGATGATATGTGAACTGTTGAATATATGAAAGATTTATATATTAATAAGAATTGTTTCGAATCGCATAATGCATTCCATATTTAATCGGCACTTAGAATGGTGGGCGCATTAAGACACAAAGAAAATAAAAAAAAGGAAAATGCCAGGAAAGGAATTTCAAAAGCAAGATTTTCAAGAATTGCCTCTGTGAGAGTTGTCCAAAATGGTTCATCCTTATACGACCTACGTGACTGCTTTCTGAGAATCAAAGAATTCACCCTAGATTCGTCTAATAGATTTTACCGAACTTGTAGAGTATGTTTTCAAGAACAAAAACCTTGTTTTGTGAGGCTTTTTCTAAGATCTGGGCTTAGTATATGTGTGAGGGAGTCACGTGACTCAAGATTTGTTATGTAGATATCTCAAGTGATCACATTTGCTTGAATGCTCTGTTGCCATTACATGTGCAATTAAAGGAGTAACCCATGTAGGAGATTATCACTACTGAGCATTGCTCACCCTATCGAGAACATTATTTCGTGCATGTGGAGTGTTCTGAAGATTTGCGCCAAATAGAGGTCGCTTTGAGAAGAAGCCGATATGTGGCTTTGATTATCTTTCGTAAAAATACATGGTAAGGAATTATTACAATAGAAACATGTTGTATTAAGAGTGATGTATTTAATTTTGAACTATGGTAATATAGTTTGATGTATTTTTGGGCGAGTATGGATGTATGGGCTAATGTGATAATTTTATCTATGTATTTAGTCCCAAGGATGACATGTGTATTCCAGGTCGATGGTCAACAGGACTCTGTTTGGGCGCCATAAATTGGTATCAGAGCTAAGGTAAACGACACTGGGAGCTCGGTGTGTTTATAAGTTTGGTTTTGTACCAACTCAAAATATATATGATACAGCTAGGTATATAATACATAGGCTCTGAGGACTCACTAGGCCATGGTAATACATGTATACGAAAGTATCACAAACATGTTGTGGTTTAGGTATGTGATTACCTAGGCAATACGGTCAGGATTTAACATTGCATGCATTGTGCGTCTTATGTGATTGGGTGTATAACATGAGGTTTGTTGTATGTGTTGTGTGAAAATTGTGTGCTCGTGAATAAGACATAGGAAAAATAATGTCAGAGAAAATTTTCCATGAGGTTTTATATAGTGTGTAAAACAGAAAAAAAAACAAATAAATAAATTATAGCCAATAAACATTTTATTCTATCGAAGATGAAAATATATATATATATATATATATTTAGCTTATTTATTTATTTTGATCTCAGAGGTAAAACAAAAGAGGAAAAAAAATCGAGTATCAGGATGTCACTACCCACGAAGCCTGGTCAGCGATACAATAGATCAGACGTGACAAGCGCAGGCGCTGCGATGCATCAAGCGACACGGCCAAAGAATAAGGCCACGACACGCTAACAAGGTTAATGACACGGCCGCTCGGCACACAACAGCGGCAGAACGCGGCGACGCGATGGCTCGCATCATAGGTGGCTACGATACAAAAATTTTATCGTGGCGAGGAGCGTACTCAGGTCGCGACATCGCCGCGACATAGCGGCCCAGCGATACACCGCAAGAGCGCTGATGCACACGCCGCACGGCATGCAAGGCGCGCGTGGGTTTAGGTCACATATACCGTACGTGACCGGGTGATTTACACGCCGCGCGGGCACGGCAACACTACCGCGAACATGCCCGCTGGCGCGCCGCGACACTGGGCCACGCCACAACACAACACCCAAAGGCACCACGACAGTAGCGCCACGCAGCGCGTTCGGGAGCACACGCGCCACTGCGCGCGCAAACTCGGGCTTCAGGTGTACACTGTGCACCCAACCCAATTTCACCTCAAACATCGCCGCGCCATTGTTTCGAGCACTATTCATGGACAATCGCTCATGAACGCCTCACGGAACACTGCTCACGGTTTTCAAAAATAAAAATAAATAATAAAAAGTAAAATAAAATAAAATAAAATTTTTGCTGCGTGACGAATATGAAATTTTCAGAGGTGAATAATGTCTCTGGGGCTGTGGTTTACACCTGTAGACACTTCCATTAAAACTTAACTCGCTATCTGACAGGTATCGGGCTAGTCACAGGAGAGGACGTAGGTCGTCCACGAGGTGCCAGCCAAGCACCACCAAAAATTCGACCAAAGCAGCCTCGGTACCGATCATACCGCCATCGCACGCTTAAAGTAGCAGCAGCCACAGGTCCGAGTAACTCTGCAGGTTCAGTAAGGCACATCATCCTCCACAATATTCAAAGGGGGAGGATCCGTTTCTTACCATTGGTTTGGCGTGTGCTGAGAAGATATCGAGGCGATGAGATTACCTCCAATACGATCACAGATCGCACTAGCCGCATTCCAACTCAGTACGAGGCCTATGCCGCGGAACTCGAGCGAAGAACCTGGTGTGGACCTGGGGCAAATGACATGAGCAGAGTCTCCGTGAGATGTCTATGGGTAAGTATTTTCCTAACATTGTCGACATGGCGCTTAAGAGTTCCTAGAGCTAAGGTGGGACTAAGTGACCGTGATTCGAGTATGTGGTCAAGTCTACTTGAAAGAATCGCTTGCTGACACATGCGGGCCGCGACCCGGCCAAGTCAAGAGGTTTGAGAATGGACTGATTAACCATTCGGGGTGGCAGGATTGCAGACTTCGCCCATAAGACATGGACTCTAAGGGTCAGTCTCGCCAAGACCAGAGAGAGAGATCGAGGATGCACTGAGCACCCTGATACCTGCAATAGTGCATTAAGAGGAAGGAGAGCGGCCTTTCTTCCTGACCAGAGCATATTGTGAATCCTAGTCTGCGTGGGTCGGTAGACAAGGCCATCCCGGCCAAAGGATGAAGATCTGTTAGTCGGGCGTATGGTGTGTGCCACCATCACAATGTACTCTAACACATGAGGAGGGATCAGTTCCTAGAGACAGGATCCTGTGGTTTCACACAGATCTGCTGGCATGGATAGAGCGAATACAAAGATATTCCTCCAACCCCATGGCCCATGGAGCAGATTTCGGGCCCCTGTGGAGTCGCACAGCACTTCATACGTGTGCCAGAGAGGCCAGATTGGCGGGCTAAGGCAGAGACGCCTCCAAGGTGCGTGGACGCTGGCGGGTTCGGCGCGTGTCTACGCCATCACACTCACCCCAAGAAATGCCAGGACGGCCAAACATATTGTGGTATCGCTTTGCTATCTCGCTTATGGGCAGTAAGATTTGATTCTCGTAATCGTGATTCATTCATCACGTGATCAACAGGATGGAGTCATTTAAAGGTCGAGGCCTTGATGAGTCCCTTGTATGTGAGTTCTCCCCAGGGATTGTAGGCGAGGATAAGGACAGATATGTCATGGTTGCAAGCTAGAGATCTCCTCGATTTTGCTCAATAAAGTGGATCCGAGGGTCATGGGACATGTCGAGTTCAACGCCATCCCAGGATGGATCACCGACAGATAAAGAGTCGCCATCGGAACAGGAGGCAGTGAGAGCTACCACCTGCGCCTGCGACTTACTCTGCCACGCTTCAGGAGACAAGCATGGTGTTTTACCCCAGACCGTACGAAATCTATGTCATGGATACTAAGGTCACAGCAAGCTCACCCTGTGAGGACGAAAGAGACCGAACTTGGATCTACCCCTCGAGAACCGGCGGAGCATGGCGAGGATGTTTTTCAGATGAGGTCATTTCCGGATTGGGCCCGCAAATGGTTGTAGACTCTTGACGAGTTACAGACCCTCGCCATCTCGGCGACCCGTGCATGTGGATGCACCCGCCGAAATGGGCAGGAACCCGCAGTCCAACTACAGGAGTTACTAGATAAGGGGTCTATCGGGGACCGAGCACTTTACCTGCCATGGACGCTCCATCCCGCTATGGGCTAGAAGAAGGACAACACCCTTCGATCGTGCATTGACTACCTGACAAATAACAAGGTTACGATCAAGAATCGCACTCCATCGCGAGCATTGATGACTGCTGGATCAGTCGAGAGATGCCAGTCTGCTCCAAAATGTACTTCACCGGGTTACCATCACCGAGGGTTAGGAGACGTGATGATCCTAAGACAACGCTCAGGACGCGCGCGGCAAATTTCTGAAATTTACAAGGATGCCCTTCGATTTGACGTAAATGCGCAAGAAAGATATGGATCTCATGTATAAGGTATTCCAACCCTATTTGACTGGCCATCGTGGTCTTCGTGGATGATATTTTGATCTACTCCTGCCATAAGAGGGAGCATGAGGATCACTTCGAGGATCATTACAGCCATCTTGTATCATCACCAGACGCCAAGTTCAAATAGCGTGAGTTTCGTCACTGGCGAAATTTTGGGACACCTAGTGTCGCCTGTGAGGTCGCGTGAGACCCCGAGAGAAGGTCGAGGTCGCAGACTTAGTCAGAGAGGTCAAGCCCGCCTTCGAGACACGCAGCTGGATTGGTCTGGTACTAAGCAAAAGATTCATCGGTGATTTTCTCCCGAATGGGCAAAAGACTTAAGTGACGATCAATCTTAAGGAGGTCGTTTAATCGGGATGACCGATGGGAGGAGGCATTTCGTGAGTCAAGAGGGAGGCATTTGTGTGAAGAAGAGGGAGGCGCATCAACTCCCATTCTGATAGTCCCGCATATGGGACAGGGTACATAGTATATCATGGATGCCCTATGGCCTGACCGTGCAAGGTTTTCGAAGGCAATGAGGGTAGTAGCGCCATGGTTCTCACAATTTAAGAATCATGAGCAGGATTACCCCAATATCGAGCATGGAGCTGGGCGTCGTAGTCTTCGCTCAAGATTTGGAGCCACTACTTAAGGCGGCAGTTACTCGAGGTGTACTCATACCATAAAAAGTCCAAGTATATTTTCACGTAGCTGACCCCAATACAGGCAAACGCAGATTACTCGAGTTCCTGTATGATTACGACTTCACTTTGCATTACCATCCCGGTAAGGCAAATGTGGCAGCTTCATGCACTACCGAAAGTCACGGAGCATCACAGTATAGCTTCCCTGGCGATCGTTCTCGATCAGGATGCTTGTTACAATACAATGACAGCGCAGGGTATCACAGCTTAGTAGTTTGCACCGTTTCTTTCGAAAGCAGAGCGACTTGAGTCCCGCGACAAGACGCCGAGATATGTCCATCGTGACCTGTGCAATGCGCATGTGACGAGGGCTTGACTGGCCCACGCGCAGATGATAGTCTCTGTGATAAAGGACGGGGTAATGGTTCCCACTTGACCGATTTGAGAGAGAGGAGATCCCAGGAGTTTCACCGTCTCGAGCTCATTGCGCACCAGGTGTACCAAGATGCACCAAGATCTTCGTCGCCAAAGACTACTAGGAGTGGGGATGAAGAGAATTTAGGGGACTTTGTGGTTCGACGATGTCTCATGCAACACGTTAAGGTCGAAAGCACCGTGGCCACGTTATGGCTACTTCAAAATGAATGATGTGGCCGAGTGGGCGGAGCACGCCACGATGTAATTGCGGACCCACTTGCCACGACACCGCAAGGACAAGATGCGGCATGGATGATAGTAGTGGACCGACTACTAAGCTCAGATTTTCTAGCCAAGCGGATGACCTTCAAGATTTGAGAGATTATGCCGATTGTTATCTCGGAGAGATAGTCCGGGCTACATGGAGCACAGATTCCAGGCCTGGCGAGACCTGAGGTTTACAAACAAGACTTCTGGGAGGAGTTTCCAAAAGGCTATGGGCACACACTACCGACCACGAGTTAATTTTTCACCCATAGACGGACGGCCGGGCCAGAGGACCATATTGTGTGTTAGAGGATGGCGCTGCGGAGGCACGCGTCCCGGATCATAAGGGTAGCTAGGAAGAGCACTCACCCAGTGGAATTCAGCGCCTTACAATAATAGGCACAGCGAGTATAGACGGCGCCATACGAGGCACACTTCACGGAGGCCATGCAGACACTGGATATGTCGGACCGAGGTGGGAGAGAGCCCACCACTCCGGTCCCGATCTAATTGTGAGACACCTCCGAGAAGGTGAGCTTGATACACGATAAATGCCTCTCACCGCCAGAGTCATGTAAGAGAGCTGGCACCATGCACGCACGTCGACTTCCAGCGACAAGACCCGACCCGATACCCTCCCAGGTCTCCAGCGTTCCCGCCTATAGCGTCCCACCAGACAATCCATAGGAATACACAATGGAACCCCACCTAAGAAAGAAGCAAACATACGCAAAGACCACAATTCTAATCAGATAAAATCCATCATGTTCTTAAACTCACGACTTCATCTAGCTTAATGTAGGTTATAAACTACACACATACATAATATGACCCATAAGGAGTTCAATACTAATATCAGAGCATTCTAAGAGTATTCATAAATTGTGGGGTACAAATAAAGATAAATAAGTCCAATAAAACCAGATAGATGAGATAAAGTAATCGCAGTTCGTAGAGAGCAGGTGTCAGATCCTGGCGCGAGGCAGTCTACGAACTACTCCGGACCTAAGGAAAACAAATTTAAAAAACAATAAACGTGAGATAATAAATCCTTGCAATGAGTGGCATAATCATATGAAAATAACGCTGGGTTTTCACATTTTCCCAAGACTCACGCCCACTCTTTCGTATGGTTCCATGAACATTTCCCCACAAACCTAACTTTACCTAAGTCCAATAATATGAAATTCATGCTCAAAAAATTTAACTCATATGAGTTTTAAGAAAATTATAGCCTCGAATTGTTCACACAACCAAAAAACGATACAGCGCATAGTCATCATGTCAAAACGGATCGCTAAAAGTACCATAACCATAAATATTGAAATGGTTACACCTTAATCAAAACAACAATGCAACGTGCATCATATAATCTATAAACCGCTTCGTGAACCCGGACCACTTATTAATCGCGGCAACCACAATAAACCTTCTGCAAACCCGGCCATATCACGTGGCAACTATTTAAACCCGCAAACCACCACGTGGCAACTAATAAACCTTCTGCAAATCACCATCACGGGCAACTATTAAACCTTTGCAAACCCGACCATCACGCGGGCAAATTCAATAAATCCTTCTCGTTATCCCGACATCACTACCGTGGAAATAATATATAACTGCTTCCTTACTCATGTGTACCTTTCCACACATCAAGATTATAATCATTTCCCACAAAATCTCAAAATCTTCAACAAGTTTTCAAAGTGGTTTGAAAACCTCAATCCACGACTCCAAATATATTTAAATACCAAGGACTCATCCATGAACTCAAAGAAAACTTCCAAATATTTAAAATGTTGATAAAATTCAAGCATATGAAATGATAAACTGTTTATATGAAAATGCATCATCTCATTTATGCATAACCAAATCCATTCGACCAAATGATATATTTATTAAATAATTAACCATAATTATATACCAAATATATTCCCAAAAACATTTAAACATATAAACCACTCACGACATGACGCTCACTCCTACCCCCCCGCAGGATCGCTCCCGCTTCTGGGCGTGGAGTGCCCAATATAAATAAAACACCACTTAGGCTCCACTAACTGAACCAACAACATTGGGATGCCCCGAAGGCCTTAGAATAACTTTTAGAACTGTGAAACCATCTAAATTAGACTGGCAGTCCACCAAAGATAATAGTGCCCTCTCATAGACCTAAGATCAAAAATTGGGGCTTTTCAATCTTAGCTAATTCGCCAAATTGAACCATCCAAAAATTCATAAAAACATCCAATTTCACTATAATCCATCTTCAATTTTTTCCAAACTTGTTCAACTGCACTAATTTCCATCCTCCAAACCCTTCTCAGAATTACCCTAAATGACCCAAAAATTGAAAATCAACTCAAACGACGTCCAAAATTCAAAACTATATAATAAATCTAAAGCCCAAGAGACTAGGAACACATCAAGACTTTTAATCCTGGTCCAAAGGTTTCCCCTGTGGTGGCCAAAACTGATCCAACAACTTCTACTAACTTTGTTTTTATCGGGATTTTCAAACGTGTGAGGAATCACAAATGACCACGAACGAGTTCAGAGGGTCCAAAATGGTGAGGGATAGATACGGCCACCGGAGGGCTTGGAATGCGTAAAAGGTGTGACCTGACAGCGGTCGCCACATGTTTTCATGCCCATCTAGCACATTCGACGCGACTACCGTGAAATTTCAATCGCTTAGATCGTCTCCCACCTCATTCTGCCGCGCGGTGTGGGTGGTCGAGCGCCTCTACTACCGGTAAACTCTGAATGCCTAAATTATCAAAACCACCACTCTGTTCAATTTAATTTCGTATTTCTTTTCTGGTATTTTGAGCTCAAAATGAGTGTCTTGGGGCTGTGGTTTCATTTGGCATGCAAGGCCAGGTCTGAGATAGGCCTGTATCACGCTTTCGTAAAAACTAAAGATGTACCTTTCTGGATAATCGTTAAAATGTTGTTGTTTGAACTCTCTGTGGTCATAACTTTTATCCGTAAGCCTGATTTGATGTTCAACCCGTCTATGAACTTGTATCGACGAGGCCTACGAAATGGTATCTTAGTCAACCCAAAATTATTCATCCTTGAAAAAGCCAACTCTGGTCCACATACTAAGTGTTGGTCAAACCTGGTCAAATCTGGTCAAACTTAGTCAAACTTGGTCAAACGTGCAAAAAAAAAAACTTGTATTATTTGGTACGGGTCATTACACTTAGAGTTCGAGGTTGGAGATCATGTCTTCTTGAAGGTGATGCCTAAGAGGGGAGTGGTCAGTCCTAAGCGCGGAAGCTATCATTGGCGAGGTTCATCGAACCCTTCGAGATAACAGAGGGTAGGGCAATCGGAGAGTATACGTTAGCTTTGACCGCCCAAATATGTCAGGTGTCCAGCGATATCCACGCCTCCATGCTCCGAGGTACACCCGCATCCGTACCATGTAGTGGATCGGGGAGATGGCGTCGGCCAATCGACTTAACCTTCGAGGAGGGACCAAAGGCATTATGGATACCACTCAAGTTTTGCAACACAAGACCGTGGAGGTATTATAGAGGTGATATGGCATCACCCGCGGATGGAGGAGCCAACGTGGGAGCCCGAGGACACGGCCGCGCCACCTATCCTCTCTGCTTAGGATGAAGGCACAGAACAGTCATTAAATACTTAAAGGACTAGTTTACATGCAAGGCATAGGGCACGTTGCATATGCATGTGATTTGTTGTGATTGTACAGAATTTCGAGATGAAATTCTTTTAAGGAGGGGAGAATGTAAAACCCAAGAAAATTCTAATTTTCTGAAAAATGGTAAAATGCATAATTTCGGCCAAATCGAATTTTTCGATCCACTACTAAACTGACTTCACCGTTGGAATCGCCCTTCACAAATCTAACTACCATTAATTTTGTCGACCTCGAGATACCTTAAATTTCATTGCTGAGACATAAAGGTCTACCGTATTTACAGCTTCATAGAGACATGATGTGACAAAGTCACCTACTACATGTACCTCATGGATATGTCAGATAAGGATTAGTGAAAGGATAGAGATAAATGGTTTAGATTGGCCATGTCAAAAGCCTTTGCAGCCAAACTAAAGGGACATACATGCGGAATTGCCGGGGGAAGAATTAAAAGAATAAAATAAAGACAAAAGGCTTCCATCTTCTCCACTTTTGCTAGAAACGGCAAAAGTTGAGGGGGAGAATGGAGCTTTGAGCGAGAGAGTGAAACTTCTCTAGATTTCCTACTTTCTGACCGTCTGTCATTTGTTAAGAAGCAAATCTGATCACGCTATAAAGGCTATGCATGGATACCTGCATTTGTGGAGTTTCGATAACTCCAAGAGAGGAAATTCTTCCTACTTGGTTTATTCCTTTGGCTAAAAGCTATTTTAATGGATCGGGACTCTATAAGACCCTACGGAGCCGTGCTCTTGCCCCAAAATATCTGACCGAGGAAAAGTCCCTAGAGGCCGTGAACAAAGGCTTGTGACTTAGGTTTTTACTATATTCATGTGATTATGTGGAATTTGTTAATATATGGCTGATTTATATATTAACATAGAATTGTTTGGAATCATGAATGCATTCCATATATGCACCTGGGCACCCTAGAATGGTAGGTGTGGAGCAAATGACATTAAAGAAAATAAAAAGGAAAATGGTTGGGAAAGGAATTTCAAAGGAAGATTTTTCAAAACGCTTCCTTGTAGAATATCCACAGTCATCTCGCAGCGACCCATGACTGCTTCAGAATTACTCCAAAGAATTCAATTCTGAGTTGTCCAACAGTAGATTTTACCGAAACCCTAGAGAGAGTATGCTTTGGCGGTTCAAAAACCTTTGTTTTGAAAATAGTGTTTTTCTCACATTCGCTTAGGCATATGTGAGGGAGCTCATGAGGACTCGAGATTAGTAATGTGACATTCATAGATCACGTGATTCATTGAATGTTGTTTATTGTCATTACATGCAGACTTAGCGTATAACCCATGTAGGAGATTATCACACCAAGCAACACAACCAGAGGGAAACATTATTTCGTGCACAGGAGGAGCCTGGAAGACTACGCTCATTGTGAGGTCATGGAGAAGAAAGCCGACATGTGGCTTGATTCATTCCTTTTGTAAAATATGTAAGGAATTATTACGAGAAATATTCATTAAGAGTGATGCATTAACTCTGAACTATGGTAATGGTAAATGAAGTAATTTTAAGGAGTATGGATGTATGGGCCAATGTGGCAATTTTACTCATGTATGAGTCTCCAAGATGAGAAATTGTGTATTCCGCAGTCAGACTTGGTCAATCTAGACTCCTGCCTGGGGGGCGCTCACATATACAAAAGTTGACTATTTACAAACTTTATCACCGCATCTAATGTTAGTTTAATACTACAATTAATTAAAAATATATTCCCCTCAAATGGAAGTGTAGGTAAGAAAATATATGGACAAAAGTAAAAAAAAATAAAATAAAATCTTTTTCTTATTTGAAAGTTTTTTTGTAACTATAGCGAACAAAAATATCATGTGGCATTACAAAAACCTAGGATATTTAAAATGCATTCATCATGTAGATTGTCCATCCTATTTCAAATAATATTGTTATTCGGATTTTCTTTGTAATATCATGGCATTACAAACATAGGAATACTTAAAAATGCATTCACTTCAAATGTAGATTGGTCCATCCTATTTCAAATAATATTATGATTTTCTTGTACTATATTTAATAAAATATAATTTTATTAAAAAAAGTGAGAACAAATTGTTAAAATAAAAGCATATTAAATTAATTAAAAGGAGTAAATAATTTCTGGGAGAAACTTTTGAAGTTTTTAATAAAAATTAGAAGCATATAGTAACAAATAAATATATCAAAGAGCAAATTAAGAAATTTTTATATTTGATCATGATGAAATGATAATCAAATTAGAAGAAGCTTATATGAAATTTTAGAAATATTGATACATGAATACATTAAATTAACTGGCTGCATTTTTCTATATATTCTTAGTCGGGACCTTGTCAGCCTCCTATTTTCTACAAGACACCTGCACTCCCTTTTTTTCAACACTTCATTTCACTAGGCAAGGTATGAAAATTTTCCTCTAATATACTTTTTCTCCCTTTGAATTAGTCTTTTACATTTTAAGGGTTAGTTTATGATGGAAATTTAACAAAGAAAATATAATTTTAATTTTAAAATATTCTTATTGTTATATGTTGATGGTAAACTCAAAGTCCTATATCTTTATTATGAGAAGGAAAAGCAACGATTAGCTATTCAAAAAAATATTACAAACTTTTAGAAAGAAAAGGTAGAATCTAAAGATCAACAAAAGTTCAAAGTTAAAAGACTCACACTACAACAAGAAAAGCCTATGGATGCAATCATTAACCCTGACTAAAAATAACCATACAAATATATAAATATAGTCATGGCCAAAATAAATTGTGGCAATGGTGCACTACATGCGGCATGGACAAATGTTATAGATGCGATCAAATCGAAATACATGACTATAACTAAGATCTATCGCACAACCATTTTATGGGCAACTAAATATGATTTATAGTTGCTACAAGTGTGGCAATGGCTATAGAGAAAAATCTATGCATATATTACTATGAGTTATGTCCGATCAGAACTATATACCCTGATTTGTGCATTATAATGTCTTGGCCACTATCATAAGCATTTAAAAATATTTGCAATTCATCATTAACTATTTTGAATATTATTTTTTTAAATATAAAATAGTATCGGGTCTGGAGATTGTCTACATCTGCTCTAATATTTTACTCAAGATGGCTACTTCAAAGATCAAATTTGACTAAGATTTAAAGAAAATTGTAAGTCCATGGTACACCAAGAAGAGTTCTACTAAGACTATCCCACAATGTGATGGATGAGATCAAGAACCCAAAACCAGGATCAAAGTTGACGGAGATGTAAATCAATTCTAAACTCGAGACCAAGTACTTGGGGAGCAATCACGAGCCAGGATGATTTTTGCAGAGGATAAAGATCAAATTAAGAGGATCCAGACTTCTGTTGGTCAAACTGCATTAAGAAATGTCTGTTTCTTATTCCAGAATGATAGCTTAAAAGAAAGTACGGAAAATAGAAGATAGATTTGGAATCATATTAGGATAATGATCCAGGTCTATCAAGACTTCAAAGACCGAATCTCAAATACTATAAATTCGAGGATTTAGAAGTTGCTCACCATTGTGATATCGTATCTTCACTGTTGGAACCCAAAACCTACTACAACTCTTTCATAGGTCATTTGGCAAAGAATGGATTCTACAACCACACATCTTCAACACTGATATAAGCCCATCCGACCTACTGTAGATTGGTTTTTCCGCCATAAAAAATGACTGAATCTTTTGTAGACTTTGCTAAAAGATCTTCTCTCACATTGCTACCTAAAAGTGGTCACAAAATAAAATGTTTCAATTTTATAAATAATTGCATAGTAATCATATTATAAATAATCAATAGAAGTTAGTTTACATCTCAAATCATATATTGCCACAAATTAAATACAAAAATACTCAAATCATCTTTCCAAAATATTCAAATAACAAGATGATTAAAGAATTTGAAATATATATAACTCATACAAACTTGAAACTTCCATTAATAATTAAAGAATGAATTTCATAAAGATTTTAACTGCCAAAATCAATACCATAATGTTGTCTTTTAACTTTGTTATAATAGACCATACATATACCCTTCAAAACATCGAAACAAAAAATATGAACTAAGATGTTTTTCTCCTCCCGACCTGACATCATTGCTCTCAACTTAACATTCTCTTTCTATTTCACCGGAAAAAAAAGTAAAAACGAAAAACAAATGGAGGTAATTGCAAGGTTGTGAATTCAACTCAACAAGAGTCTAATCAAAATTGGAAATTTTTCTTGTAAAGCATCTAATTTACCTTAAAATAAATATGGATGGGTGTTAATCATTCAAGTTCTATGTCCTTGATACTCAAGTCAACATTTTACTCAACGGTCAGATATTCCACCCGATATATCAATCAAACCCAAGGTCAAGATTAACTGTGTAATTTTCTTTATAGTAAGTTAGTTTACAAAACATTTAATGCTTCAAAACTAATAATAACTTACATTTTTAGTTTCATTTAAAATAATAAATAAACACCCAACATGCATCTTGAAATGTTCCAAAACAAAAATATATAAATTTGTAGCCACTATTTCATCTAATTAATTTGATTTCACTTTTCGCTGTGTTTGCCCTTAACACCGAGAATTATTTATAGTATGAAAGTGTGAGTTCAAATTAATATTTAACTGAATTTAGAAATTGGTTAGAAGTATATTTGACATACATCGACTATTGGCGACATCACCATGGCTTAACCGCTAGAGGTATATGGTTCGATGCAATGCATTTAGCAAGCTTAATATCCAATCATATTTGACATGTACTAATTCTATCCAACAAAATACTTTATCTTCAAAGAATTAACAATTACAATCAAGTTTGTCCTAAAAAAAGCCCTAAAACAAGTCCATGTAATTTTTCTTTTTTTTTTGAATAAATAAATAAAAGGAATTCTGTGCCTTTGAAATCACTCAGGGCATATATGATGGAAACTAAGAAGAGAAAAGGAATTAGGGGCTTACCAAAATCGATGATTCTCTACTGAAACACCAATTTCGTAATAACATATATATCCAATGAGCAATTTGTAAGAAGCTCAAGCCACCCGTAGATATGATCCATTTGATCGTCTTGGGCATCAACTCCATTACCATCAATATCCCGTGGTGCTAAGGATCGACTCCATCTACCACTTATCTCGGCAACATCACAAATTTCTCCGAGTGAATGTGTGTGTGAAACCCCGAGAAAATCTAATTTTCCGAAAATGGCAAAATAGTACTTCAGTCAAACTGAATTTTTCTAGATCTCGTGATGAAATGGACTTCACCGTTTGAATCGTTTCTCAAATCTAGTTACCACGCCGACCGTTTTAATCTCGAGACAATCGAATTTGGTACATCTTTCTCGAGGCAACAAGTTTAAAGGCTACACTCGTACATTTTGGAGTGGCTCATGTCGTGCAGATTCAAATAATTGAGTCAAGAGTAAATCACGGGGACACATGGCATGATGTTGTCAATGAGAAAATCAAATGTTGGTGATTATGTGGATAAGAAATCCAATGAGCCAATATTAACTTGACACGAGCAGGGGGACAAAAGGAAAGTTTTCTTCCATTTTAATGACGCAAAGAGGTGAGAGGGAAGAGCAAATTTTTGAAAATAGAGGTTTTGAAAGAGAGAGCAACTTCCTCTCTAGATTTCCCAATGTTCGACCGGGCCATCTCTTCATGTGCCAAGAAGAAAGTTGTTCCTATGCGTAAGGGCCATAACTGGCCCAAGTAACTATACCAGACTAATTTTCAAAAGAAAACAAAGAAAGAAAGGAAAAGTCAAGAAAAGAAGAGTCTGAAACATTTGTTTAACACCCTCTCGCCTCAAATGATACACCTTGACTACCATGACCTCGGGCGGCGCTGCAATGTAGGACCTAGCCCTAACAAAGAACCCTGGAAAAGGGGAATTGGAATAATCGAGCTTCCCACCTAGGACATCTAGTAAGTCAATACAGATGTCATTTTCAAACACACAATATCCATTGGCGACAACAATCGCGTAGATTTCGAAAGCCTCCATAACTTCTACCTTCACCACCTATAGACATATGGGGAGGTGAGCCACAACGATAAAGAAACTTTATGCAACGGAAGAGGAATCCATTGGCAACTTCATGGACTTCGAAGATTCACCCCAATATATACAAGGGAGGAGCTTCAAAAGGCTCATTGAATGCATCATCGGAATATCATGCGCCACAGACGCATTGGAACATATGTTCATTAATAATCTACAACTCTCCATACTTAGGGTCTCGAAACATAGTATTTTTCCCCGACTAGAAGAGTATAATCCTCCGATCGAAAAAAAATAGGGGCATTGTGAGTACCGTAGCTTTGTGCCTGTAGACTCCATTACTCAGGCCTACCGCCTCGCTTCGCCCCTCATGAAATAACTGAAGACGCCTACCATCAAACCTGCGAGCCAACTGCATCGAAGAATTTAAACCTCACCTGGGATCCCGAGCGTCCCCACTGGCCATCCTACCGCATATGAGAAGTTTGTTGTGGATAAATTTATTAGGAAGGGAATCACGCGTAGGATATTCATCCACGGATCTCCATGTAGCCAAATCTCATACGTCTCAAAAGCATTAATCCTTAATAAGGAAGAACTAGTCCTTGATAAGGAAAAAGAGATCTTATCATAAAAATCACGAGATTATCTCTCCTATGATCTAGGAGAAATTCGAGTATAAAGCTAAGACTCCCCATGGGGGAAAGGTATGCAACTCCAACTGCACTAACTTCCTTCTTTCTCTTCTCCACCCTTTTGCTGACTTAATCATCAGAGAGGCCGCGCACACCACCGTCGGACCGCTTTTTTGCAAGTTTATATCGCACCGTTGATGCCTCGAAGGTCAAACAATCCAAGTAACGACACCAACTAATAGGGGGATAAATTAGAGTGAGAGGAAAGGAATATGGTGGAGATCTAGGGATAATCTTTGTGTATGCAAGAAGGTGGGTTGGGTGGACTCGGTTTTAGAAAAATTCAAAAGTTCAACAAAGCTCTCATCACAAAGTAAGCTTGGCGTCTCTTGACAGACCAAACTCCTTGGTGGCAGCAATATATAAGAGGAGCTCATGATACTTGTGCTATGAAGCTTCTTACTAATTATTTGATATGGGATATGACATAAGTTCCTTGAAAGGAATGAAAAATAACGGTTGGGGTGATGACATCATAAGAGATTTGTTTAATGAGCATGGCAGGGAACTTATAATACAAGTCCAACTAAGCAGGAATAATAGGGAAGATTGTTGGAAGTGGAAGTGGAAAACAAAGGGGACTCTAGCGGAAACAGCAAACGAAGGGGATATATATATATACCTTTTTGACTTGGCCAAGTCTCTTGACCTATTTTCCAAATTTTAATTTAAAATTTTAATTATCTTCCACCATTTGTTGTTATTATTATTTAAATGATAATGGTGAAACTTTAACTTTTGAGTTGTTTAAATAAATTGACCTATTCTGGTATATTGTTTTAATCAAGTATTTGGAAAAATATATATATATTATTTTGTAAGTTGAGTTCATTGCTAAGTGGGGAAAAATAATTATTATTTAAAATTATTTTTTCTACATTTTATGGAGAGATCCATTGGGTCTTCACCTATAAATAAGTGTCCCTCCTCTTTTGTTTACACACACCTTTTACCTTGAGATCTCTCACTCTCAAGCTCTTTTCCCTTTCTTAAGTGCTCCTAAGCACTCTCCCTACTTTTTAATTGCTTTCATACCAAGCACATTTCCTTTCAAAAATATTATTATTCAAGTTGTATTGCATCTTACTAAGGGAGTGCACTTGAGATGAGATCTGGTTGTTGAATCCTGGAGGTAGAGCGTCAGTTTCCTACTGCACCAGAAGAGGAAAAATCTACTTTAAGAACAGTGTTATTGCACACCTCAGCCATCCAATTAGATAAGTCATCTTACCTCAATTGTTCCTTGTTTAGTTTGTTATAGGTTAAGTCAAATTCCTTAATCTCTTTCTTAAAGACCTTCTAACAGTGGTATTAGAGCCTAAGGTAGTAGGTGGTAACTTGTTAGTACATGTCTAGGAAAGACCTGTCAATAAGGCGATAAGAGCTTAAGGCAAGTGGGGTATAACGGACCATTGTGACCCCTCCACTTACCTAGGGACTTTCCTGGTGTACTTAATGTAACACCCCGAAATATACCCGTTGTTTTCAAAAGATGTTTGTAGAGTATTTGCGTATAATTTGAAATTTTCGTAATTTAAAATGCAAACGTAACCGAGAAACCCAAAATGGCCAAGGGTAAATTAGTTTGTCAAATCGGGACACAAAGTTTGGCAGAGATAAAAGCATGTGAGACTATTATAGAAAATAACATAACTCAGGGAGCAAATATAAAAGAGTCAAGGACCAAGTGCACAAAAAGGAAACTTAAGTCAAAGAATGCATTTTTGGTGGCCAAACAAGGCCTTGAATTGTGATCAAATAAATAAGACCAATTTTGGTCTCTCTATTTGGGCATTTTCAGATAAAAACGGAAGAAGTTATGGTAAGAGAAGAAGAAGCAAAGGTGCTAAGAAGAGGAAAGGTATGAAACTAGGATTTTGTTTGGAATACTATGGTTGTTTGGATACTTGCTTGAATTTTCTTTGGGTCTCAGATGGATTTTAGTTTCGTTTCCATTTCTGTGGTTTAGTTAGAATCCATCCAACTCTCTAGATTTGTTAAAAGTCGCTGGTAATAACTTATTTTGTATATAAGATGGTAAGGAATCCTCCCTTGGGTATTGATTCTGGTTTAAGATGTATGGATACCGGTTCGTGTTAAGAGGTTAACCTAACATACAAGTTATATACACTAGGGTTTGAAATCACTAATCCTTATCTTTGGCTTTCTGCAGAGTTAGAACATACTTGGGAGATGTTTTTCTGTATAATATATGAGTTTTCCTTTGTTTTTTGGTTGGATTTCTTGAAAAATGGATCAAATAAGCAAAAAAATCTGGGCATTGTCGGGGGTCCTACACCGCAGCGTAGGGACCCCTCGCCGCAGCGAAGGTCCACACCACGTCATGGCATGTCCACGCCGCAAGGTAAATGAGGAGAAAATGGTCAAACACGCCGCGCGTTTACTGCTCAAAGCATGAAAAATGTTGTGTTTTGTTTTGCTCTACTATTCCGTTATTCCAAAGACTTGTCCATTAGACTAATGAGGATCCTATAAGTGTATGAAAGGGTCCATTCATGTTTGTAATGTAAAGGAAAAATTATACCGTACCTTACCGCCGAGGCGAGCTAGCTCGATATGATGGCAAACTAAATGCCTCTGATAATATCCTAAGTTCTCGAACACATATAGAATACTCTAAGACTGATATTTAATGACATAGCACTCGTTACGTGGGCAGTGACGTCAATCAAGAGCCAAGATCTACCAGTGCCTACGATACACTCGCTACGCGCGTACACGCCTCATCGCTCCGCACTCCCGCCACAGGCACAAGAGCACCTCGGTATTATCTTGTACCTTGGTACTTATTGTGTTATATCCTACTTATTTCTTATTCTTGGTCTAGGTAATTATTAGTTATATGATAAGAACACAGATGACAAATAAGAGTAAAAGAAATGTATATCGTTATGATCCTATAGTACCCTCACAATTGCCATACAAGTATAAGCTCTGTAATACCTACAGGTACATCAATATAAGCATAAGCTCTGTAGTACCTACGGGTACATCAATATAAGCATAAGCTCTGTAACTTCTACGTGAGATTTGAATAAGTATAAATCAGCTATAAATACAAGTATATGTATAAGTTTGTTATATGAATTCATGATGAATCCTTATATCTATTATTGTTATATGTTTACTGAAAAAGAGTATGAATGCATGTGTATGTATATAAGTTATATGTTCACATTTGGTGTAAACAAGCATAAGGTTTATCAATAGTGTGAGTGTACCAAAGGAGAATAGATTCGCGATCTTAGCACCTTCTTTGTGGGCGACACACTAAGTAAGGAGTACATCACTTCAATAGGTTTTGGGCGTAGTTATGTAAAATGTAAATGTACAATTTTGTATATGTATATGTAAATGGGACTCGGGGTATGTATTGTCATAAACATTCTGAGTGGTAGTTTTATTTTGTATATGATATTTTTTGATTCGGTTATAGACTTGGACCCACGATGCGAAAAGAAAGTAAAAAAGTCACCAATCTGATCCTCACATCCCATTTGTCCACCTAGGCGGGGGAATCAGGGCACGACACTTAACACATCTCTTACTACTACCCTGGTTTCTATTCACCTAAAAGACCTAATTCAATCAACAATCTTAAAGTAGATTGTATTCCTTGAATTGACGGAGACCTTCCAAGTTCACACTTGTCCCGACATTTCCAAAATTGACCATTTTAATGGGACATTCTTTAAGAGATGGCAAGAAAGGGTTTATTCTACCATTGATGTTGTGAACCTAGGGCATATCTTAACAGACCCAAAACCTAAGAGTGACTTTGAAGATTTATCTAAATGGGAAAATTGGAACAAACAAGTTAGGCATACCATTCTTCGCACACTCACAAATGAACTCTTTGATGTCTACTGTCAATATAAAGTTGAAAAATAAATTTAGGAAACTTTGACTAAAAAAATACATATTAGAAGATGCTGGAAGACAAAACTATGCCATAGGAAATTTTAGAAAGTTCCAAATGACTGAGGATAGAGATGTACCATCTCAAATCCATGACTACCACATGTTGATCAATGACCTAGTCATTGAAGACATAAAATTACCTGAACCTTTTGTGGCTGGCTATCTTATAGAGACTCTTCCAGATTCTTGGAACGACTACAAAAATAGCATGAAACAAAAAAGGAAACAAATGTCCCTAGAAGATGTTATAATACATATTAGGATTGAAGAACAAAATAAAACTAAGGACAAAGTTGAAAGAGCCAAGGAGTTATCCTCCAAGGAAAATATGGTAGAAGAGATACCAAGGCCTAAATTCAATAGGCCTAAGAGAAAAAACCCTAGAACTAAGCCTAACTTATCAAACAAGGTCAATCTGCCTTTAAAAGAAAGGTAAAATGCTTTATGCGTGGCAAGCTGGAGCACCATACACCGGTGTAAGCAGCAGAAGAGACTAGAGAGTCGACCCAAGGGCAAATCTAGCAAAAGCAGAGGTGATTACAATAGTAGTCTCCTCTGAGGTGAGCATGGTCGCCAATATGAAGGACTAGATAGTAGACTTTGGGGCTACTAGGCACATTTATGGCAATAGAAGTGCATTCACTTCCTACACCACGGTGAAGGAAGGAAAGGAACAAGTGTTCATGGGTGATTCTAGATCATTCTCAGTGATTGGCAAAGGAAAAGTTGTCCTCAAGCTAACCTCTGGAAAAATTTTCACCCTTAATGATGTTTTCCATGTGCTAGTTATTCGTTGAAACTTAGTCTCGATTTCTGTACTTGGGAAAGCAGGAGTTAAGATGATGTTTGATTCAGACAAAATAGTGTTAACAAAGAATGATGCTTTTGTTGGGAAGGGTTATTGGAACCAAGGTCTCTTTATGTTGAATGTTTAAAAAAAATGAATAGTAAAGCATCTTCTTCTTTTGTTTACATAGTTGATTCTTATGATGTCTGACATGGTAGACTAAGACATGTAAACTTTTCTTATATTAAGCAAATGGTTGAATTATGTTTAATTCCCAAATTATCGTTAGAAAACCATGGAAAATGTGAAGCATGTGTAGAGTCTAAAACCACAAAGAAATCTTGCAAATCGGTAGAAAGAGAGTCAGAATTATTAAGTTTGATTCGTAGTGACCTAGGAGACTTAAAAACACCATGTCTAGAGATGGTAAGAGGTTCTATATTACCTTCATTAATGATTACTCAAGATATACAAGAATGTATCTTTTAAGGAACAACGATGAAGCAATGGATGTGCTTTAAATGATATAAAAATGAAGTAGAGGAAATAGAAACTAAGAGTAAGAATCGAGGCGGGATCGATAGGGGCAGAGAATATGAGTCGGCCCTTGATACCTTTTTTGAGGAACATGGAAATTATACATGAAATCACTCCTCCTTATTCCCCTAAATCTAATGGAGTAGTTGAAAGAAAAATAGAACCCTAAAAGAGATGTTGAAAGCCATGTTAGTAAATTCAGGAGCATCCTTGAACTTGTGGGGGGAAGCTATGAGCTCCGCCTATCATATTCAAAATAGAATACCCTATAAGAAGACTAGTAAGACTCCCTATGAGTTATGGAAAGGATATGCACCTAACATTTGATACCTAAAAGTATGGGGTGTTTAGCAAAAGTATTTCTTCCAGAACAAAAGAAAAGAAAATTAGGTCCTAAAACCTTTGATGTAGCATTTATTGGATTTGCAGAGAATAGTGAGCAACCTACAGGTTTCTTGTCATCAAATCAGAAAATGGCCTAGTAGAAGTAAACTCTATAATTGCAACTAAGAAGCTGACTTCTTTGAAATTATTTTTCCTTAGAAAATAAATGGTCGACAACAAGTTCAAAGAAATCTCAAAGTTGAGTCTAGTGATCCTTCAGAACCATAACTGAGAATAAGTAAAAGAGCAAAGAAAGAAACTAATCTTGGTTACAACTTTTACACATTCCTAGTTGATGATGACCCTAGACCCTATAAGGAAGCTATGAATTCATCTAATGCACCGTAATGGAAGGATACCATTAATAGTGAAATTGAATCAATAATGCATAACCATACATGGGAGATTGTGGACTTGCCTCATGGTACTAAAACTATAGGTTGTGAATGGATCTTCAAAAGGAAACTAAAACTAGATGGGTCTATTGAGAAATATAAGGCAAGTTAAGTTGCTAAAAGTTTTAAACAAAAGAAAGGTGTAGATTACTTTGATACATTTGCTCCTGTGACAAGGATTTCCTTAATTAAGTGTTAGTTTCTTTAACATCGATTCATAATCTAGTGATACACCAGATGGATGTTAAGACCACCTTTTCAAATGGGGAACTGTAAGAGAAAATTTATATGGATCAGATTGAAGGGTGTATGGTTCCAAGAGATGAGCAAAAAGTTTGTTTGTTGTTAAATCTCTCTATAGGTGAAAACAGGCACCCAAACAGTGGCATAGAAATTTTGATCATTTGTTGATATCTAATGGATCCTCCATTAATGATGCTAATAAATGAATTTATAGCAAAGTTGAAAATAACTCATGTATTATCATTTGTTTATATGTTGAAGATATGCTTATATTTGGGACTAACTTACAAGTTGTTATTGAGACTAAGAGTTTCCTAAGATTTAAGTTTGATATGAAAGATTTAGGAGAATCAAAGGTGATTCTAAAAAGCAAAATAACTAGAACACTTAATGGGCTTAACCTTTCTCAAGACACTATGAATTCGATGAACACTTTGATTGTAAACCAATGTCAACTCCTTATGATCCCAACTCACAACTGAAGAAAAATAGATAACATAGTGTTCCCCAAACTGAGTATATATGCTTAGATAATTGATAATTTAATGTACTTGGCAAATTGTACTAGACTTGACATTGCCTACGTAATTGGAAGATTGAGTCGGTACACCAAAGTCCTAATCAGGATCATTGGGTTGACATTCGTAGAGTAATAAAATACTTGAGATGCACTAGTGACGATTGTTTGTGGTATAGTGGATTTTCAAATATCCTCGAAGGATTTAGTGATGCCAACTGGATCTCTAATTCAAATGAGATGAAATCCTATAGTGGTACATTTTTACCCTTGGAGGAGGTGCAGTTTCTTGGAAATCATCCAAGAAAACTTGCATTGCTCAGTCCACTATGGAGGTTGAGTTTATAGCCCTAGAAAAGGCAAGTTTTGAAGTTTAGTGGCTCAGAAATCTATTGTCACATATCTTGTTATGGACGAGACCAGCACAGTCTATGTCTATGAGTTGTGATAGCTAAGCTACAATAGTTAAGGCTTAGAGTAAGATGTTTAATGGGAAGAACATGCATCTATGCCTAAGTCACAATATTGTGCGGTATCTTAGAACACGGGTAAGACTCCACTCTAAAGAGGATTGCTTGGTGCCCAAGTATAATGATTCTTGTTGTGACAACCTAGAGATAATCTCAATAAAGAGATAATGTTGACATTCAGAATTAGATAATGCAAGGCTTTGTCACATGCAAAAGTCACGTGATCTAGTGCAACAAGAAGGAGCCTTACTGGATCTAGGACTATTCCAGGTGGTTTGATGAAACAAGAATCATTATGGGTGAAGGATTCTACTTGGAATAGGACTCAATCCCTTGATCCAATTCTAACTAGAGGTAGAAAGGGCATAGGAATCTATTCAACAGATGACTCCTTTGGTCTCTCGACTTTTGGGAAGAAGCCTTAAGATAAACTAAGACTTATAAGCATCCTACAGATAATGGAAAGCCCTCCAATATGATCATCCAAACTATAAAACTAGATTTCGAACCTATCAGGTTTAGAATTGTCAATATCTTCGTCTCCAATATTCTATAAGAAGATGGCTACCTTGAAGATGGAGTTTGATTAAGATTTGATGATTTAAACATCACATCCCTTAAAGAAGTCCCGGCTTAGGCCATCCCACAATGCAAGGACATGCTAGACTTGGAGAGTCCGGATTATGGTCAGAACTGACGTGGGATGCAAGTCAATTCTAGAATCTTGGAGGCAAGTTACTTGGGGAGCTAGCTACCATATTAGGATTCGATCTTCTAACAAGTGGATAAAGATCAAATCAAGAAGATCTGATCCTCCTATCAAATTAGAGTTGGAACCAAATTAGGCAACCTCTCTAAAAACGAAACTCAGGTTGCAAGTTTCCTTATTCCATTGTGATAGCTTAAAGGAAAGTTTAAAAAATAGAAAGTAGGATCTGGAGTCATATTAGGATAATGATCTAACCCTATCAAGAGTTCCAATAATGAATCAAGAGCTATAAATTTAAAGCTTTGGAAGTTACTCTTCAAGGATTTTAGGAGCTAAGCTTGAAGAAGAACAAGAGAAGTTTGGATGTGCTAAAAGAGAATGTGAAATGCAAATACTCTATTGAGGTATTGCACATTTAAATCCTTTCATCTTGGGTGAAAGATGATGTTCTTTATTTTCTTCATCTTATATTGATGCAATGTGGGTTATGGGTGTGCGATGCTTTTGAGAAGGGAATGAAGGGAATTCATTCTAAATTCCACTATGAGTGATTAGGTTAAAGAAGTGTTGTGGACAGAGAGGGAGTCTCGTACCACATAAGCTAATTGTAACCTTGAATCAGATTAGTGGAAATCTTTGCATATGGGCATAGCCCCTCGAACGTGGGCAATTGCCGAACCGCATAACTATATTATGTGTGCTTTTGTTTTTGCTGCATATATTTTATAAATGCTCAGAACACACATCGTCCCATAGGAGTGTTCGGACTCACCGAATAACATCCGAATGTGAACACAGTGCCAACATTAGGAATTGTGTTCAAGAACGTACACTTATATCTAACAATTTGTATCAAATAGTGGGTTACTCTAAGTTACTGAGCGAGATCCATGTATACTCTAACGGTTTGTGTGTGAGTATTAGATGGATTTGTTAAAGAAAGGTGGATCTACAAGTCGTCCTCCCTTACTTGATGGGATGAACTACATATATTGGAAAGTTCAGATGTTTGTCTTCATTAAATCTCTTGATATGAAAGCCTGGAGATCAGTATTAACAGGATGGTTTCCTCCAACCAAGATATATGATGATGGAAAAACGATGGTCAAGACTAAGTCAGAGTGGACTAGTGAAGATGACAAATTGGCAACTAGAAATTTCATGGCTCTTAATGCTATCTAATACGCTGTGGATTATAGTCAGTTTAGGCTCATTGCAACTACTACATCGACAAAGGAAGCTTAGGACACTTTGTAAGCAATCCACGAAGGAAGCAAGGAAAGGGAAGACCACATCAATGAACCAACTACACTCATCACCCTCTTGAAAAACACAACAGCGCAAGAAGTTCTAGAAGAAGTCTCAACAGATGTTCAAACTTGTCCAATCCATGCTCTAGTTCTTGAAGATGTTTGGACTCTCTATGGTAGTGATTAAGAAAAGTATGAAATCTTTGATGAAGAACTAGCACAATCCTATAAAGTGCTATATGAAAACTGGAGTGATGCAGTAAAACTTAATAAGACTCTTCAAGCCCAAATCTTGCAACTTGGCAAAGACAAAGAGGCTCTAGAGAAAGAAGTAGGTGTTCTTAAAAGGGAAATTTCCAAGAATAGTACTGCACAATTTGAACTAGAACAATTCAAGGAAAGGGTAAGAATGTTGAACTTTAGAACCATGTCCTTAGTCATGTCCTCTGTATGGGGAGAGTCTAAAGGACACGAAGGTATGGGATACAAGAAAGGATCATCTGGGATTGAAGTTGTCGTACGGATAGATGTACAAGTCAAACTCTCTAGTTCCAAGAATTTTGTTAGAACTAACTTAGTCCTAACTAACCCTGGGACTAGACCATCCAGTTCGACCAAGAGAAGACCAAAGGGTCTCCAATGCTACTATTGCAGGAAGATAGGGCACATCCAGCGTCAATGCAGGCACAATAGAACTTATCAAAAGAAGAGACTGAAGGAAAACCAATCGGCAGTCAAGAAAAAGTAGGTGGAAAACAGAAAGGCAAAAGGCTTTATGGTGTTTACCTCATTAAATGTCGAAGCTGAACAAAGATGGTATTTTGACTATGCGAGCACATGACACATGACTGAAAAACAATTGTCTCTTAAATAACCTTCAACCATCCATTTTAGACTATGTGACCTTTGGGGATAGTGCTAAAGGAAGTGTTCGAGGATCAGATTCTCTAAATGTTCCAGGAATGCCTCAACTAAGAGATGTTCTGCTTCTTAAAGGACTTAAAGCCAACCTGATCAACATTGGACCATTATGCAACTAAAATCTTTTTTCAAAATTTACAAAAGATAGGTGCACTATCCTTGATCAGAATCAGTGTTGTTCATGGAAGGGAACAAGTCCTCAAACAATTGCTACTTGCTAGCCGGTCCCAATACTTGTATGAACACAATGCAAAACAATCATAGTCTCACGAACCAGAGGTTGGGACACATCAGCCATAGTAGTCTCAAAGACATTATTCATGCAGAGGCAATCTAAGGTGTCCCTAATCTAAGGGTTGAACCTGAAAGGATGTGCGGACCACGTCAATTGGGCAAACAAACTAGATCATCTCACACAAAGCCCTAATTAGCCCCTATGACTTGAGTACTGGAACTGCACCACATGGAACTTATGGGATCCATGCAGCTGGAAAGCATTACTGGAAAAAGGCACATTTGTGCAGAAGCCATAAAAACGGCATGCTACATCCTAAATTGGGTTTACCTACAACGTGGAACTCTCATGACTCCTTATGAGATCTGGAAAGGTAACCAACCAAATCCGAAACACTCTCATAAATTTGGTAGTCCCTTCTATACCTTGAATGTCAGGGAAACTAGAGTGAGGTTTGTTCCTATGAGAAATGGAGACAAGATCATCGATCTAAGGTATATATCAACCAAAACTCAATTGGTTGATATATTCACCAAGGGCTTGGATGCAGCATGTTTTGAGACCCTTAGATCCTTAGTGGGTCTATATGTTCTCTAATACCCTTCTCTTCTTTTAAAAAAAAAAAAAAAAAAGGAGAAAGAAGCAAAGAGTTGAGGAAAGGTTTTTTCTTAAGCATTCCCATGTAGATGTTGCTTCACAAGTTGCTCCAACTGATGTCCCTCAACCTGTTCAAGACGAAGTTCTACCTTGGCAAGATGGTGTTAGAACACATCTTGAGACATGCTAAGTCAAATGCCACCAAACTGGCTTTCTGATACTCATCTTTGATCTTTGGGATCCTAGTTGAGTAGCACAAGGGAATAGTAAATGCATTTGACATTCTTAGGCTTCCTCAGAAGACATCTAGTTTGCTTCGAAGGACTATTCAAGAGCATGAGGAGATTTTCCAACGGATCCATGGACAATAGCTGGTGGAGTTTCTACTCCTCGGTATTCAAAAGAAAAATGGAGGAAGACACAACCTTCCTTGAAAAAGTCCCAACTGCTTGACCTACTCTTCCAGATTATTGAGGATGACGGTGCAGTGGATTCAAGGGGAGAATATTGACGATGTCCCTATTCCCATCCCAACAAGCATTGAGATTGCCACATCGAAAGCAGCAGTTTCTCACCATGATTAGTCTAGCCTTGAGATTGGCCAAGCTTCAACTTCAGAGTGTACGAAAGAGGAAAGTGTCCATCATGGACCTTTTGGATGAGCTTAGTGGTACACATGTGTTCAACCTAATATTTCAAAATGTTGGGGATGATGACACTACGGAATCTAGGGGTCTTATTGAAGGACGTTCCTGACCTAATCCTAATTGGTTCTGAGACTGGCACCCCAAAGGATGTAGTTCCTGACCAGGTTCAAGTGGGGACACCAAGCCTCTCCACTTAGCAGAATATTCTCATTCCCCTTAGTTATGATATTCAACAAAAAAATGGGAGTAGAAGAATGAAGCAAAATGGAGGGTAAATTTGTTTTTCCTTCTATTATATGTTGGGTTGTACTAAGTTGGTGCATAGAATAATTGGCTAGTAGTATCTTCATCAAAGGTGTCAAGTGTCACTTGCTTCTTCTCTATTGCATCTTCTTGATTCATTCTTGCAAAGGAATTTTTTCGAAGACATAGCCAAATGGGGAGATTTTTGGTTTTAGACTTGGCACTATTTCGTCCCTAATGCTTCATAAGAAGATGTCTACTTCGAAGTTCAAGTTTGATGAAGATTTGAAGGTTTAAACATGAAGTCCCTTGAGAGAGTCAGGACTAAGTTTCGAAACTGACTTGGGACTCGAATCAATTATGGACTCTTGGAGCCCAAGGTAATTGGAAGGAAGAAATTAAAGAGGCTAGGATTGCTCTGGATCCTATGGATAATGTTAAAGGTAAAAAAATCCACCAAGGAGATAATATCTTAGATGAAGTTGGAACATAAGGACTCCACTCTAAAGAGGATTGTTTGGTGCCAAAGTAAAGAAATTCCCATTGTGACAGCCCGAAGATAATCACAATAAAGAGATAATGCTTAAATTCATAATTAGATAATGAAAGGCTTTGTCACATGCCAAAGTCAAGTGATCTAGTGCAACAAGAAGGAGCCTACTCAGTCTATGACTATGCCATGTGGTTTGATGCAACAAGAATCATGATGGGTGAAGGATTCTACTTGGAATAGGACTCGATCTTTGGACCTAGTTCGAACTAGAGTTAAAACAAGCGTAGGACTCTACTCAAGAGAGGACTCCTCTGGTCTCGAATTCTGGGAAGAAGCATCAATATAAACTAGAATTTATCAACATCCTACAGATATCGACCTCTAATCTGATCATCCAAACTATCAAACTAGATTTGGAGCCTATTGGGTTTAGAATTGTCAATATCTTTGTCTCCAATATTCTACAAAAAGATGGCTACCTCGAAGATGAAATTTGATGATCTAAACATCACGTCCCTAAAAGAACCTAGAAGAAGTCCCGACTTAAGTCGTCCCACAATGCAAGGACATGCTAGACTCGGAGAGTCCGAACTATGGTCAGAAATGAAGTGGGATGCAAGTCAGTTCTAGAATCTTAGAGGCCAAGTTACTTGGAGAGCAAGCTACCATATTAGGATTCGATCTTCTAACAAGTGGATAAAGATAAAATCAAGAAGATATGATCCTTCAAACTATCAAATTAGAGTTAGAACCAAATTAGGCAACTTCTCTAAAAAGGAAACTTGGGCTACAAGTTTCCTTATTCCGTTGTGATAGCTTAAAGTAAAGTTCAAAAAATAGAAGGTAAGATCTTGAGTCATATTAGGATAATGAACCATCCTTATCAAGACTTCTAAGACTGAATCAAGGTCTATAAATTCAGGGCTTTGGAAGTTACTCTTCACGGATTTTAGGAGCAAAACTTGAAGAAGAATAAACATAGTTCGGACGTGCTGAGAGAGTGCAGAGTGCAGATACTCGGTTGAGGTATTGCATGTTAAAAGCCTTTCACCTTGGATGAAAGATGATGTTCTTTATTTTCATCTTATATTGATGTAATATGAGTTATGGGTGTGCGATACTTTTGAGAAGGGAATAAAGGGAGTTCATTATGGATTCTACAATGAGTGAGGAACAAAATATCGGTAATTACTGATATATCGGTACTTGGATTTTACATATATATTGGAAATATCGGTAAATATCGGTGGATATTTTGACAAAAAATATCGGTAAAGCGAAAATTAACAAAAATACTTTGAAATTCATGAAAATACTTTGTTGAACTATAAAAAGATATAAAAGAAGCAAATATACATTTATTAGAAAACAATATTCGTATAATTTATCGAAAAATTACATTACAATAGTCATTTAAAACCAAAATGAAGGCGAATTGTGGCTCCATTACATTATTTGATGAAGGATCCTCATCTTGATGAAGATAATATTCATAACAAGATCTTCAAAATATTGAGATAAATCACAAAGAAAAAATAATTTGAGAGTTAAATGGAGCTTGGATATGTATGGATGAGTTTGTAAAGAAATTGTATGTTTTAAGGGTATTTATAGATTTTTTTGGAGTCAAAATAGTCATTGGATTGTCAAAAAAAGCATTGTGATTTAATTCTAACCGTTGGATTTGATTTAAGTCAAAAAAATGATATTTACCGATATTTTACTGATAATTATCGATATTTACCGATATTTACCGATATTTATTGATATTTACCGATATTTTACCAATATTTTTTCAAAAATTCCAACACATGCGCACGTGAGATAAAGTCTCAAAAAATCGCTGAAATTTCACCGAAATATCGGGAATTTCCGATATTTCGTTGATATTTCAGCGATTTTTCCTATTTTTCTCCAATTTTTTGGTCAATCAACAATCGGTTGGCAATATCGTTTCGAGGCCCACCGATAACCGATATTTCGGCAATATTTCAGCCGAAAAAACCGAAATTTTGTTCCTTGATGATGAGTTATTAGGTTAAAGAAGAGTCGTGGATAGAAAGGGAGTCTCATACCACATAAGACCAATTGTAACCTTGAATCAGATTAATGGAAATCTTTGATCTAGGCACAACCCCACGGACGTAAGCAGTTTCCAAACCGCGTAACCATATTGTGTGTGCTTTTGTTTTTACTACATATATTTTATATCTTCTCATAACACAGCGTCGCACAAGAGCGTTCGAACTCACCGCACAATATCTGAACATGAGCACATTCCCAACATTAAGAAACGTGTTTAAGAATGCACTCTTATATCTAACAAGTTTTAATAAAGTTCATTTTCCATCACTTTCTCGCTATCCAAACATAGCCGAAGAGTCCGAAATCTTTGTCATGGTTAACTAAGCAATTTGCTCTCAGTCGAAGAAAGATCGAAGGAGATTCAGAGGCAGTTTAAGCAGTAGATCTCTATGACTATACAGATCTGATTGGAAATTGGAAATTAGGTGACTAAAGCCTTGATTTGACGCTTTCCTGATGATGTGTAGGAATTCCGAAGACTAAAATATTCTCCATCTTTGATTTGTTTTAGTTAGCATAGTGACTTCCCCAGATCTAATTTCAAATCACAAATATTCAAGCTCTGTTTCCGCACTTTTTCTTTGTGAATACTTCTTCTTGTGACAAGAGAATTATTCATACTTTTGAGAATTAATAATCAGTCAATCACACTAGTCTTAGTGGACGATCATAAACCATTGTACTTCCATAGTTTCTATTGAACAGCTCTTTTGATCAAGTAGAAACTACTAAATAAAAGTGAATTCGGTATAAATGTGTTTTGATTAGAAAAATCATGGTCAGATTGTTAAACATTATTTTAAATAACTTTGGTCCTTTTGCCCAAAAAAATTATTTAATTGAGACATTCTACTTTTATTTATTTCTTTATTAGAGATATTAATTTATTACATTTATTTGAAGTTATTAAAAATCTATCCATATCCATAAAAATTTATCAAAGTTTATAAGGGGGTGTAATCAATAAAGACTTTTAAAAATAAGACATGGCTCAAGTGGCTTAGAGCTCAGGCCTTAATAGGGAGAGGAGGGTTCAGGTACAATTCCTAATAAGGACATATTTGTGAAGGAATAGAGATCTATAATATAATGCAAAGTAAATAGATGTCAAAAAAAATTTAGACTTTTAAAGACATCCATAGACCTTTTTTAAAAAGAGGAGTTTTGCAAACTTTTAAAGACTTTTATTTTAAAAGACTTCTATATTGTAATAATGGTGGATGACCACTCATATTCTTCATTATGGTGGATGACCACCCATATTCTGCTAAAGTATAACCCCCTTTACCACTAAGGCTTGTGACCCTTCCTATACCCTTTTGTCTATTCATATTCAAGATTGTGAGCTTATAAAAGGGAGGACTTAAACCCTTTAAAGAAATAGATGCAAGACAAGATTTTCTTATCTAAACTCTTCTACCTTTTCATTACTTTCACAACATGTTATCAACACGGAGTTCTAACCAAGCACAAGATTCTAACCAAGTTATTTTAAGGTAATGATCTTACGTTTGGTGGGTATATATTTTTTTTACTAAAGCATAATTGAAGTCTTTTCATTTTGATCATAGTCATGAAAAATCCTCTCTTCCTGTAGCAAGAGAGTGATTAAGGAAACAATATAAACCGGAAGTTTTATTGTTCATGAGATTTTCCTCTTCCCGAAGCAAGAGAACCTTCTAATGCTGATTTTTTATAATTTTTTTCACCAAAACTATAAGTCCACGATTTCCTTTTTTATTATTATTTGATGCTAATAATATGATTATATATTATTATTATTATTATATGTTGTTATTATTGTTATTAGTTTTGGTAACTAATTTCAATAAATAAATAAAAATAACATATTCTTGCACTATCAATTATGCTTCAATATTAATTATAATCTATATGTGGCTCTAAGGTTATTTCCACTATCATTTTTTTAATTTTAATGTTACTCATATTATTGTCTAAGAAATTCAAAAATGTCGAATCTTACGAAGCTTGAGTTTGTTGCTCTTGATATCTCCGGGAAAAACTATTTATCTTGGATTCTAGATGCTGAAATCCATCTTACTGCTATGAATCTTGGTAATGCAATTCAAGAAAAAAAAATCAGGCATCCCAGGAGGATTGCGCCAAGGCAATGATTTTTCTTTGTCATCACCTTGATGAGGGCTTGAAAAATGAATATCTTACGATAAAGGACTCCCTTGTTCTTTGGAAAAATTTAAAGGAAAGATATGACCACCAAAAAACAATTATACTTCCTAAATCCAGTTATGATTGGATGCACTTAAGGTTGCAGGATTTCAAAACAGTTGTAGAATATAATTCTGCACTTTTCAAAATTAGCTCTAAATTGAAATTATATGGAGAGAAAATCACTAAATCAGATATGTTGGAAAAAAACATACTCCGTATGGCGCCCTGGCCTGGGGGGATCCGTTGGCTGCCACGTCAGCACGGGAAACACTCGTGAATGTCGGGTGACGAGCATCTCTCATAATCAGGCAAAGTCTCCTTTATGCGGGAGCTCTGCCCGAGAACAAACATGTCCCCGAGAACAATCGATATAATACATAACATGAATAAAAACGGTCACTATGGCCCATACACAATACTCATCAATATATACCAACTATATACAATAGTTCCAAGAGTTAAAAATTTACTCTTATACAACATATATTAAACTTATAGAGTTTTAATACATGTGTACATAACAAAACCAAAGCCACAACCCGGCTTTCTTCTAAATCGGCCTCTAGGATGAGCCGTCTCCTCGAGCAGCTCACATGCACAGAAAATAATATCCTTCGACGAGATTGAGCTATCGCCCGATAGTGGAATCACCTAAATGGGTTACTCCCCACCTAAGTGCATATGCAATGATCGATTTAAACACACACTCAAGTAAATAAAGTCTTACTTGAATGTCTCTACACTGACCCAACCCATGTCTACAGAGTTTTCCAGAGCTCCTCACACACTCGCCTAAGCCATGTATAGAGAAAAACACCCTTTCAAAACAAAACTTGTTGTTCTTGAAAATACACTACGAATTCGGTAAAAGATGGAATTTGCCCTCAGGGAGTGGTGTGTTGGAGGCTTCCCAAGCGATCATGGTCCTCATCCAAAATGATCTGTTGGACCGTCTCCCAACCCCATTCTCCGGAAAATCATCATGTGAAATTATGTGATCCTACTTGAATGTCTACATGACCAACCCATGTCCCGAGTTTTCACCGACTCCCTCACACTCGCCTAAGCCATGTATGAGAAAAACACCCTTTTCAAAACAAAACTTGTTGTTCTTGAAAATACACTACCGAGATTCGGTAAAAAGATGAGACTACCCTCCGAGGCGAATGTGTTGGAGAACTTCCCAAAACAGTCATGGTCCTCATCTGAAATGATTTGTTGGACCGTCTCCCAATCCCATTCTCCAGAAAACCATCATGTGAAATTCCTTTACTTAATCATATTCGTTTTAGGGGAAAATTTGTCATGCACTCACCTAATTTTTAGGTTACCAGTATATGAAAATACATTATGCCTTTTCAATCATTTTATACCAATATATCAAATATGCATATATTATTCCCAAATTTACAATTACACCACATGTAATTCAATTTTATCGACCATCACCCGAATTAGCTCACTTGGGCTAAACCATGATTTCATCTCGATGGCACATACACCTGATTATATTTCATATAATTGTGACATCATGTTAACACATCAAGCTTATGCATTAATCTATTAATTCAACACAACTTAAGTCATTCATTTCAAACAATTTCAAGCACACAATACATGGACGTTTTTGGTCCAATTCACACAAAAATATTCACGTACTATTCACATCACTATTCATGTCACTATTCACATCACTATTCATGTGAACAGTAAAACCCTCGGGTTACTGTTCACGACCACTCAAAATAGGAATTTTCTCACTCGGTTCAAAGCTTTTGAGACCGATATTAATGGCCATTTCCGGCCTCATTCACACCAAAACATGATTTAATGCATAAATCAACCTGGCTTGGCCAAGCGATCCGTGGTATCTGACAGCTCTGAAATTCCAACAATTAGGTCTCAAGTTTTGGGACCGATCAGCCAACCATTGAGCACTCCGTCAACTCGATCATCAACAAACACTTAAACAAAGTGTAACTCCGTGAGATGAAACCCACACCTCACGGGTTTAGCGAAACTCAACTTTTGGTGTCCACACGTAGATGTGTATGTGCACCAAGCTTTAGTCACTGGCTTGTTGAAGCCGACCTTGGCGGAAATTTTCCTTTCCCTTTTCTTGCTTTTTCATATCCCTTAGCTTCTCTCTGGTGTTTTTCTTTTTTTTTTCCCTCAGTTTCTTTTCTCATTACTTAACTCTTTCCTTTTCTTTTCTTTTCTTTTTCATTTCTCATCTCATTTAGCACTTGTTTCTCGCTTTTCTCTTTGCACTTTCTCCTCCTTTTTGGAGCACACCACACATCCGGTCAAAAAGGGGAAATTTCCTCCCCATTTCCTCAAACCAAATGTGTGGCCCTCAATTTTCCATCTTTATTCCTTATTTCATAATTCCTCTTTATGACATCATCATCTACATGGCTCAATGTGAGCCATGGGATTCATTTCCCACACATAGCTGATTGTGAGCCATTCCTTTAATGCCAAGTGTCACACTCTTGAGGTGCCATGTGGCATCCCTAACTGCTGTCATATGTCATCAGGCACACGCATACCAAGCGTGAAATCAGGCCACACGGAATCCATGAAATTCGTGGTAGCTAAATTTTGCAAGGCGATTTCAGCGAATACTGTTTAAATCGTAGAATGCAGAAAAATTTTGGATTTTTACCGAAATTACGATTTTACCCTTTTTGAGAAAATTGGAATTTTCTCGGGTCTTACACTCCACATATGTGGTCCGGCATAAGCAATATCGAGAGCGTAGGTTTGCAAAATGTTCTGAATTAATTTCATGTCTTCTTGTGGCTGAACAAAATAATGAATTGTTACTCTAGAATCACGATCAAATTGACTAGCTCTGCATCTATCCACGAGTGAGATGTTGCGTCATCCCAGTGGTCATGGTAGTAAGCGTAATTAGGTAATTAGGTAGTCGTGGTCGTGGTCATGGTAGTGGTCGTTGGCGTGAGCGAGGCCGTGGTCAAAATAATTATCAATCCACGAGGGAGGTCATATCAATACCACAAAACCACGAAGTGGTCTAATAATATAGCACGAGGGGAAAGAACAATTTCAATCTCCTAAGAATTATGAAAATAAATGTTATAAATGTGGTATAAAGGGGCATTGGTCACGTACATGCTATATGACTAACCATTTAGTTAAACTTTACCAAACCTCACTCAAAGAGAAAGGTAAAGAGAAAATAGAAACAAATTTGATTAATGGTGACGATCCGGTGGATACTATATGTGATGTTTGATTTTTGAAGATCCAAATGGCAAATTTGATCACTTAATTGGTGATGGAAATGTCCACATCAGTTAATATTTTTATTGTCTTTGGATGTTTTATGCATTTTGTTTTGTGAGTTTTTTTTTAGTGTCTTTTTATTTATTTATTTGAAAGCAATGCTTATTTGAATTTATTTAATATACATTTTATTTTAAGGTATGGATCTTTGTGTTGGATCGTTCGGCTCCAAGATAACTGGTGGAGAGATATGCTTCCGCGAATAGTGCTACTCTCATACAATTCTTCAAGATCAAAATATTTTTCCCACATAACATTGAATTGAAGCTAATGCCATCTGATATCAAGGCACATAGACTTGATTTGATAGTTCGGGAGAGCCACTATTATGTTACCATGTGGCACGATATTCCATATTAACTATGCCTTATATTCAGTCAGATCCAGAAGAAATCTGCTAAGTTTGAAAGATATACGTCATAATGGATATCATATTGAGACCACATATGAAAATAATAAAGAATATTTATGCATTACTCATATTGTTTCAAGTCAAAAGCTTGTAGTGGAAAAATTGCCTGCTTTTTCTTCAGGATTATACTATACCACAATAATAACAATTGAATTAAATATGGTGATGAGCTAGAAGCTCTCTCACTAGTATTTTATACTTTAGCATAGTGAGCTTGGGCACCCAATTCAGCCAAATAATGAGGCGAATTATTGAAAATTCACATGGACATCATTAAAGAACCAGAATATTCTTTTGTCTAGTGATTATCCATATACTACTTGTTCACAAGGAAAATTGATTGTTAGACCATTTCATATAAAAGTCCTTATTGAATCCCCAACGTTTTGGAACAAATCGAGGGGCCCATGTGGACGATTCATCCACCATGTGGACCATTTCGCTATTTCATGGTGCAAATAGATGCCTCATCTCGATGGTCACATGTATGCTTGTTATCTACCCGCAATGTTGCATTTGTCAGGATCCTGCTCAGATCATAAGGTTACAAGCACATTTTCCATATTATCCAATCAAAAAGATCTGTCTCAATAATGCTGGTGAATTTATATCTAAAGCCTTTGATGATTATTGCATGTCAATTGGAACTTAGGTGGTACATCAGATTGCTCATGTACATACACATAATGGATTAGCAGAAGCCTTTATCAAACGACTCCAACTGATTGCTCGACCTTTACTTATGAGGACAAAGTTACCTATTTGTGGCAGGGACATGTCATTTATTCTACATCTTTGCGACATTGGTTCACATTCGACCGACTGCTAACCACCAACAATCACCATTTCAATTGGTACTTGGTCAAATTCTAAATCTTTCCCATTTACAAGTGTTTGGATGCACTATACAAGTTCCAATTGCACCTCCTAGCATACAAAATGGGTCAGCGTCGATCGAGGAATATACATTGGTTTTGATTCACCATCAATCATCAAGTATCTTGAATCTTTGACATGAGACGTTTTCAAAGCAAGATTTGCGGATTGCCATTTTGATGAGGTCAATTTCCCGTCGTAAGGGGGAGATAAGTTACTTAAAGAGGAACGACGTGAAATTATTTGGAATGCATCATCCATGTCTCATCTCGACCCCCGCCTTTACTCAATGTGCCAAGAAATCTGAAGATTACTCATCTTCAAAGATTGCCATTCAATTTAGCGGTACATTTACGGATACGATTAAAGTAACCAAGTTCTATATCACATTTGCGACACACGTGAGGTCGATATACCAATTGGAAACTTTATTATAGCGACTAATAAATCATCTGCCAATACGCACGGCATTAGTCGACCTTGAGTTCAAAGATTTAATTCCGGAAAGGAAAATAAAGCGTAAAACCCTGATCTTGAGAAAATAGCACTCTAAGGAAGTACTCCTGATATATAAAATCATAATCCCCGAAAGAGAGGAAAGTGTCGTTGAAGTGACACATGCCCACGAAGAGGCAATAGTCTTGAAGAGATACAAAATCATGAAGATGCCGCAGTACTTACCAAATGATGAAATTTCCACCAAATTATATCCAGAAATTGTAGGACTACAAAAGTGATTTATTAATGAGAGTATTTTGCTTCCTGATAGCACAGAAATTTTGAAAGAAGATGATGATCATGAACCATGCAGTGTGTAACACCCCGAAATATACCCTAGCAGTTTTCGGATTTGTTTAGGGTATATTAAAAGTTAAATATGAATTTTCGAATCAGCAGAGACCGAATTAATTCGAGGCCAAGGGTAAAGTGGTAATTTACCGCGAGGACTGAGTAATAAAGCCAGATAGGATGCAAAATAGAGAAATTTAATAAAGATGGAATTAAATGCAAAATATACGAAAAGATAGAATAGAGATAAAAGAAAATTAGGAGGCAAGGCATTCAAAGAAAACTTAAAAGCAAAAATGAGAAAAGTGTTGAAAAATGGATTTTATTTGAAGGCCAAGCAGCTTACTAAACCCATTTGGATAAGATAAATTTGGTCTCAAGAGAAGAAGAGTGCCGTATAGAGGGGGGAGAAGAGAGAAGAAGAGAGGAGGAAGAGGAAGAAGAGAAGAGGAAGAGGAAGAGAAGCCAAGATGGAGAAGCCAAGGTATGGATGCTTGACTTTGGTATGGATCTAACCTTGGATATGAACTCTATTATGAATCACATGGATTTTGTATGGGATTCTAGAGAGGTTTATGAGTTCCAAATCTAGGGTTTGCTAGGATTTCTTCCTAATCAAAGATTTATTGAAGGTAGGGTTGGTAAATACTCTAAATCCCACCTGAGAAAAGTAGGGAATCCTCTCTTTGAGGAGGTTGGATTCATGGTTAAATGTTAAGCAATTGAGTTAGGGTTTGAGTAAGCCTAAGCAAATCCTTGAAGTTTAGCTTGTGTATGGGTTAAGACCCATATTGGAATGATTTTAGGAGAAATTCATGGAAAGGTTTGAAAGAAGATAAGAAATGAAAGATGAATTGGACAGAAAGAGATTCCAAGGTGGTGGAATGGTTTGATGTAGGAAGTGTGGGAGTGATCCATGGATTAAAGTGAAGGAAAAATGTGAGAAAACACCCATTCTGGGCATTCTCGGGTGTCTTCTACCGGTAGAAGTTAAGTTTTACTGGTACAACTTCGTTACTGGTCGATTTTGGCCAAGTTCTACCGGTAGAAGTTAAGTTCTACCGGTAGAACTTGTTCTGGTTTTCAGTTTGACCAGTTTTCGTATTTTATTTGCCGGTGCTCATTTCTTATCCGATTTGAGTGATTCAGGTGGCCACTTAAAATAGACTTCAAGGAGAACAAAACTTAAAAAGAAGGCATCTCCAAATTCTGATCCTAAGTGGTCCAAAAATACACTCAAAGTGGGGCTATGTGCAAGCCCATTTTCTGCACCAGTTGAACATAGAGAAGTCCGGGTTATTTCGGACGTAATTTGAGTTTCGGTGCTCCGAATTGGGTGATTCCAGTTGGAATAGAACCCTTAGCACCTTAGCTTTAAATAAGTACAAGGATCTATTGTCAAAATATGAAGTTAAGACCTCGGAAAAATGAGTAATCCAAACTGTCATTAGAAAAATCGGTAAAATTACTAGTTGGCATGAAAATGCCATCATTTTAGTTTGGATGATCCGATTGGATTGATTCCAATTTCTAAATAAAGTAGATTCATAGAGGAATAAGAATACATAGGTTGCATAATGTACAAGTATAGAAGGTATAGGAATATGTCATAAGATATATGATGAGGTATAAGTCGTAAAATATAATAAGATATGATAGAACATGTCATAAGATAGGATAGTCTAAAGTACACGAATAGTAGGCACATATGCATACTAAGATTAAATGATATGAATATAAACGTGTATGATAGGATTATATGATAGATATACTTAAATAAATGGATAGAACATGCTAAGAACAAATGATAGGAATACGTAACAGATATGAGTATAAGATAGACATACCGAAAGAATAAGATGGAACACGCTAGGAATATATAGTAAATGACTAAATGATAAAAAAGATAGGAATATATGTATTATGTAGATATACTTGAGAACCGAAATGTGAAGCTACAGTTATGAGAGCTAATACGATAAAGTAATAATAGTATATATCGTAAGCAATTATGATATGATAGTTAATCATGCTTATAAAGGATATGCGAGAAAATGTAATAAGGTGATTATGCCTTAGAACACAGTAGAGGGATGAATAGGCATGCCTATAGGAAAGGCATAATTCTGCGACATATTCATAGGCGGACATTGGGGCCCGTTTGAATTGATGATATAGATAAAGTTTGGATCGGGTGGCCCCGCAAAGGTCACCACAATAGATAGAAATCTTTGCCCCTGCGTACGGTGATGGAGTACCTTCAGTGCAGATGGCATATGACATAGGTCAACTGTCTCGTCACGGGTGATGATACTCGGGTGTATTAACAAAGAGATCAGCATCTCGTACGGTGATAGTACCTTCGGGTACACTCGGTTATTTCACCAGATCCACTTCTAAGGTATTTGCGAGACATTAAAATAAAGAAAAGGAAAAGTATACTTAGGAAATGAATCACGAAAAGTATATAATACGATATGATATAGAAGCATAGCCTTGCTATGCGATGAAATCTGTTGATTACAAGAATAAGAAATTACATTATAACTTTGATGAAAATAGGTATGAAACATAAGAAAAGTAGGAATAGTACGGGATAGCAGGGATATAGGCAGTAGAGATGAACACCTATAATGGGAAAGTATACAATAGTACAAGTATGGAAGTGAAGAGAATGAAATGGAAATCCTTAGAGAGCTAGAAAGATGAAAAAGATATGACTAAGAGACATGCTATGTAACTTGACAAAGAATAGGAACATTGAAAAGACATATAACAAGCGTGAAAGATGAACACAGGACAAGTATAGGAATATGCAAAGAATAGAAATAGGAATATAGTAAAAGTATAGATAAGAGATAGGAATATGTAAAGTACTCAAATAAGAATACAGAAAAAGTATAAATAAAGGAGATACTAACGACATAGAACATGTAATAGAAAAAGATTGACATCTGATGAATATAGGATGATAAGGAATTACGTTATGAAATATATTTAGATATATATATAATGCATATGTATAAACATGACGGTCGCCATTGGTGGTTGTCCATGCTTATGTTCCCCTTAGCGTAAAGCAGCACGGAATTATTCAATCAGGTGTGAGTAGAAGGAGGCTAGAGGACGGAACCTTCCACATGGCCGGTAGAATTCGACATAAATAGGGGTCCATTGGAAGATTTTTGTATAATGTATAAGTCTTTTGTTTCTTTGCAAACAATGTAAATGTTGAACACTATTAAATGTACATATATAAGTAATTGTATAAGTAATGGGACTCAGTATATGCGTATAAATGAAGTGATGGACACCACTCAGGTGGTAGGATTTTCTTTTGTATGTACAAATGATTTTGTTCTTCTTGAAATTGTTTGTGCACCCGATAGAATACAGGTACAGCTCACGAGAAAGAACAGTCAATGGGGTGATAAAGTATACCAGTATAGTATAGATAGTCATGCGGACTTGGTTCGGATCGCCAATCGGGTGGCTAGGGATCAGAAGGGCGTGACACGATGTCGATAGATACTCTGATGAAGCACAGTTAGTCAAGTGGAAAGAAGCAATCCAAATTAGGTGGGGCTCTGCAGCAAAACCATGAAATGTTTGCAGGAAGCTATAGTCAACACTTGATGATGTAGAGCACATGAGTTACAAATGGAGTGTTTGTAAGGGAAGCGTAATGATAAAGATTAAATTGAGCCCAGTACAAAGCCCACGTCTTGTGGCACAAGGTTTTTCACAAAGACCTGGGATTGATTATGGTGAAACGTATTCACCTGTAATGGATATTATTACGTTTTGATATTTAATTAGTTTGTCGGTCTCAAAAGGACTAGACATGCGTCTCATGGACGTAATTACTGCATATTTGTATGGTATGCTAGAAAATGATATTTATATGAAAGTCCCTGAAGGATTTCGAGTTGCCTTAAATAAAGCATGCAACATGGAAATATGTACTCAAATTCAGTTGGAGCGATCATTATGGCTTAAAACAATCTGGAAGAATGTGGTATATAATCGTGCAGTGCTTGACTGATCAGGATCGTTATATTAACAATCCTATATGCCCTTGTGTTTTTATAAAGAAATCATAATTAGGATTTGCTATTCTTGCAGTATATGTTGATGATATAAATTTATTTTGGACTCTTGAAGAGCTCACAAAAGTAGCTAAATATTTGAAGGATGAGTTTGAGATGAAAGGCTTAGGAAAAACTAAATATTGTCTCGGTCTACAAATCGAGCATAAGTCTAATGGAATTCTCATACATCGGTCGACATATGTCGAAAGAGTATTGAAGCAATTTAACATGGTCAACGCATCCATTTAAGTTCTCCATTCAGTTATTTAGATCCTTGATGCTAAAGAAATATCCTTTTTGTCAAAAGAAGAAAATGAAGCACTACTTAGTCCTGAAGTACCATATCTTAGTCACGATTGGTGATTTGTTATACCAGCACGGTGTCTGAGGCGGATATTGCATTGCCAGTTAATTTGTTGGCAAGATTCAACTCTACACCAGCTCGAAGACACTGGAATTGCGTGAAACATATCTTACGTTACCTTCGCGGGACTATAGATTTTGGTTTATTTTATTCAAAGGAATCAACTCTAAAATGATATGCAGATTCTGGATACCTTTCTGATCTTCACAAGGCCTGCTCACAAACAGGGTATGTATTCACATGTGGCAATACTGCAATTTCTTGGCGATCAACTAAGCAAACTTTGACTACCACTTCCTCTAATCACTTTGAGATAATTGCTCATGAGAAGCGAGTGTGGAATCACATTGGTTAAGATCAGTGGTACACCACATTCGGAATGCATGTGGGTTACCTTTGATTACAAGCATTCCAATAACAATTTATGAAGACAATGATGTGTGTATTGAACAAATCAAAGTAGGACACATCAAAGGTGATAGAACCAAGCATATCTCACGAAGTTTTCTTCACTCCACGAACTCAGGAAAGTCATGAAGAGTGAAGTGAAGCAAATAAGGTCGAGTGATAATGTTGCGATTTATTTACCAAAGCTTTGTCATCATCAACATTGAATCGACATATGATATCAGGATGCGTCGAGTTTGTGATCAGTTAAGTTGATACTCATAAGGGGGATTATTATCTTCAAGTCTGCCTTATCACGGACATATGCACGTTGTCTCTTTTCCCTTTGTCTAGGTTTTTTCCCATTGGATTTTGCGCAAGGTTTTAGCAGAGCAGGTTTCTTTCGTGTAATCGACATCACTCTAAATTTAAATGTTTTTTGTTTTCCTTTTTACATTTTCATAGGAACATGATAACATTAGTCACGTGCCAGGCAAACTCCACCGATCAGCGAGCACAGACAAAGCCATTTTGGATGCTTTTGGCGAAAATCGGCTCAGCGGTGGAGGCCAGTGAGCCAAAATTTGGCTATGAATAGTGATCAGCCAAATTTGGAGTAATATAGTGATCCTTTGTTCTCAACAAATTGTGAAAACCCCATTGCTACCCTCATGTTATAAGCGGGTTGGAAGAAAAAACCGGAAATGAGCAGTGACCCAAGCTAAACCGAAAAACAGAAACAAATTCTCAGGCGAACAAAAGAATATTGCAGAGATTCAAATGGATACAAAAATCTCAATAATTAGCAAAAAAAACCCAACATTTCATACATCAATATTGCAGATTTGAAGGAAAGCGAACATGCAGACGACAAAGGAAGGGCTGTTGGGACATCCGACCTCTGGATCCTCGTCGCGGGTCGCTAGTTCGTAGGCCAAAGTCGCGTTCCGCGGTCGCATTTCTTGAGTCAAAGTGAGCTCTCTTTCTTCCCCCATCCCCCCTCTCTATCTCTTCCCTCCAGGGATCTCTCCCCCTCCCCCACCCCTGACACTGCGTTTGTGAATAATTGCAAACTATATGCATTTCTTCTTTTTTGTGAATAAATATTATTAATAAATGAAATGTTTAAAATACAATTGATATAAATCATAAATCATATTTTACTTGATATTTTACTTGATAAATCATAAATCATATTTTTGTGAATCATATTTTACTTGATAAATCATAAATCATAAATACAAATTACAGACCATAATCATATTTTTGTAAATAATTTAAAATACAAATTGAAAATAAAATGTTTTACTTGATATAAATTAATTTATTTTATTAGCTACAAATATTTTCCAATTAACCACAATTATTTTCAAAAATAATATTATAAATAAAATATTATTAATAAATGAAAAAATCCATAAATCATATTTTTGTGAATAATTTAAAATACAAATTTAAAATAAAATATTTTACTTGATATGAATTAATTTATTTTATTCATACCACAAATATTTTAATTAACCCCAATTATTTTCAACTTTAATGTAAGCAGTTACTATTCATTTATTTTCAATGTAATTTCAATTTTTATCTACTTAAAATGAAATATTCAAATTATCTAATGAGTCAACTTAGTAGTAAAAAATGATTAAAATATGCAACTAACTTGAACTTTCATTAAGCACTAACATAAGCATGTGAAGCAAAACATAATATTAAAATAGGAAAATCCTTTAGAATGCCTTGATCAAAGGTGGCGTCCACGGATGTACAATGATGTCGTGGGAGGCCTCAGTGGGTGTTCGAGATCTCGAATGCCATGATTTGGTAGCCATAAATTGATCAAAGGGTCTCGGGCCGCCAGTGGAGACTTAAGCTGGTATGATTCCTAATGAGTCACTTAGTTGTAATTGCGGAAGATGTTGCAACCAGCTCATTGTCATCAGCTCATCCTCGATTATCATGTTGTATAAAATAATGCTTTCTGATAAATGTCAAGTCTTCATGATGCCGGGCGGCGAGTCCTCGAATGATAGCAAAATGGAAAGCCGAAGCCACCCCCCAGATACTCGCTCCACATCCTTTCGGTAACTCTCATGTTTTTTGTAAAGGGTCGTAAGCCGTCTTGAGGATCGTGAAATTGATTGAACAATTGTTGCCCAGTTTGGATATATACGTCTGCAAGATAGTATCCACGCATTGTAATGGTTGCCCATTATGGTATAATTTGTTAAAGGGCCACATCCTTCACATGAAGTTCGCGAAGCAGTTGGGCGTCGAATGCATTAATATCATTGTTAGACCCGGGCATGCCAAAAAAAGCATGACATATCCACAAGTCGTAGGAGGCGACCGAGCCTGATAGTCGGTCGGTGGACATGGCGGTATACATTGTGATATCTTTATTTGGGCCAGTTTTTCCCGCCCGGTGCATGCAGTCAAAGCGCCCGACATTCCGGAAAGCCCGTTGATTAACTTTAAGTATGACCTAAAGATGTCGGTAGCGTTTGGGGATCTGCGAGATGTCGGGGCCCGAAAATTTCTACCACCCCCTGGCAGAATCGTTTGACACACTCGATGGTTGTGGTCTCTCAGTCGACATACTAAATCTGAGTGAGTCGCGGCCATACAGGTATGCAAGCATGCGAAGTCGTGATCATTTTTTATTCTGGGATAAACCCTAATGTGTTGTGACATTTCTTCTTTGTAATCTGATTATATTTGTTGGGCGTATGTAAAATTAAGAAGCGAGAGGCCGACTTGGCTGCGAAATAATCGTATAATCATTATGCGGATTCTCAGCGAAGTAATCATTTAGCGATCGGGAATGGCGCCCGACTCGATCCGCCGATATCGGTGGCTGCCTCGCGATTCTATCTCAGGAGCCCGCACCTTGTGAGTTTTTGTCTTTCAAACTCGATGTTGCGAACCACGTGTTTTCTTTCTTCTTAAATGCGAAGATGAATCGTATTCAAAGGCTGAGCAAAAGTTGCCATCAACAGCCACGGAAGTAATTGAAAAACCTTTTATATGTGTAAAATTCTAGAGACATCCTCCTCGATTTATAGATGTTTTTAGAATTATTCAGTTCTTAGAAATGCATTAAAAGTCGTGTTTCGTGATTTGACAAGTCATTACAGTATTATCTATAAGGACCTTCATCGGCACCGAAGCCGGGTCTTGATGGCAACCGTCGGCCAGATGAGATGTCAAATCATCCATAACCGTCTTAAGCTTTTGGAAGAGCGATGATTTGACAAATCAGCGGTGACATGTCGATAATCGAAACCAGTAGAGCTTTATAACCCCAGTAGCGATGTGAAGTGATCAGTGACATGTTAAATCGCGAAGATTTCTCATTTTATAGCGGTATGATTTGAGAAATCAGCAAAATTAATTTTCATTATTTTTTATAAGAAGTCTGACCCATTTAAAATTAATTAATATTTGTAACTTGAAAAGCACCTATTGAAATTATATTATAATATTTATATTTATTTTTATTGATTTAATTAAATATTTATGGCCATTTTATTTTTTAATTGAATCTTTATATTTATTTTAAATTTTAATTAAATATTTATTAACTTTTAAATCAATTTTGGTGTATGGAGTGATAAATGAATGAAGAATTACATTATATGTTATTAAGGAAGGGTAATTAAAACTTGGAATAGATTTAGGATAGATGGAACTTTAGATGCTCACTGCTGGAGATGCTTTAGCCAAAACTTTAGTAAATCTCAAAGTAACTTTTGGCCAAAAAAATGAACTTGATCTTTTATCACGCTTACTAGAAGAAGATCTTTGTTAGTACCTGGTGGGCATCAAGGGAATATTGTAATAATGGTGGATGACCACCCATATTCTTCATTATGGTGGATGATCACTATAATGCCTTAAATATAACTTTTATCACCATTGGAAACAACAAATAATTTCTTATACCCTTTTGTATTCATATTCGAGATTGTGAGCCTTCGAAGAAAGTTTTGAACCCTTTAAAAAAATAGATGCTAAGACCAAGAATTTCTTATAAACTCTTCTACCTTTCATTACTTTCCAACATTTCTAGCATTTGATGTAATTTGTAGATATGATAGATTTTTAAATAATATTTAATGTGTAGCCAATATATTTTTATAATAAATACGCCAAAGTAGGATGTATAGTTCAAAATAAAAGTAGAATGTCTCAATTTTCAGAATCTTCCTAACATTGCCAAATTCCTGAGGTACCATATGCCAAAAATTTTATAATATAAAGTTTTAGGTTTTTTTAATTTTCATAAGTCTTTAATTTAAAATATTTTCAAGGTCTATAATTTCTCCAAATTTTCAATATTTCAATATTCAAGATTTTTAACTTCAATCTTCTAATTCTAAAATTTCCATTTTCATAGATTTTCCAATCTCTAACAATTCTCCTTTCAATCAATAAATCAACTCAATGTAAGTTTTCATTTGGTGTAAAACCTTAATAATTAATCTAGATTTGGATTAATATGTTAAAAAATTCTGAATAAATCTAAACTAATATCTCAAGAATCAACAACCTTACTTGCAAAAATTCGATCTTCGAATTAGACTTCAAAATTTTCAACTTTCTGTTTTTCAACCTATACAAAAAAAATATTCCCAAAAAACAACAACATGGTCAAATTACATATGAATCTAAAATATTAATTTTTAGTGTTAAACCCTTATTTAAAAATTTTGATTTTCAAACCCTAGATCTTCAACCTTCAGACGTATATATGTTCATTGTAACTCTACAAAGAGGAATAGCAAAGGATAGGAAAATTTTCTTATTCATATCTAAGGTATTTTATTACATTTAGAGTGTCACAACCTCGACTTTAGATGGGAAAAAAATATATAACAAATTGCATTTTCAATACCAATCCTTATAATATTCAGACAAAGAGTGGATGAATTTTATAGGTTTTGACAGTTTGTCTTAAATGTTAACTTCTCTCGTTCACGTCATCATATACGGCTTCACTTAATCAAAAAGTCGTTTCAAAATTTTTAGAAGTGAAAGAGAATTTTGAAGTGTTAAGTATTTATACTTATATAGAAACCGCCATCAAAAGTAATTAATAGTCTAATGTCTATGAAAGTCAACAACTTTTTTAATATCGATATGCTTTAGCAGAGTTTATAAAAGTTGTAATTGAATGTAATTTGATTTTTACAAACTTTTTTAAAGTCTTAAAAAGTCATTATTGAATACACTTACTTTTTTAGAGTCTTTAAAATTTATAATTCAATACCTTTTAACTTTGTAATTCCATAATTAATTCTCGTAATCCAATTCAACCCCTTAAAAATTCTTTTAAAATAAAAGTTTATGAAAACCATTTATAAATTTGTAAAGTCTACAAATGTCTTTAAAAACACTTCGACTCTCCAAAAATCATCCATTTAAATTTTATTTCAAAATTTAATTATTTTTTCTTTACAAGATATAGGAAGAGGTTCACTATTTCAGTGATTTGGTGTTGACTTCTAAAATGTTATTCTACTAATTTACTCTTTCTTCTTTTAAATGTTTTATTATTGGTTATTTTCACTGTGTTCAAGGAAAAAAAAGAAGAAAAAATAAAGTTTGATGTCTACTTCATTTACTTTATTGTTATTTTCATTTACTTTATTTTATACCCTAAACACATAATAATAAAAATATATCATAAAATTACTGGGCGTGATTTTAGTGTGATTACAAACATGCTAAAGATGCTGTCTACTCAAGTTCAAGTTTGATGGAAGATTTGGGAAGGTTTAAACATAAGTCCCCGGGTGAGCTGAAGACTATGTCTCGAACTGGGACTCGAATCAATTCGGACTCTCGAGCCCAAGTGTATTCTGGAAGACAAATTAAAGAGGCTGGGGATTGCTCTCAATCCCATGGATAATGTTAAAGCGTAAAAAAATCCACCATGAGATAATATCTGATGAAGAAACATAAGGACTCCACTCTAAAGAGGATTGCTTGGTGCCAAAGTATACAAATTCCCATTTTGACAGCCCGTAGATAATCTCAATAAAGAGATAAGGCTTAAATTCATAATTAGATAATGAGAGGCTTTGTCACATGCCAAAGTCAAGTGATCTAGTGCAACAAGAAGGAGCCTACTCAGTCTATGACTATGCCACATGGTTTGATGCAACAAGAATCATTATGGGTGAAGGATTCTACTTGGAATAGGACTCGATCTTTGGACCTAGTTCGAACTAGAGTTAAAATGAGCGTAGGACTCTATTCAAGATAGGACTTCAGTCTCTAATTTTTAAAGCAAGATCACCATAAATCCAGACTTATCAACATCCTACAGGCCATAAGCCCTAATCTGATCATCCACAACCATCAAAACTAGATTTGGAGCCTATTAGGTTTAGAATTGTCAATATCTTTGTCTCCAATATTCTACAAAAATATGGCTACCTCGAAGATGAAATTTGATGATTTAAACATCACGTCCCTGAAAGAACCTAGAAGAAGTCCTGACTTAAGCCGTCCCACAATGCAAGGACATGCTAGACTCAGAGAGTCCGAACTATGGTCATAAATGAAGTGGGACTAAGTCGCCTTTAGAATCTGGAGGCTGGTTACTTGAGAGTGTTACCTATTAGATTGATTTGATCTTCTAACAAGTGATAAAGATAAAATCAAGAAGATATGATCCTCCAAACTATCAAATTAGAATTAGAAACCAAATTAGGCAACTTCTCTAAAAAGGAAACTTGGGTTGGCTACAAGTTTCCTTATTCCATTGTGATAGCTTAAAGTAAAGTTCAGAAAATATAAGGTAAGATCTTGAGTCATATTAGGATAATGATCCAACCTTATCAAGACTTCCAAGACTGAATAAAGGTCTATAAATTCAGGGCTTTGGAAGTTACTCTTCACGGATTTTAGGAGCAAAGCTTGAAGAAGAATAAACGAAGTTCAGACGTGTTGAGAGAGTGCAGAGTGCGTATACTCACTGAGGTATCAGATGTTAAAAGCCTTTCTTCACCTTGGATTGTTATAGTGATGTCTTTTATTTTCTTCATCTTATATTGATTTCATATGAGTTATGGGTGTGCGATACTTTTGAGAAGGGAATGAAGGGAGTTCATTCTAGATTCTACGATGAGTTATTAGGTTAAAGAAGGGTTGTGGACAGAAAGGGAGTCTCGTGCCACATAAGACTAATTGTAACCTTGAATCAGATTAATGGAAATCCTTGATCTAGACACAACCCCACGGATGTAAGCAATTTCCAAACTGTGTAACCATATTGTGTGTGCTTTTGTTTTTACTGCATATATTATATATCTTCTCAAAACACAGCGTCGCACAAGAGTGTTTGAACTCACTGCACAATGTCTGAACATGAGCACAGTCCCAACATTAAGAAACGTGTTCAAGAATGCACTCTTATATCTGACAAGTTTTAATAAAGTTCATTTTCCATCACTTTCTCGCTATCCAAACATAGCCGAAGAGTCCGAAATCTTTATCAGCTATACTGTTTTCAGTCGTGAAGAAAGATCGAAGGAGATTCAGAGGAAGTTTAAGCTGTAGATCTCTATGACTATACAGATCTGATTGGAAATTGGAAATTAATTAGGTGACTAAAGCCTTGATTTGACGCTTTCCTGATGATGTGTAGGAATTCCGAAGACTAAAATATTCTCCATCTTTGATTTGTTTTAGTTAGCATATTGACTTCTAGATCTAATTTCAAATCACAAATATTCAAGCTCTGTTTCCGCACTTTTTCTTTGTGAATACTTCTACCTGTGACAAGAGAATTGTTCATACTTTTGAGAATTAATAATCAGTCAATCGCACTAGTCTTAGTGGACGATCATAAACCATTGTACTTCCATAGTTTCTATTAAACAGCTCTTTTGATCAAGTAGAAACTATTAAATAAAAGTGAATTCGGTATAAATGTGTTTTGATTAGAAAAATCATGGTCAGATTGTTAAACATTATTTTAAATAACTTTGGTCCTTTTGCCAAAAAAAATTATTTAATTGAGACATTATACTTTTATTTATTTCTTTATTAGAGATATTAATTTATTACATTTATTTAAACTTATTAAAAATCTATCAATATCTATAAAAATTTATCAAAGTTTATAAGGGGGTGTAATCAATAAAGACTTTTTAAAATAAGACATGGCTTAAGTGGCTTAGAGCTCGGGTGTTAATAGGGAGGGGAGGGTCTAGGGTACGATTCCTAGTGAGGACATATTTGTGAATGAATAGAATAGTGAATAGATGTCAAAAAAAAATTAAAACTTTTAAAGACATCCATCGACTTTTTAAGGGAGGACTTTAAAGACTTTTATTTTTTATATAATTTTATAGATAGCTGATAGATTTTTTAAATAACGTTAATTAATGTAATAAATATATTTTTCTAATAAAAAATAAATAAAAGTAGGATGTCTTGATTAAATAAAAATAGAATGTCTCAATTTCTAAAATCTTCCTATTTCCAAACTTTCAATTCCTAGAATTTCCTAATATCCAAAATTTCTCAGTATAAAAAGTTTTCAGTTTTTTTTTAAATTTTCATAAGTCTTTAATTTAAAAAATATTTCAAATTCTATAATTTCTCAAAATTTCCAATATTTCAATATTCAAGATTTTTTAACTTTAAAAATCTTCTAATTTCTAAAAATTTCCATTTTTCATAGATTTTCAATCTCCAACAATTATCCATTTCAATCAATAAAATCAACTCATAATCATAAGTTTCTCATTGGTGTAAAACCTAATAATTAATCTAGATTTGGATTAATATGTTAAAAATTCTTAATAAATTTAAATTAATATCTCAAGAATCAACAATCTTACTTTGCAAAAATCTTATCTTTCTCGACTAGACTTCCTGTAAATTTCCAACTTTTGTTTTTCAACCCATACACAAAAAAATGATTCAAAAAAACAAACAACATAACTGTCATAAGAATCAAAAGAACAAAGTTAAACTTGAATAAAATTGATTTTTGAACCATGAATCTCAGTCCTCCAGTCGCCACCTTATTAGCTCCCCGCTTCAAGAGAATACTTAAGATAAGAAAATCTTTCTCATATTCATGCCCGCGGCGCTTTACGATAAGCTAGAGTGTCACAACCTTGACCTTTAGATGAAAAATTATGGCAACAAATTGCATTTTCATGTGAGACTGCTGTAACGTTGAACTTTGAACCCAAATCCACCAAAGATATTCATAAAAGACATCTTGATAAACAACGGTATCCTCCGCCAGTCTCATCAACATCCGTTATAATGCTAAATCAATGATGGACAAAAAAGAATAAAGTCATATGTTTAATATTTAGTCGGACCTTAACGCTGATATAACCCATCTCATCTGGTGTCATATTATAAAATGATAACCCGCTCATTTATGTTCCATGATTCGCCCGAGTTGTCATCACCCCCTGATCTTTCCACGTTTACATAAGTTTTTTCAACAAAGATGCCATCCCACTTTCCGGCATTTTTTGTGATCTGATTCATGATCTTGAAGTTCAAGAATGCCATAACCTATTACTTCCATTCATTAAGACGCGATCATATAATATTTAACAAATATTATTCCATTATCCTTGATCAAATATCACTATAAATAAATAACAGTTAAAAATAATTCTTTATAATATAACGTCGTAATAAATTGATTTAACTGTCTATTTGATTTATATATTCTTGATTTCTTCGCCCTCATCTTCGTTCCAAGCAAACATGCGCCTGTCAAAACCAAGTTTTCATGTTTTTACGTTGTTATGTCTTTAAAAACCCCATTATTAAAGTTTGTCAATTAAGAGTTTCTTCCACCAAGTCAACTTACTTGTGTGTTAAAGTGTTTATATTTAATTTTTATATCACTCGTGATTCATTTACACAGCGAAGATCATTTATTAATTGCTCAAAATCATGTTTAAGAATAATGCTAATAAAATTTACAAATTTTTTAAGGCTTTCATGCATGAATATATTATTTATGCTTTGATTCTTTTGTATGAAATCAAATTGTGTGTAATAATTATGATTAATTATACAATTTTTAAAATAATTAATCAAGTGATCAAAATAATTTTGGTTAGTTAGGGAATAGCCACAAAGATCTCTTTAATGACACAAATTATTTTATTGCTAAGACTACATAAAGAATGAGACATAACTTGTAATTAATTATACTTAATATAATAAAATTTATCCCACAGTGAAATTTTTATATTTAGAGTATAATTAATTAGGGATGAGATAAGCAAATTATTTTCATCTACCCACTGTGAATTATGAATTGATACATACTTGGTAGTTTTGAGTTGCCTTAAGGATAGAAATGCAATTATAGTGGTTTCTAACCTTGGAACATTAAGTGTACTTGTGTGACTATACATGTCTAGGGAAAGTTCCTCATGGCATGATGAGCCCCCCAAGGTTATGGTTTTGCAGGGACCAAGTGGGACCCTCCCACTTACTCCTGTGGATCCCTGTGTATATAAATGCATGTACTGTCTGTTTACAAGTTGCATCGTTTCACCCATCAAAATTAAATAATTTACATTTTCTATCATAAAGTTAGAAATAACTAATTAAGTAAAGATTTGCCCAATAAAAGTAACTTTATTAAATTAGATATAGTTTAGCTGCTGTGGTTTTAGCATCAAAATACATGCAATTAGTAAATACATATGCGCCCTTACATCTATGCCAATCTTTTACGTATCTCAACCTCGCGAAGTTACACTGGAGTATGCACCTAGACATTCCAACTTAGGGGTGACAAACTACAAAATATGGAAAGAAAGGATCTCTCCTTCATTTGTGGTATATGGACATCGATTATGCCATAAGGAAATCGTAACCACCGTATGATGTAAGAAAGCACACCTAATCGGTCATACTTATATGAGCGACTGGAGAAACTAATCGACTCAAATGTGAATGTTCATTAAGACAAAATCACCGCTGGTATTAGGGTCTGGCTTCGAGCAACACGATATGGTCCAAAGACGATAAAAGCCATTGGAGAACAATTTGTCACTTCAGACAAAGCTTTAGCAAGTACCCTGATAATGAAATTTTCTTCCATTCGTATCACAAGCGTTAGGGGTGTGCGTGAGCACATCATGCAAATGAGGGACATCGCGGCTCAACTTAAGAAACTCGGGATAGATATGTCGGATTCCTTTCTAGTGCACTTTATTCTGAACACTCTTCCTCATCAATACGGACCTTTTAAGATCTCTTATAATACACAAAAGGACAAATGGTCAATCAATGAATTAACGACCATGTGTGCCTGCTGAAGAAGAGAGGCTCGTAGATGGAATGGGTGAAAGTGCGGATGTTGGCTACAACTGGGGAAGAACAAAAGGAATGATACATCTCGTACTTACACTTCTAAATCAAATCGAAGTGGAAAGGTAGAATACCACCCTCAGTCGATATCAAGAAGGAAATTAAGTGTTTTTCCTAGAAAAGAAAGGACACGTGAAGAAAGATTGTCCTAAATTCAAGAAGTGGCTTGAGAAGGAGCAAGGTAATATATCATCCTTGTTTGTTATGAAATCGAATATGGTTAATGTTAATATTAATACTGGGTGGATTGATTCTAGTTCTACAATCCATATTGCAAACTCTTTGGGTGTGGTATGCAAAACCTATGGAAGCTGGGAAACGAGCTCATGATCTTATCAAAGTAACGCGATGGCTCACCTCGGAGGCTGCTTTCATCTGGATACGCACGTTAAGATTAGACAATGCCTTTGTTTTCGTTTTGGAAAGGACCTTTTATGTACCAAGATTCTCACTAAACTTGATTTCGTTTTTACTTGTTCCATTAGGGTTTTTCTTTACTTTTCAAGACAATGTATTTAACTTATTTTATAAATCAAATAATATTGAACAGTATTTTAATAGATGGTCTATATAGAATTCATACGTAATGAAGCCACTAATAATTTTCAGATGTTCATATTGGTACTAAGAGGTGTAATAATGAGGACTTTCTATGTTATGCAGATCTGAGATTAGGTCACATTCCATAGATAGAATTAAGAGATTAGTGGTAAAAGATTTGAGTACTTATACTTAGATTATATCGATTTTCGAGACTGCGGATCAGATTAAGGCAAAGCAAGACAAACAAGTCTAAGAACAGCCGCCAATGAGTTCAAACATATTGAAATCATACATAATCGACATATCGGCCCAGATATGGATATGCCTGTCAAAAATATTTCATCACTTCTAATATTATTTACTACCTATATATGTATGTATACCTGCTTCATAACAAGTATGAAGCATCGATGCCTTCAAAATCTTTAAAGTCAAGAGAAACCAATGCGGAAGCAATACACACAAGTGAGATCCGACAGTGGTGAATACCATTGTAGGTACACCGAGAATGGACAAGCACCGGTCCTTTTCAAAGTTTCAAGAGCATGGGATAGTCGCCCCAACACACTCATGCCCGGTTCTCCCGACCAAAATGGTGTAGCGTAGTTAAGAAATCGAACTTTAGTGGATATGGTGCGAGTATGCTTAGCAACTCCAATCTTCCTCAATTTTTGTGGACTGACGCACTTAAGACAGCAGTGTATATATTAAACCGTGTTCCAACTAAGGTTGTCCCAAAGACACCTTTTGAAATATGGAAAGGTTGGAAACCGAGTTTGCGACATATGCGCGTTTGGGGTTGTCCGTCTGAGGTGAGAATAATATATAATCCACATGAGAAGAAATTAGACCCAAGGACACTTATGGTTTCTTTATCGCTACGCCTAAACGCCTAAGGGTTATAGATTTTACCGTCCATCTCATTCAACTAGGATCATGGAATCAAGGAATGCCAAGTTTTTGAAAATGACATGATCATGGGAGGGATCGATCTGTGGATTTAATCTCGTTCACGATCATATAGAAACTCAACCTTTCCACGTCATATGAGAGATTGGTTATAAATCACACGCACCCTCAAGTTCCAAATTAGTGTCAGAACAACCAATCATCAAGTTCCACAATAGCTTCAGAACCTTCCGTAGGATCAACAAGTTCAGAATTACCTTTATAATCTTGATCGCAATTTGAACTACACAAGCTCCCAGCAGCAGATGGTCCAACACAAGACGATCTACTCCGTGGAAGAAGTCTACGATTCCTAGTGATTACATAGTGTATTTACAAGAAACTACCTGAGTCGAAATGATCCTCAAACCTTTTCACAAGCCATGTTGTAAATCTAGTCAATCATGGTATAATGCTGGGTGAAGGATGAGTTAGATTCCAGTGAAAAGCAACAAGTCCGGGACCTCTGTAGAGTTGCTCTAAAGGGGCGCAGCCATTGGTCGAAATGGGTCTATAAGACCAAAAGAGACTCCTTAGGCAACAGCTGAAAGACATAAAGCTAAACTTGTTGCTAAGGGATTCTTACTCAAAAAGAAGTGAATCACTACACAACAGACCTTTTCTCCTCAGATTCAAGAAAGACTTCTGATATTTTAGCATTAGTCGCACACTTAGACCTTGAGTTGCAAACAAATGGATGTGAAAACAAAGATTTCTTAACGTGATCTAGAACAGTAGGTACATGAAACAACCTGGGAAGGTTTCTCTTCTAGGGAAGGTGAGCACTTGGCTCAGAAGCTTAAGAAATCCATACATACGGTTTGAAATCAAGTTCTCCTGGTCAATGGTATTACAAATTCCATGGAGTACTGCATTTCCATTTATCACTAAAACCCCATGGATCAATGTATATACCTGAAGGTCACTGAGTAAAACTTTGTTTCCTTTTGTTTTATACGCGGATGACATATTTTACTTGCAACCAATGACAAGGGAATGATGCATGGAGTGAAACAATTTCTCTCCAAAACTTTGATGTTGTTATTAAGTGTGGTGAGGCATCTATGTCATTGGCATTAAGATCCATAGAGATGCATCTCGGTGGGTATTTTAGGGTCTATCACAGAAAACCTATCAACAAAATTCTTCAGAGAGATTTCTACGAAGGATCGTTTCACCAAGTGTTGCCCCATTATGAAGGGCGATAAGCTAAGTCTGAACCACGCCCGAAAAATGATTTCAGGAAAAATGAATCTTAAGGAAGAATATTCCATATGTCAAGAATGAAGCCTTATGTATGCTCACAAAGTTCAGGACAAGACCTGATATCGTATATGCATTGGAGGTTAGGCAGACAAGTAACTGTGTGTGGACCATCTGAGAGTCGCAAAGAAAGTCGAGGCATTCACAAGGAACCAAAGATTATATGCTTATGCATGCATCGCACTGGACAACTTGATCCGTCATTATTCCGATGTGACTTTATTGGCCTGTGGCTGATTCTCGTGAAACCCAACATCCGTACATATTCATTATGGCTCTGGTGGAGTTTGTGCCGAGAAGTGTCAAACACTTTGATTGCCACTTCTCACCATGGAAGCCGACTGTGATTCGCTTTCTTTCAAGCTACTCACAAGGTGTATGTATTTAAGAGCGCTCTACTGGCTAGAGTTATGGATTCTATTTCTAGTTCAAGATTTTCTCTGCGGACAACCAAATTAGAATGTTCTTGGCTACAATATCAAAGTGGAGTCTAAGCAAGCACACCACATCAAATACTTAGCCATTGTAGGGAACATGTTAAGGAAAAGAAAGTGGTCATTGAACATATTAGTACTGAAGTTGATGCACTGGCCGATCCTTTCGACTAAAGGCATGCCACCAATGAAATTCAAGGATCAAGTGTGGATGTAATGGAGTATTTGTTTCTTTTGTAATTGTATATATACATTCACTTTTATGGTGAAATTTGAGCATTCATGTTTTCATTTTCATGTGCACTTTAATTCATTTGAGAAAATATATTTCATTTCGACCTAGAATAAACATAAGGTTTATTCATTAAGTTTTTCATTACCACATTAAGTACTTCGGTGAAGCAAAGTGCATTGTGATACATAGTTGATAAACCTATTATCGAGGACCTATCTCTATGATTCATGTATTTTGTTACTCAAAGAATTTGATTTAACTTTTGCACCAAGTGGAGAATGTGAGATTCAAGTGGTGCACTGTTGAACTTTTGGAAATTTAAAACTTGAATTTCAAAGTGGGCGATGGTTCATAAAAGACGTGATTCTTGATGGGAGAATCTATAAATATATCTAGGGTCCTCTTGCTACTTCAATTAAAAACAATTCATTTTAAGAATACATCAAATAGTGAGAAAGAAAGCCAGCGGTAAGTTTTTGTGCTCGCTATGCTGACATCGTAGCTGCGAATTCAATGTACTGAGGTATGTAAAATCCTATTTCATTTCATGTTTCCATATTATAAACATGATCAAGTTGACATATAAGTCTTACATTTCAATCCTAAATCCTTATAATATTCAGACAAAGAGGGGATGAATTTTATAAGTTTTGACTATTTCTCTTAAATGTTAACTATGCTTGTTCACGTTATCATAGACGGTTTCACTTGATCAAAAAGTCGGTTCAAAATTTTTAGAAGCGAAAGAGAATTTTGAAGTGTTAAGCATTTATACTTATATAGAAACCACCATCAAAAGTAATTAAAAGTCTAATATCTACGAAAGTCAACAACTTTTTTAATATCGATATGCTTTAACATAGTTTATAAAAGTTGTAATTGAATGTAATTTGATTTTTATAAACGTTTTTAAAGTCTTAAAAAGTCACTATTGAATACAATGTGACTTTTATAGAATCTTTAAAAGTTGTAATTCAATACCTCTTAACTTTGTAATTCCATAATTAATTCTCGTAATCCAATTCAACCTCTTAAAAAATCTTTTAAAATAAAAGTTTATGAAACCATCCATAAATTTGTAAAGTCTATAAAAGTATTTAAAAACTCTTCAACCTCCAAAACTCATCCACTTAAAAAAAAAGTCTATAAGTATATATAAAAATTAATTATTTTTTCTTTACAAGATATAGGAAGAGGTTCACTATTTCAAAGATTTAAAGTTGATTCTAAAATGTTTTATTCACTAATTTACCTTCTTTTTTTTTAAATGTTTTATTATTGTTATTTTCATCAAATTAAGGAAAAAAAGGGAAGAAAAAATAAAGAATGGTTCAACTATAAAAAGTTCGTTCTCAAATGAGAACGAGTTTTATACTATTAAATGATGATTTTTTCTCTTAAGATTTATATGTAGATTAAAATTTTATCTGAAAAAATACAAATCTCAAAAAATAAAATCATCATCTAACGATATAATAGGCAAAAAGAAAAAAGCGGAAGAAGAGAAAGGTTGGAGTCATGAACCATTAAGAGGAAACTGATTGCCGAACAGCTAGCAAGCTTAGCTGGCTTTGGCCTGTAATTTGCCACGGCCATGGGTTGAGATAAGGCCCATTGGGATGTGTTCCGATCAATATGACGTGTCATGCACACTTCTTCTACCCTTTGCCACTTGTTTTGTTCGTTTAAGAATCCTGAATAGGAGCTCAACAGAAGGTGGCCGGGTGCATGGTTCACATCTTTCAAAGCAATATATTATTTACTATAATTAATTAATTGGACATTTTCTTCTTCATTTTCTCAGAATAATCATGACCCAACCCAAATTCATGTCTCCATTTACCACGACAGGTCACATACAACTACAAGCAAGCCAAATTGTTAATCCCAAAGCGTAACCATCACATGATCAAAATATCTAAATACGTATATACTCGTAACGGATTTTACTTAAATATCTAAATATTCTGGTAATATCGCGGATATTTTTACAAAATATCGGTTCGATTAAATTTTTCATATTTTAATTATATAGATGATAAAGTAAAGTTTTATTCATATCTTAATTAAAGTAGATTAAAATTAAAATTGATTAGTAATTATTAAATTATATATGTTATATTTAATATATTATTTAGATATTATTATGTTAAAGAGATATTATTTATTTATTTTTTTTATTATTATAAATATTATGTAGATAATGAGGAGATTCAAAATATTATACATATTATAATTTTAAATTTTTAAATAATATTATTTTTACTTTTTTTCCTTTTCAAATTAATATTTGATTTAAAAATATTATAAGTTATAATAAAATAAAAATAGAATAAAAATATTATAATCAAGGTGGTAGAGATTACGAATAAATAAATAATAAGAATATAAAAACAGACTATAGCAATGTTGTAATGAATTTACAAAGTGGCCTGGAGGTGCTATTTTCACATTGGGTTGGTTCGAAACCCTCCAGAAACTGAAATTTCCGAAATTTTTTTCCTTGACCATTACTCTTTCTTCCCTCTAAAAGCTGAGTACAAGTATAGAAGTCAGCTTCCTTCGGTTCTTGGACTGTTGATAATTCCGAGAATGCAACCATACTTATATAACTGAGTTCCATCGATAAATCCTCTATCATATTCAGGTCATTTTTCCTCCATCTTTATGACGATGCTAATTAACCGAAGTCAAGAGGGTCTTATGTTGGAAAATTAATCCTTGGAGAAAACCATCGCCAATAAATCCAAAATTTGACATAATTCATTCCACAATAAAATATCGAATACTATATATCGATACTTTAGATTTTTTGATATATCGAAATATCGATGGATATTTTGACAAAAATATCGATAAAGCAAAAATTAATAAAATACTTTAAAATTCAATAAATACTTTATTAACTATAAAAAGACATAAATAAAGAATATACATTAATAAAACAATATTCATTATAATTTATCGAGAAATTACATTATAATAGTAATTTAAAACCAAAATAAAGATCGATGTGGGTCCATTACATTATTTAATAAAGGGATCTCATCTTAATGAAGATAATATTCATAATAAGATTTTCAAAATATTGAGATAAATCACAAAGAAAAAATAATTTGGAGTTGTTCTGAGTTTGGATGCCAATTTATTATCAGGCGATTGTGGCTGATTTTATGGGTATTTATGTAATTTTTTATTTAAAATAGTCATTACCGACATTTACCGATATATTTTACCAATATTTTACCGAGTATTTTACCGATATTTACCTATATTTTTTGAAAATTCCAAAGATTGCCGCCAGAAATTTCCATTGGGGCCGCGATTTTTCGATGGAAAAATCGGTATTTTCCAATTTTTAGGTGAAAAATCGGTGATTTTTCCCCAATTTTTCCTCTAATCGATTTTTCCTCCGTTTTCTTTCTCGAGTGCCGACCGAAACCACTTTTTGGCAGATAGATCGGTCCAAAAACGATTTTTTGTTTCCTGAATTCATCAATGCATTTGAAATCGATATGATTTTTGTGAGTTTAAGTTGAATGTAATAATGTTTAAATTAAATTCGTATCAACCTATTTAACCCATTTAATAAATTACTTATTTTTGTGTCAACTTATACAACCCAAATTGACATTTTAATTACATAATTTGATCTTTCAAATTTTTATAGGGTGTTGTATCAAAGTTAATAGGCTACACCTAAATATAATCTTACATGAGTTATTAATAACCGAGTTATATATTAATAACCGAGTTATCCATGTGTAGTGTCACCTTATTAATATAGGTCGTGTTTGAATATATTTTTTAAATATAATTATTATTTGTGTCGTGTGATGAATACTAACAAATACTTATATTTTTACATAACAAGAAAACAACTCATTAACACGACCATATCTTCTTCAAAATCATTTCGTTATTAAGATTCTTAAATAAGGACAGAAGATAATCTTATGGTTAGCCTTTCAAATTAACACGTCATTTTGCAAAGAGCCCTTTTTATTCTCTATGATTTTCTAATGTCGAATGAGAACAAAAGAATAAATATCACATCATAAAAAATAAAAAAAAGAATTACCTTCAAGTCTCTATACAAAAGACCCACACTCTATCAATTACACAATAAAGTCCAAATTACCCAAACAGTAGTAAATCATTTTCAATTGATGGCACTCTTAATAATTCAGGTATAGGCATAATGTTGGACTGAGTATCCAAGAGAAGAGAGGGAGATGGTCTCTTAGTTAATAAGATTTTTCCAAGAGGGAGGGAGGGAGGGAGGGAGATGGGAGTTGTTAGGCCATGAAAGCCTTTTGACAAATTCAACAAATTTGTCACATACGTAAGAATACGTGAGAATGAGGTTTGTCACATAAATTCAACAAATTTGATGATAGCTAGCACGGGGATTGTGCCACAATGAAACACCCGGGCCCCACTAACGGTAGCAGACATGAACGCAACGCAATTCACTATAGGAATCAGCAAGTCGCATGCATGCAAATTCCCCTTGAACCACGTGAAATTGAATTACTTCTTCTGTTTCATTTTCTTTGTAATGTTCTTTCTACCTAACCCTGATCTGCAACGCTGAGTTGAATTTCGCTTCCTCGAATGTACCAGGAAAGCAAAAAGACTGACATTGCCAATTTATGAAACCCCTTTAATACTCCTAACTGTCACCCACAGCCACCGTCCTTTATCTTCCCATAAAAGGTCTATTCTCTTAGTCCACTTAAGCCTGGTACCCAAAACCGGAAAGGAAAGTGTGAGTAAGAGAGAGAGAGAGAGAGAAGAATGGAGAGTTGGAAAGCCATCGGATACTTGCTTGGCAGTGGTGCGCATGCATGCTCGGAACGTACCAAACGATCAAGCAGCCCTCGGCGCTCATGCGCTCAAGGTTGTTGCCACACACAGCGGGCGCTGCTGGAGACAATGGCAGAATTTCATCACATACGGCGACCGGCGGCTTCGCTGGTGTCGGTGGCGCGCTGGGTCGCCGAAGCCGGTCGGTGGCGTGGGCGGAGCTGGTGGGCCGCGTATGCGTCAAACGTATAGGCTTGGGGCGGTGCGGTGTGGCTTAGGCGGTCAGGCGGCGCCGTGGTAGGCGGTCGGGGCGGCGCTATGCAGGCGGTCGGGCTTGCCAGTGGATTTGTGGTCGGGAGGTGCCGGTGCCGGTATGGAGTCAGTGGCGCTTGGGGGCATACGCCGCTGGTGGCGGAGTGGGTGGTGGAGCTGGCGGTGGGATCCCCACCATGCCCCTAACTGGTGCCATGTTTAACAATGCCTGTTGTTGTGTTTTAATAAGCTATCACTCAGAATTAGTTAGTGGTGCGTTTTCCTTGTCCTTTGTTATGGCCAAAGCCTCAAAGCAGATTGTAGTTTCTGCTGATATCTTGTTTTAATGCTTTCCTTGCTTTATCTCATCTAGTCTCAGTTTTTCCTTTTATGCTCTATCAATTTTTTCACTTGATGCTCTTCCTTTCTCTTCAAATAGTTAATTAATGGAAATTATTGTTCAACTATATATAAGACATGGTGATTAATATCTCAAATCTTATTTTCTGTTGTTTACCCTTGGATTAATCTAGGTTTCTTAGTACAAGGAAAATATCATTTTCTGGACCATCTACAATAAACCGATCTTCATGCCCCATTTCCGGGTTGTGGAAGATGTTTTATCTTAAAAAGTTATTTTTCAGAGACTGATCATATATATATAGGATGTTCACTAACAAGTTTTAGATTTTTAATGAGCAAGGAGAAAAAAGGGTTTACAAATGGCTTTAAGAAAGTTCATGGAAGTAATTAATGATATGAATCTAGCGAGGAGGGGAGGGAAGTTGCAGACACACAAGATAAGGCTACAAGTGCAAATGAACAGTAGCACTAAATTCCTGTTTTGCATGGATGCCACCTGCATATGGCTAGCTGTACTCTTCTTTTAATGACCCCACTTCAAATTTATTAATTGCAAATCATATGCCACTCGTTTTTAAATAAATTAGAAAAATTAGTTAGGGTAAGCAATGAAAAGCCTGTTTTCTCTGCCACTAGGTGAACTAATTTTATACGCATTTATAAGGATGATTTATTTATCGTATTCGTTCTTTCTCGCACAAAATTAACTATGTGAGATCTAAAAGCAAATAAAATCACCATCCTGCGTATAAACTGCTTTCATATGAGAAATCCCAGCTCTTAGTATTTAACCTCAATTAATTATGAAATCTTCTTAACCATTTATTTACGTAATTGTTGTTTCAATGAAAAAGAAAAGAAAAACTTTGTGGTTGTTGATTCCTAATACTTAAGACAATCTCACACACCAATACTGATTGATTCTTATAACCAGTACATGCACAAATACAAACTTTCAGGCTTTGGAAATTCCAATTATTTCGTAAAGCATGTGATAAACACAAAATGCAAATGCCAAAAAGACTTCAAAATCGAACAGTTTACGGTAGAAGGGCATATGGGGCTATGTCAGGATTTAGAGTTTCTACCATCAGCGCCCAGTCACACCTCCACTGCCAAAACCACCCCCAAACCCAAACCCCCCACCAAAACCACCACCTCCTCCACCTCCACCTCCACCGCCACCGCCACTTCCATCATATCCTCCACCACCTCCAGCTCCAAATCCTCCGCCAAACCCACCCAACCCACCTCCCCCACCACCACCACCACCGCCACCTCCAAGACCCCTCCCATCCCAACCCCACCGGTCCCTCCTCCATTTCCATTATCACTGGCCGTCACGCCTCCCCAGCCCCACTACCATGACCACCAACGGGAACATCCTTACTCCTCTTTCCCCCACCTCCATCACAACAGTTCCTGCCTTCCCCATTCCCACCAAAACTAGGCACTTGACCACCATAATCGCTACCTTTTCCTCCACTCTCACCACCTCCAACACCCTCATAACCACCATGATTTCCACCTCTTCCTCCATTCTTCCAGGGTTTGTAATCCATCTTTCTGTCCTGAAACCGGGAGATCTTTCTAATGGGCCTGGAGCTATCGACCTCTAAAATCATCAACGACAACAAAAAGATCACAACAAGAAACATGTAATGGAATTCTTTCATGTTTGCAGCTGGTTATTTAAATTCCCATACTAAGCTGAAATTAAAGAACAGATTCTACAAATAGAGCGAGCAATGTAGAAGGCGGATTAGGATGCAGCCCCCTTCAACAATAGTACAAGAAAACTCTAAGTTGTATGGTTCACGTGAGTCTGCAATACAGCTCAAGAAATGAATCAGCACTAACTTCTGAGGTTCGTCCAGCTAGTGAGTTTCTAACTTTTATTTCAGAGAAGGGGTTTCTAACTTTGTGGTTCCAATGTAGTCGTCTGTATTTTACAAATCTGAGAATAGAAATCCAATCTGAAACCATGATGTCAGACCAGCTGCCCGCACTGGCCACTGAGAATTCGCGGCAGTATAGGTCGTTGTGTAAGAAATAAATAGAACCAGGAAACATATAGCTCAATTAAAATCAATGAAGAATAAATTTGCTCAAATCAAAAAATTAAAATTTACATAAGAGAAGGTCACTAACTTTTTATATAATAGTTAGTGGCATAAAAGACTCCTTAAGAAACTCGATTACTCTAATAAACTCAAGGCTCGGATTAAAAGACTCCTAGAATTATTGACCAATTCATTCTTTTCCTAAAATTATTGTTGACTCTGAATGACCAGAGTGCAGACGTACTACCTTTTATTCATAAGATTCGGATGCACTACGTACCTTTTAACACTCACCCTTAGTGCAAACGCACGATCAATAAGGCTGAGAGCACTACGAAACAATTCAAATTTAGCTCTTGGAAGAGCTTTCGTAAATACATCAGCAACTTGATCACTTGTCCTTACTTTTTGCAGTACTATTTCTTGGTTCAACACTTTTTCATGAACAAAATGGTGATAAATTTCTATGTGCCAAATGCAGGCATGAAACAACTGGATTTACTCTAGCAGTTGTGCTTTCGTTGTAAGCAATAGGAATTAGATGATCCATAGTAACACCAATATCTTAGATAGTAAGCAACCATATGCATTCACAGGTGGCCATAGTGGGCTGCCCATATTCGACTTCGATTGCTAGAAAGCGGATACGTTTATTGTTTCTTACTACGCAAAATGCAATGAGCTAAGAGAAAAGCAATACTCAATGGTTGAACGTCGAGTAATGACATCGCCAGCCCAACAGCATCTATGAAACCATACAAAGAAAGGAGATTTTTGGTTTATAGAGAAGACCAAACTGCAGTGTGCTTTTCACATAACGAAGAATTCTCTTTGTCGATCAAATGACCATCACATGGACTATCCATAAACTGAGAAACAACTCCAACTAAATATGCCAAATCAAGGTGTGTGATAGTTAGATAGAACAGACTACCCACAAGTTAGCGGTACTTGGTGGAATCCTCCAATGACTTGCCTCTAATTTTCTGTAGCTTAAATTGTGGTTCCATTGGTGTAGTGATTTGTGTTGAATTTGCCATGCCAAAACTTTCTAACAAACTTGATGCATAAGACCCTTGATAGAGAAAGTATCCATCTATTTTAACAATTTCTAAGCCAAGGAAAGATAAGGCCTCCCGAGATTCTTCATTTCAAATCGAATAAGATAATTCATCTCGCATAAGTAAGAATTTAAGCATCATTATCTGTGATTATCATATCATCCACATAAAGAAGAAGAATGGTGTACATGGAAGAAGTGACCTTGACAAATAAACTAGGATCTGAGCTCGAAGAATGAAAGTCACAAAAAGAAAGGTATTGTGTAATTTGATCATACCAGGCACGTGGAGCTTGCTTGAGACTGTATAAGGCCTTCTTGAGTTGGCACACATGATTAGGAAACTCAAGTGAAACAAAGCCTTGGGGCTGCTCCATAAAGATTGCACGAGCCAACTCACCATAAAGAAATGCATTTTTCACATCAAGTTGCCATAGGTTCCATATGTTATATGCAGCTAAGGAAATGATAATGCGAATTGTTACCATCTTAGCAACTGGACTGAATGTCTCCTCATAATCCAGGTCGTATTGCTGAGAAAAACCACGTGCAACCAAGCTCGCTTTGTACTTGTCAACCATCCCATTAACCCTCTTTTTCAGTTTGAAAATCCATTTGCATGTGATCAGCTCAGCTTCATTTGGCTTTGGTACTAGTTCCCATGTGTCGTTTGATCGCAGGCAATTTCTTCATGCGTAAACGCCTCCCGTTCGACTACCTTGAGCCTCTTTAGACTAAGGTGCATTATCATCGCAAGACATCCCTAAGAAAACAAGTAACATAACCAGTTGACATGAACTTCACAAAATCATGGAGATATTCGGGTTGCCTCTTTCCCTTGTTGACCTTGATTTCAGCTTGATCTTGTTCAGCTAGTGGTGCGAGATAACATCTTCAAACACTCCCCCATTTCTCTGGAAAGCGATACCATTAGAGAATGGCTCGAGAGACTGACACCACTCCCCCGAATTTTCAGCGCGAAATATGATGAAACCTCGTGAAACACCATCCGCATTGATAATAAAGCATTTTGTTTTAGGATCCATACGCGCTGACCTTTGCGTGCGGAATCATAGCCAACGAAGCACATTTTGAACCTTGGGATCAGCTTGGTCGCATTACCTTTAGGGACATGAACACCAACAAAGAACCAAACACGAATAACTCACATTTGGTTTCGTAGATAAACTAGTTAACAGAAGAAGCTTCTTGCCTGCTGGCCATGAGAGGCAAGCGATTGATGACATGACATGCATTGCATAGCTTAAATGCGACTCCTTGGAAGGCGCTATCACGGCCCGACACAAGCGAAGCAGCGAGATGCGCTAACTTCCGCTCAGTCACACCATTTTCTTAGGGTGTACATGTCAATTGTCATTGAATTCCTTGTTTCTCACAGTATGTAAGAAATTCTTCAGACATGTATTCACCTCCATTATCGATCTTATAAACACTTTATATTATTAAACTCGTGTTCCATGAAACTTGAATTGAATGAATTTAGAGAATGCTTCACTCTTTTGTTGTAAAAATTAGACCCAAGTAAAATGAGAGAAGTCATCCACCATGATCATTGCATATTGAAACCCACTGTAGCTTAGTGTTTTTGTAGGCCCCATCAAGTCTAAATGAATTAGTTGAAGCACACCCGTCGCTCGATTTGTTGATTTTTGGAATGGAAGCCTATGTGGTTTTCCATATTGACAACTAGCACATATTACATTTGTATTTAAATCCTTAAAGAAAGGAACACCATCAAGCAAATTCTTGGTGGAAATCTGTTGTAGCAATTGGTAGCCAACGTGGCTTAGCCGAGCATGCCAAACTGAAGGACTTGTATTCTTGCTTGTCTTTTGAATTTATGCTTCGCTTGCAAATAAGACATACAGATAATTCTTCTTTCTTCTAGTGAAGAGAACATCAACAGCAACATGTTTTAAATGATCAAGAATATGGACATTATTCGGACCAAACAACACATACCATTGTCCGTTATTTGAGAAAATGATGCAAGATTCTTCTTAAGACCAAGAAGATGATAAACATCCTTGAGAGAGACACGTTTAGTATCATTTGAACTATTGAAGTTTCCTTCTTTCATTACAGAATGTAATGAGTTGTCAACTGTCATAATGACTCGTTTTCCTTCATGTGGTGAACATGAAGTAAATTAGCATCTCTGTATGATCGAACACCAGAATCAACGATCCATTCCTTCTCATAATTAATAGAGCCAGTAACTCCAGTTGGGTGCATTGTAGAAGCCATATCTGCTGATTGATCAATAACCTCAATAGAGAAACATTGCTCCCATTTTATACCATCAAACTATTCAACTTCATAAGCTATATTGGTGTCCTCGTCACGAAGCTTTACGCAACAGAATTTCTTGATATGACCTGATTTGCCACATCATGAACAAGTCACCTTCACACAGTAGTCACGCTTGAAATGCCCCTCTTTGCCACATCGAAAGCATGTTTTAGGACAGTCCCTCAGCTCCCATGGATTTCCAAATTGCTTGTGTGGAGACTTATGCTTCCCCTGATCTCTAGCATAAAAAGCATTGTCTTCTTAAGTGAGATTACTGAACGTTTGTTCACCCAGCTACGATTTGAAAGGAGATTTTCTAAATCAATAAGTGGGCGAAATTTGGTTTGCCCACCCCTTGCAGATACAAAATGAATGGCATGAACTCTTTCCTTAAACCACGAATAATATACTTGGCATAGCGTGCATCAGCGATAGGCTCCTCCGAATCTAACTCTGAAACTTCAAAACGTAAAGTTTTAACTTTCATAAAATACTCTGGAATTGAAAGATTACCTTGAATCATTCCAGCAAGTTCGTTCTCCAGAAACTGCAACCTCATCATATTATTTTGAGTAAATATTCTTTCAAGTGTCTCCCACACTTCCTTTGGTGAATTCATATCACGAACATGCTAAATGTATTCTTTGCTTATCGAAGTCCTCGAAGCAAATAAGGCTTTTCCACACTTAATCCTCCACTTTCGATGAAGCTTGCCATTTCGCGGGTATCTTAAAATTACATTTTCCACCAAACATAAAGCTCCACAAATCCGCCGCATAAATAGGCCTCCATACACAGCTTCCAATAACTGTAGTTATCAACAACCAACTTCTCAACGGCAACCTGAGAAGAACTACTACCGCGTGCGTCTTAAAGGCGAAGAATACTCAAACGTTACAACACCTTCAGCGATAATAACAACCGACACCTTGCGAGCAACTTTGTTTAACTAAGTAACAATAAACACCCCGTGTTATCAACGGCTCACGATGCGACACACCGCCCCCTCCGGCGTGCCAGGCCACTTCCTGAAATCCCCGACCATTACCTCACAACGACTAGGAAATCCACGTGAAGCGAAGCGTATTGCTTGCTTAAACCTCTATAAAAAATTTTCTTTTATTTATAACTAGGATTTAGTAAAATCTTAACATTGGAAAAACCGGCGGCATGGCGGGTGCACATAGTCTAATTCAAATCCTGTATGCATCCAATTTACCTTATATCCAAAATATGCCTTGACATGTACCATCACATTCCCATCACACTGAAACTATGTACATACCCCTTATGTTTCCATATACAATTTCAAAGTATGTTCTTACAAAGTATTACTATTACGACACTTAGCGTGTGGGACCAATCCTATAATTGCTCCGGCGTCTTGCGATACATGCCTGGAAAATAGTTTTTAAAATACAAATAATGAGCTAAACGAGCTCAGTGAGTGTATGCTTTTATAAAAGGTTTTGCTTTTCCGGAAAACATCTTAAAAATGTAAAACTCTCTTTTACAATTATTTTCCATAAGCCTTTCTTTGCTTTGCTTGCTTTAAAAGTTTTCAAAACTTTTCTTTGCTTGCTTCTTTTTTTTTTTTCACTTGCTTGCCTTTAAAAGTTTATGAACTTTTAATACTTGCTTGAGCTTTGTTTTGCTTTTCTTTAAAAGCTTGTAAAACTCTTATTTCTTGCTTGCTTAGAAGTTTATAAAACTTCTCATACTTTTCTTTCTTGCTTGCTTTATCTTGTTTGAAAATTACTCTTAAAACGCTGCTGAGCACTTTCTTTCAAAAGTTTACCAGAAAGCTTTTCATAAAGCAGAACTTGGCTCAACCCATGCTTTGAAAATAAAACCCCGCGGGAGCTTGGCTCCAGCCATTCGTTTGAAATCTAAGCGGGAGCTTGGCTCGACCGTTTGCTTTAGAAGCTTCTCCGGAAGCCTTGGCGGTAAGAGGAACCAATAGTTGATTTTTCAAAGCGGTATATCATGCTTATAAAACATCAACGATGGGCTATTTTTGCTTATCATGCCTAGTGAACCACGGGAACCTATGCTCCACGTGCGGATTGAAGGACCTTTAATCGCGTCACCTTTTTCATTTTCCGGTGAATATGGTGGAATTGACCTCATGTCGCCATCACCATACTTAGTTAGAGCTCATAACCTTATATACCCCTGTACGTGCCACGGTCTCCTTTAAATGCATGATGTATGTCCTAAGTTTGCCGACCAGGCAAACCTACAATCATGTATGAAATCCTAACACCCTTGGAGTACACGTGCGGGACCTACGACCGATTTGCTTTTTCTTAAACTAGGAAGGCCTTGTTTTTCCCATGACCTTTCATTGCTTGCTTGCTTGCTCTTTGTAAAATGGTTTTACACTTTGAAGAGCCATTTGCTTGCTTCGCTGGCAGAAAAATGGTTTTAATTATTCAAAACCATTTGCTTAGTTGCCTTTACTTTCTTCAAAATGGTTTAACTTTTCAAAAACCATTTACTTACTTGCTTGCTTAATTATGGTTTACAATTTAAAACCAATACTTGTTTTCAAAAATGGTTTAACTCAAAACCATTTGCTTGCTTTTTATCTCATTGCTTGCTTCTTGAAAATGGTTTGCATTCAAAACCATAAAATACCAGTGTAAAGCAATTTGTAATAATAATAATAATACACTAGTATTTAGAAAAAATTAGTTTAGAACACTCACCTCTTTGCTTGCTTAACTTGAGCACCGTTCCACACTTATCCCGCCTTTACTTTAACCTACAACTCAAGCGAATACGACGACAAATTAATGTCGCATAGCAACATTACTTCTAGACTTAGTCACACTCTTCATACTCTTTTTAAAGTTAAGGTGCTAAGGGGTTCTATTCAACTGCTGGAATCACACCCAATTCGAACACTTAGAAACTCAAGTTACGTTCGAAACAACGGACTACTCTATGTCCAAAGCTGATGCAGAATTTTCTTGCCGGCCCCACTTTGGATAATTTTAGGCCACTTAGGATAGAATTGGCGATTCTTACTTCTTAAGTTTTGTTGTCCTTGAAGTCTATTTTACGTAGCCACTTGAATCCACTCAAATCGGATAAGAAATGAGAAGTTATGGTACAAATACGAAAACTGGTGAACGGGGAAAACCGAGAACAAGGAGTCACCGGTAGGACCTTCTCTGGTAGGACTTGGCCAAAAATGACCGAAGCAAAGTCCTCTGGGTGGACTTCCTATTGTACGGTAGGACTTCTGAAATGCGATTTTGTTATTTCTCGGCACGATCTTAAATTCATTCAGTATAAACATAATTCATAATACCTCAAAAACTAACTTGGAAATTATCTAAAAACAACTCCGTAACATGTGAATTGGTGTTTGGAAACTCAAAACCAAACCTTAGGTGAAAAATCAGAACACTACCTAAGGTCCACCAATTCTTTTTAAACATCATGTAATTTGATGATTCCAAGTTTCTTTTACATCCAATTGGGGTTTACTCACATAACCCCAACGTCGAAGAGCTTGTGTGACCTTTACACAAAACCTAGATCAAGAACTAATCTCATGCGACCACATAAATCTAATACACTTGATTCTAAGACAAAGGCATACCTTAATCTTTGGACCCTCTCTTCTTCCTTCTTCTTCCTTCTCTCTTTCCTCTTGCTCTTGGTTACTCTTCTCCTCTCTCACTGTATTGAAGCCACTGGCATTGGAGACGAATGAGACATTTTCAGGTTTTAATTCTCCTTTTGTTAAATTAACTTTCCATAAATTACCAAATAGCCCTCATCTTTTCATTATTGCAATTGTAACTTATTCAATTTCCACTATGGCCCATCTCTACCTTAAATTTTGTTTTTCATATTCTTTTTGCTAATGACCACTTCACCTTGGTTTATCTGCTGAGTCCCGGGTTCCATAAACTTTCATTTCATATTTTAGTCTCCAAAATATTTCGGTGTGACGAACGTCTTCTTACTCTGGCCTACAGTGTAAGTATCTTTGTGAGGCTCTCGGGACGGGTGTTACGGATCATAATGTAAGAAATAAATAGAACCAAGAAACATATAGTAGAGTGCTTAATTAAAATCAATGAAGAACAAATTAAGAGACTACTGATTTATTGCTCAAATGAATTACGAAAAAATTAAAAATTAAAAATTACATAAGAGAAGGTCACTAACTTTTAATATAGTAGTTAGTGGCATAAAGACTCTGAAGCTCTTCTCTAACAAACTCAAGACTCGATCAAAAGACTCCCAGAATTACTGACCAGTTCACTCTTTTCCTAAAATTATTGTTGACTCCGAATGACCAATTCTTATTCATAAGATTCGGATGCACTACCTTTTAACAAGCTAATGCCGCCACTATAAGCAACATTGTATAATTCTCAACCTTTTAGTTCCACTTCGGATTTAGGATTTGGTGCGTTTAGAAGAGCTTATTTGAGCTTATCTTCTCATATAAATACGTTTAATAAAAATTATAGATATTTAATTAGAAGATCTTATAAAAATAACTTATGACCCATTTTAGATTATTTTAATAGATTATTTTAATAAGATTTATGGAGAAGCTTATCAAAATAAGCTTATATGAAGCCTAAAAATCGGTCATTTTAATGACAAAATTATCATTTTGACAAATTATGTAAAAAAAAAATATATATATATATATATATATATATATATATATATATATATATATATATATAGGAAAAATCTAAAAAAAAGAAAAATTCTAAAAAAATAATGCTTAAAAAATAGGTAACTTTTGAAAAATATATATGTAAAATATAGGGGAAAATAAAAATTAAATAAAAAAATAAAATAAAATCCAAAAAATTATGTAAAAAATAGGTACAATTTTTAAATTTTGTAAAAATAAGAAACAAAATTTCTGAAAAATAATGAAAACAAATTCCAAAATTTATGTAAAAAATAGGTATTTTTTTTAAAAAAATAGGAAAAAAATTCTAAAATATTAAAAAATAGAAAAAGATTCTATTGATGATACAAAAAAATGATATTGATGACAATTTTCTTGATTTAAATTTGATGCAAATCCGTGAGTGTTTATTTTGTTTTGTAACTTAGAATTTTGTGATGATGAAATACTAGTGAAGTTTGATTTTTATGTTTTGATGTTATTTACTTTGTGTATTTTATTATTAGAGAAAAGCTATAAGTAATATTTAGTAAGATATATAATTTTTATTTATATTGGCAGGTGGGACGTCATTGTTAAAGAGTCAGCGTATCAATCACATGCTGCACCTCAAGGTCTCAAGATGCTTTTGCGCCTCAGTACGTCTTAAATAATTATGAGTTCATAGTACATCACGTTCTAATTTATAGAAAGCATCTCAACGATTTTAATGAAGAAAAAAACCTATAATATATTTGATGCATATGAAACAAAAGTGAAGATCAAATAATATTCATTGCTTCTTTTATCTTGGAGATTATATTTGAAAGATATATATATATATATATACTCTATATATATATATTATATACATATATATATATATATATATATAACTCTTTAACATATATATATATATATATATATATATATATATATATATATATATATATATATATATATATATATTATTAATTTTAGTTCTTTAGTTTTTAGTTTTTTAAATTTCTAAAAATTATGACAATTGTTTATTTATTCAAACACTTTAATTTTATAAGTGTTTATGATGATCTTTTTAGTAATATCAAGTGTTATAAGTGTTTGTGTAGTAATGCATCTAAATACAAATAGCTTATTGAATAAAGTACTTATGATATAAGCTCTCATCTAATAAGGTATTATAAAATAAGTGTTTAATTAATGTGAAGGATAACTGTCAAATATTAAAAATAGATGGTGAATATCTATGCGTCATATCTGACTTTTTTTTTCTTTTTTTTTTTTTAATGTTAGAGCTCGATAGTTTGAAATTTTGGTCACTTTAAATTGAAAAAACTAGAATTCGAAGAATTAAATTTACATTTGAAGATAAATTTGTTTCTCTCAATTAAGTTATTGATATCAAAGTTTTAAATTTTGAATATTAAGTATATTGTAATTTTAAGAATTAATTTAATTATTTATTGAATAATTATTAAAAAATTTAATGAGAAAAAACTAATTAATTAATTAACTTGAACCCAAGATGAGGTCCCTCAGCCATATGTTTATTTGAAACGATGAGCATTCTATCACTTAAACTCAGCATGATAAAGCAAAAAAAGCTTTCTAATTAATTAATTAGGTCATATTAGGTTCAACTGCTAGCTAATTATGAATTATTGCTTAGTAAAATAATGGATAGCTAGTAGTTGATTAAAGGTAAATTTACCAATATATATATATATATATATATATAAAACTAAAGTACAATAAGAATTCTAATCCACATCTCTAATAAATTATTTTTAAATAATCGAGAGATCTATTATCATTATTATTATTTTTTATTATGATGTTATATATTAATAATCAAGCCATTAAGTTAAGCATAATTTATTAAATATATAATTTATGATAAATAAAATTAATTGTAATATTTAAGTTTTTTATCTTCGTTTTTTTATTTCTATATCAATATATTTATAAATCATGTTATAAAAAAATTCATTTTGAAGTAGAGTTTATTTTGAGTAATGATTTTATCATATGAAATATAAAATTAAAATTAAAAGGAATTTTGGTGTATAGTATCACAAATAAAGTAAAGAAAATTTTTATTTAAAATATTTGTACATGTCTAAAATAATTAGGTAACATAAATAGTTTATAATAATAAAAGTTTATTTGAGAATTTAAAATTTTTTAAATATATTTATAGAATAATTTATCTATTATCGAACAATACTTTTCTATTTTTATTTTTGAGAATATAAATATTATTCAAAACAATTACCAAATAGGTAATACTAATTATAAAAAAAATGGTGAAACTAATGAATTCGTCTCTCTAACAACCAAAATCTTCACTCATGTATTTCCCTTTTTTCTACAAATCTTTTCTAAATATTAAAAGGGAAAATGTAAATATTTTACAAAAGCATTTTAAAAACTACAATTTATAGTTTTCCCTTCGGGGCTTGTTTATCCTAATAAGTTAGCGGGAGGTGATTAGGTGTTTTTACCAAACACCATACAAAATCATTTGGGGAGAATCAATTTATCAACTTCTAATTGCTTCTCATGTCATTTCTGACCCAGTAAGGCCTTGAAGCCCAATAGATGTTGATTAATCAATTTATAGCCCGATCAAGATATCATTCTCTTGTCCTCATCCTTTTGCAACCTTTCATCGTTACCAAAAGGATTCTATGTACAAAAGTAAACTTAAAAACTTATCCATCCCTCGTAAACATTGTCATTAATGAAGAAGTGCTTAAAACAAGGACAATTGAGACCAATAAGACTATTAACTCCCTTAAAATTCAATTTTGAAGTTAACTCAACATTCAATTAAAGATAATCAATTGCACTCCAATATCCTATGTATATAATAACATGCTACCAAGTTCCTGGGTTCGCAACCCTGTTATCCATTGTACACAATCTCCTTATAAATTGGTCTATAATCTAACAAGATAAAAACTATCAATCTCTCAAATTATCTCACAATCCTTAGTTAAAGATCATCTTGTTGTGTGATCAAATGTCATATTTTAGCTAACTAAGGGTATACGTCAAATTCTATTGAAGGAATTACTACAAGCCCACATCTTCCATGACCATACTTCCTTAGAATGACATAATTAAGGAGACACTATCTCAAAGGTTATGAGATATCATAGTGTTTCTATTGAAAATACCTATTGCTACTGGTTTCTTTCAATTGTAACATAATCCACATGGATTATATGATTTGCTTACGATCTCATTTGATGGTCAAAGTGTAAAACCCGATAAAAATTCACATTTTCTAAGAAAGGGTAAAACGGTCATTTTGGTCAAAATTCTAGAATTTTTCTAGATCTCGGATGATAAAACAAACCTCACCGTTAAAATCGTCTCGCGAAATCTAGCTTACCACATACATACAATGCACGAAGGGTATGCAAGTTAATATATATCTACTCGAGGTCTGATCCCGAAATTGGATGCGGATGATGTGACATCGGGTTACGGTGTTCCTGAGTATTCCATGAGTTATTGAGGGTTGTCAATGTGACCCTCGGGATTTGAGGTGTCACATTGTAGATGGCTAACTTTCTCTGGTTATCGAGTCTATTTGTGGTCCTTCTTCTAGTGGAAGGATTTGCTCATCTTGATCAACACTTCTCGTATCATTGTCATCACAACTTTTTGCCTCCTTGATGAATGGTTCTTTGAGTTCCACCCCCGGTTCTGATTCAAGCATCTCTGCTTCATTAGTGGCTCTTTATGATGAAGTTTGTCCATGTGTCACATCTATAATGCCTTTATATGTGAGTTTTGCACCACTCACATTTTTCTCCATATCTTCGATGGTTTTGTGTTCATGAAACACAACATCTCTGCTTCTGGCTATCTTTTGCTTCACCAAATCCCATAGCTTGTAGCCAAACTCCGCATCTCCATATTTAATGAAGATGCAGGGTTAACATCGTAACCGATCTTTGCTCATTTGGTACATGCATGAATGTTTTGCATCCAAACACCTTAAAGTGAGTATGGAACATCTGCTCTATCCAAACTCTTTGAAGATAACAAAGTCAAAGGCCCGATGGTGATACGTTGATCAAGTAGGCTACTGATGTTAACAACTTCACCCCAAAATGACTAAGGAAGTTTGTGATTTTAGCATCTGGGACTTTTTCCACAATGCTCGATTCATCCTCTGTGACACCATTATGTTGTGGTGTACTAGAGCAGATCTTCGTGCACGATTCCATGCTTTGAGCAATTTCTTTGCACTTTGGAGATGTATTCTCCACCATTATCGATTAATGCCAGGTTCCATCTCTCTTTCCACCATGGCATGGAATTTCTGAAAATATTGGAATACCTAACTTTTTGTATGCAACGTGTATACCCATGTCTTTCGTGAAGCATTGTTAATGAAAGTAATAAAGTATTTGTTACCACTCAGCGAGTCTACCTCCATGAGTCCACAAACATCATAATATATTAATTCCAATTTCTTCAATTTTCGAGTGGAGTTCTTTTGAAATAATACTCTATGTTGCTTTCCAAATAAGCAATAGTCACAAGGGTTTGATAATTTGTCTTTGGCCATAAGAATGAGGGATTTCTTAGCCAAAATTTGTAACCCCTTCTCGCTCATATGTGTTACCCGCTTGTGCCTGGGATTTGGAGCCAATCATCATCATTATTGATTTGTCTCTTTGCTACTTGTGTTTTACAATGAGCAGCGTAATATGCCTCGTGTCACCACTAATGATCCCTTGGTGAGTTTCCAATTGCCATTATTGATAAAGTGGCAGTATCCATCCTTGTATAGTGTATGCACATAAATCAGGTTCAGACGCAAGTCTAGAATGTGTCGCACATCTTTCAACTTTAATGTGCACCCCATACTTGTTCGTATGCATATGTCACCGATCCCCGCGATCTAGGAAACACTTTCATTTCCCATCTTTACCTTGCCATAGTATTTGGCTTTGTATGTTAAGAAATATTCCCTTTTTAGGGACGTAATGGTATGATGATGCCAAGTCCACTGCCTGGAAGCATCTAGTTATGCTACATGACAACAATCTTCTTGATTGCAAAGTAAGATCACCTCATTGTGTGGAAGGTATAGGTTGTAGCAATAGCATTTTTGTAGTCGCTGGCATTCTTGCCGGCTCTTGTCTACTCCTTGCTTCAGGATCTTGAAGTTCCTTTTCATGTGGCCTATTTTGCCACAATGATAACACTTTATTTTCCCTCTAGACTTGGATATGCCTCTTGACTTGTTATGCTCAGATGGTCATCTACTTTTGCTTCAACCCTTGTTCTTCACGACAAGGGCATGTTTGTCATTGCCCACAAAGTCCTTCATTCGCATTTCTTCATTGAATAGGCTATTTCTGATCATAGCCAATGTGACTTTTCCTTATGGGGTGATTCCCCGAGACACCATAAAGCGTTCAATGCGGTAATGAGTCGAGTAGCAAGCATGCTTTCGGTCTCATCAGCATCGAATAGAGACACAATTGATAAATGCGTGATCCATTCCTTTGAAATCATTCAGATGCTCAGCAATTGATTGACCTTCCTTGAGCTTCAAATTCATCGGCTTCCACATCGAGAACACCTTTGCTTGTGCGTTCTTTGTCTCATACATGTTTTCTAAGTTCTTCCAAAGAGTGTGGGGATCTGTCTCTTTGGCAACATGATTGTAGAGACTGATGTCCACCCACTAGCGAATGGTACCCAATGTTTTCTTCTTCAACTTCTTCCAATCAGCATCTCACATGTCACTTAACTTGGCATTATCTCCCTCAATAGGATCATATAAATGCTTACAATTGAGAAGATCTTCCATCCTAGACTTCCATAATGAATAATTTGTTGTTGTCAATTTAATCATAGGACTCGAATAACTTTCGGTCATGATTCCACCCAAACTCAAACCACGTTCTGATACTAATTGTTAGGATTGTGAGTGACCTATGGAATATTATAGTAAGTAATATATGGGTGGATTTGCCAATCCACTATAAATGTTAGCAATTGGGTGACAAGGCCAATCCACAAGATAAAACAACAATTACGTGGCAATGTAAAACCTTCAAGAAATTAATCAACAATTGGGTGGCTAAGCCAACCTTCAGGAAATGAAAGTGCAACTGGATGGATAAGCCAATCTTCAAGAAATGAAAGTGTTGTTGGATCGCTAAGTCAATCTTCAAGAAATGAAAGTGTAGCTTAATGGTTGAGCCAATATGTAGAGAATAAGAAGGGAGAGAATAACGACACCCGATATAACATGATAAAACCCTCATAATGAGGGAAACCTCAACGGGGCAAATCCGAGAAAATAATCCACTATGAGATGGCTTGCACAAGATATCACACACACCTGGATATACTCACAATCCTCTCGATTTTTCTCTCAAGCCCACTCTCATGGAGTGTATGTTCTCATCACTATTCCCAGTGTGATAACCCCAAATGTTTCACACTTATTTTCAACTCTCTATGGTTGAAAGCTAATATGTTGTCTCTCTGCTCTCTACTATACTGGAACTTCAATGTTTTTTATAGACGAATATTTAAACCTTAGGAAGGATTTGATTTGTGGAAACAAAAACAGTTTCCATTGGCAAAGAGAATGGTCGAATATTACTCGATTGTATGTGGTGTGGCAGTGAAGAAACACCAATTTTCTTTCTAAGCCGCATGGTTGCAGAAAATGGTTCTATAGCAACCTTGTTAACCCCCACGAGAGATAATGTGACAAGCTTTTAGTAGGGGTATTAAAAATAATCATTAAAGAGAATCTTTATGCTTAATTGTTTAGAACTTGACTACTCTAAAAGGTTAAGATGTGTTTTAGGTGCATGAATTGCCTCATTTGTTTATATTAACTCTACCCATTACAGTAGGGCTAGCTATATGTAAATTTGGACTTAGAAAAACTTTTCGAAAGGACTTGCAAGGGTATAGATATGGCTTGAGTGATAAACACCTATAGGAACAAAATTACATTTTGTTCCAAGTGAGGATACGAAGGGAGGGAAAGTATGATGTTTCAAGAGTAGTAATTGTTTATGTTTTTATCTTTTTTTAATATTCACCATGGTATCATAGAATATTCTCTCTTATCTATAGAGGTAGACTTGATTGATTAAACCACATTCAAAACCACCATGCACTTTTTTATATGGATTGCTTATTTTTATATTCTTTCATGAATTAATATGCTTCATTAAAACTTGCATTAGCACAATATTTCTTACCAATAGATATTGCTAAAACTCATTTGTTATTATTGTTTCCTTTTATAATGATTTTGGGGCACATGGCTCAAGAGGCTAGAGCTTGTTAAACTACAATTGTGAAGGTGTGATCATATGGAATGATTAAAGGGGAATTATGTTCCAATATCGGGTGGGGAAAGAAATTAAAAAGCTATATATGCAAAGATACATCCCTCAGGCCACTTGTACTTTGGAGAAATAGGAGCTGGATATATTTAGGGTTCTTTTTTTAAAAAATTACTAAAATAGTTTAGAAATGAAAATAATGTCTAACTAGTGCATAAAAGCATTAATTCCCTTGATCAGCAGCTACGACATTAAAAAAATTTTAAAGTTAATGTCGTAGTCATTGACTATGACATTGACATTGACTTTTTTAAAAAAAAAATCAATGTCGTAGTTACTAATTGTGTCATTACAAATATGTTAAAAAAAATTTAAGTTAATGCGCAATTATTGATTGCGGCATTACTGTTCACGCACTAGTTTTCACATTATTTTCATTTTAAAACTATTTTAGTAATTTTTTTTTATATAAAAAAACTAAATATGTCCAAAACTCGAGAAACGAATAAGATAATTGTGCTTGAAAATAGTGATTCATGACTCGTGAGGCCTTCCAAAATAGCCCTGGGAATAGTATCCGAAGGTGGGGCCTATTGTAACAATTGGAAATTTGAATTAACTTATCTCGCTAATGGGGATAATCCATTCATGTAAGTGATGTATTAGGAGATGGATCCAAGATTTGGATGAGTGTTGAAAAAAACCCTTAAAATTTAGGCAAAGAAAAACCTATGGAGAGAAGGAGGTTGATTATAGTGAAATTTAGAGCAATGTTGGAATGAGAGATTAGGATTTCAAAGGGCGAGGAGAAGGAATTGAGAGATTTGGCATTCTATTAGGGGAGTAGTCCCAAAATTATCTAGGAAGAATTAATGTGGAATTATTTTAGAGAAACATAAAGGTGTTGGAAAAGCATAGCGATATGAGGTAGTTCATTAGAGGCAGGCATGCATCAAGGAGTGATTTATTTAGAAAAAATGATCATTTGGATTGCTGTAAGTTAAATTTCGTCATTCGTAGACACATTTGGCGATTTGGAAATCATTGATTTGAAGGTATAATCTAGAAATTCCTAGTTTAAATTATTTTAGTTCCATATTAGTTGACAATAGAGTGCTCTTAATCCCCACTATTCCCTATTATAGTGTTATGTGTTGTTTGTGTTTGTTACGATTTGGCACTACTTACCATTACGTAGTAGGGAGGACAAGACTATCCACTACCTAATGGCTAGAAGCTCGTTATTTTGTTACCTACAATTTGGTGGTAAAATTGAAAGGGACAAACCTAAAAAGGTTGGTTTTCATTCATGTTTGGGCATTCAAAACCATAATTTCCATGTTTAGTCATTCAAAGCCAGGTTTAGGTGTTCAGAGTTACAGTTTAGGCGTTTAGAGTCATCATCTCCATGTTTAGGTGTTCAAAGCCATAGTTTAAGAGTTCAGAGACATCCTTTCAAGTTTAGGTGTTCAAAGCAACAACTTAGGTGTTCAGAGCCACAGTTTAGGCGTTTAGATCCATCCTTTCCAGTTAGGTGTTAGTCGTCCTTTCCATTTTAGGCGTTTCGCCATAGCTTAGGTGTTTCAAGTCATCCTTTCCAATTAGGCGTTCAGAGCCATCCCTTTCATGTTTAGGCGTTCAAAGCCATCATTTCTATGTTTAGGCGTTCAAAGCCAATTTTAGGTGTCCAAAGCCACAGTTTAAGTGTTTGGAGCCATAGTTTAGGCTTTTAGAGCCACAACTTAAGCGTTCAGAGCCATCCTTTCTAATTAAGCGTTCAGAGCCATAGTTAGGCGTTCAAAGCCATCATTTTCATGTTTAGGTGTTTAGAGCCAGGTTCAGGCATTCAGAGCCACATTTTAGGCGTTCAAAGTCATAATCTCCATGTTTAGGCCTTCAAAGCCATAATTTAGGCGTTTAATGCTATCCTTTCTAGTTAGGTGTTTAAAGTCGTCCTTTCCAGTTTAAGCGTTCAAAGCCATAACTTAGGTGTTCAGAGCCATAGTTAGGCGTTCAGAGCCATCATTTTCATGTTTAGGCGTTAGAGCCATCCTTTCCAGTTAGACGTTCAGAGTTGTCCTGGGTAGTTTAGGCGTTCAGAGCCATCCTTTCCAGTTATGTGTATAGAGCCATAGTTAGGCGTTCAAAGCCATCTTTTTCATGTTTAGGTGTTCAAAGCCTCATTTCCATGTTTAGGCATTCAAATCCAGGTTTAGGCGTTCAAAGCCAGGTTTAAGTGTTCAAATACATCCTCTCCATGTTTAGGCCTTCAGAGCCACATTTTAGACGTTTAGAGCCGTCCTTTTTAGTTTAGGCATTCAAAGTCATAGCTTAAGCGTTCAGAGGCATCCTTTTCATATTTTAGGTGATCATAGCCATCATCTCCATGTTTAGGCGTTTAGAGCCACAATTTAGGCGTTTAGGGTCATCCTTTCCAATTAAGCACTCAAAGTGGAGTCGCTTTCCCGGTGTAGGCGTTGAAGCCATTCTTTTTAGTTTCGCGCGTTTAAGTCCTCTTTCGGCTTCATATCACGGGCGCAGATAGATGTTAGTGCTTATGTCATTATGATTACTTATGAGAGATTTGACTTGAAGTTGTAGATAGCTTATCCGTTCTTAATCGACATTTCAGGTGATTTTACTTTGTTGAACGTATTGCCTCTTATCTTCTCTTTATCATGCGCTATTCTTGAGTTCTCCTCTCTTCACACCTTACTATGATTTACGTGTCACACGCACAATTATAAGGTTGGGCACCTCTATTTTTATTGTCATATAGAGCTCGTAAGGTTCTTCTTTGGTACTTATGTCCTAGGGTGGTCTAATTCCTACTAGATTTTGTCATTGACCCTCTTACCTTTTTGGAGACCTTTTAGAGGGAATGTGGATCCATCATGTGACCTTAGTGGCATCTTAGGACCCTTTTTCCTAGCACAGTCCTTTCTCGCTCTTTCTTAAGGTTTTAAGCCCTCTTTTGTGCTTTCATGCGTTGAGTGAGCCCGTGTTGAGACAAATTTGGTGGTCTTTCTTGTTCTTCGTTAAAGTCCACCTCGTTCTACTTGTGCATGCACTCTCTTCACCCGTGGACTTTATTGAAGAGAGGCATATTTGTAGACTCCAAAATTTATCCCATTTATTTATTTCTTTATTTATTATTATTATTATTATTATTATTATTATTATTATTATTATTTATATTTATATATAGTTTTTTACTTATTAAGTGTGGAAATTAGGAGGAAAAGTGTATAAATCAGGTAGAATTTCCTCTCTCACTCTCACCATGACTGGTGATCGTTCCGACAATGGCAATGCCAATGGTTTGTCAGGTGCGGAGGAAATAAAGGAGAGAGGAGAGAGAGAGATTAGGGATAATTTTAGGGAATTCGATTACGTAGTGACATGTGACATGTGATATTCACATGACATAACTATCCATGCCACGTAGGATAGGTTGGCAGCCTATAAATAGCCAGAGTGATAGATTCGGGACCAAAACAATAAGACACCCCAAAAAGTTAGGTTTATTCCCCGGATTATCGCAAGGTGAGATTATTTAAAGAATATGTGTAAAAATTGTGATTATTCATGTCAATTATTCCTTATAAACTAATGGATGACAATGGAACAAGTTTAGAATAAGTCACCTCTATTCCAACCATATATTTTTTGTTTAAATTAATTCTCAACCCTACTAAACAAAGAAATTTAAATAGGGTATGTGGCGTGACTTAGGCTTTCGTGTTAGGAAAGACATCACAAATCACGAAACTATAAACCTATTACCTTATATAATTTTAAGCAATTATCTTGAAAATATAAACTTCTGAAAATATTTCATATACATCCAGTAGTGGTATTTATAGTGTCACTGTACATATATTAAGGTCCGTTGCTTATACTTTACATTTACCACGAGTCTCCAAAATCTTACATTTACATTTACAAAATCGATTCAAACCTACTTGTGATGAACTCCTACAGTTGTGTTGACCCTACTGTATGCGGAATATCACGGACATCCTCTTCAATACCTACATGGATAAACACTCGTGCTAAGCTTTATAGCTTCATGAGAATCCATAAATATGGACGTGCATAACGTCGTCCTGTCTTGTAACATTTTATTCCATATTACATGATACTTCTCATATCGGTACCAATTCAATTACATATTGCATTCCCTTATCATTTCATATTTCACACCTTTTAAACATTTTCAAACATTTCATCTCATCTTATGTCATGCACGCCTTCCAAAGAAAGTGGATGATCACGAGGAAAGAGCGTATGTGCAGATAGTACTATCCTTTATCTTTGAGGCAGTGATCTACATCTTTATTGTCTTTGTATGACCCCAGTAGAGTACAGCGCAATGACCCAAATGGGATCAATTATATACATGTTACAACATACGTATCCTAATAGGCATGCCTACTTATTCGTCTACCAGAGACATAAGCGGTGATCGGACTTATTAAGTTTTTATCAGAGTTAGAGATGTCCAGTTCATATCTCTACGCCATGGATAATTACAATCGCATGTATTCTATGAGATACTTACAAACCATTATTCCTTTATACTTGTGAGATGACTGTCACATTTTGTCACAACTTGCATGCTCATATTCTCAGGATTCATTTACTGTCTTACACGGATTCATATATCAAACATTCTACTATTTTTGTTCATGTAAATAGATTTCATATCAGAAACTATCATAATCATGTCAATGTACACAATTTCATATAACAACAACTCTTATAATTTATATGCAATTTCATTAACTTACTTCAATTCCTTTATACCGAAATATTCTCATTCAATACCATCTTCCAAGATACCAGAAAACAATATAAGAGACATTAGGATGTTTTAAAGTTATATAGTAAAAGACATGAAAATCATCTCCCAAAACAAGGTTCGACTTCCCTTAATTTATGGGTACAATGAGTTCGAAATCTCAGCATATTTCTTTCATGAACTTTGTTCCTCTGAATCTATTTTGCTCGGAAATCAAAATTATCAGAGTGAATCATCGACTCAAGTTATGACATTTTAATGCCTAACTAGTTAGTTTGCCCCGATTTACGGAGTAGCGCATTTGTAAACCCGATTCGGTCTTAACTCCATAATTTAACACTATTTCCTTCTACTTATTTGAAGCTACGGTACTAATAATTTTTCTCCAATTGGAATCATCCAGTTCGAAGCATCGAAACTTAAGATATGTCCTAAACAACCAAAACTACTCTATTTTCAAAACATGGCAAATTTCCCTCTGAGCCTTAAGCTCTACTTTGTGAATTTAAGGTACAATGCATTAAATTTGAATACGCTTCTCCCAAGAAAATTGTTCTCTTAGAAGTCTAGTTTACCCAAAAATTTGAATCACTCAATTTGGATGAGTGAAACTCAACTTATGACCTAAACACCAAAACTATGCCAAGCTTGAGTTAGCAGACGACATCCAGGTATTTTCACTTCAGTCTCAAAAACAGGGGACTTAGAGTCAGGTTTGCTTCTTGATACCTTCTACACTTTTGTAGGTTTAACTCTTAGGGTTCTTTCCCAACTAGAATCACTCAATTTTGCTGACTAGTGGCCAAGTTATGGCCAAAACAAAAACATGGATTTTGGAAAAAATTTGACAGCTTCTTTTCTAAAACCCCAACATTTTCTTTATACAAAAATTCCTCAATTGAGGACCACAATCAATCAATCAAAACCAACTTTAAACCCAACAAAACAACAAAACAAAGAGAGATAAATTATGGTAGTTTCCTAATCTTAATTTTCTTGAAACCTTCACCTCCTCTATTCTCTATTTCCCTTCTTCCTTCTTCCTTCTCTTTTTCTCTTCTTTCTCTCTTTAGCAAGTAGAACCCAAGACAAAGGAGAAGAGTAACCCACAATTTCTGGTTCTTCTCCCACCGTAAACCCTTGCTCTTATTTATCATAAATGAGAAAATACCTTATTCAAGAGACCAAATGTGGTCTTATCCTCTTTTCATGTACAAGACCTTGTTTGGCTTTTCTCATTTTTTGTTTAACTTTCATCTTTTTTGCATTTTAGTCCCTATTCCATATTCTAATTGCACAATAACTTATTACAATTTCTAATTAAACATATATTATTCTTCATTTATGACCTTTAGGTCCTTAATGTGATATTTTACTATTTTACCCTTAACTCTTGTATTAATTCCGGGTTTTATCATTTTTCTCACTTAATATTTAAATCCCGAAAAAAAATCTGTAATTAGTTTTATTATCTGCAAGCGTTTTACTTAGTATTAGGAGCATAATTTGGGATATTCTACATGGCAAATGGGGAAAATTTTATACCCGTCTCGTATCTTGCCCCATTTAATTCTTGTAATATATTTTTAAAACTTTTTACTTTTAAAATATTAAATTCTATTAAAAATAAACATCATTTATACCTACACACTAGAAGTTAGGCTAACGACACCAAAATACGCATCACATGTCTAACCTAGGACCGAGAAAACTTATCGAATTATTTTCAGATGGTAAGGATATAAATGTAATCATCATACATTTTTGCACAAGGTAGGTTCACTACATGACATTAAATAGAACTAATAATGAAATGTTATGCATTGAAGATGAAGTAAATAATAATTATAAGGGTGCAAGTAACATTACAAGACCCTTCTACTAAAAGAACTATTAAAACTTTGTTCAAAATTCTTCATGCAATGATTCGATAAAATCATTTAGATATTATCTGTTTTAAGTCTAAGATCCTCTTACGTTTAAAACATGTCCATTAAATTGAAAAATTCATACTTATGTGCTATCAAAATTTTTTCCCTTATATAATATAGGATGTGACACTCAAAAAGCTAACTTAGCACTTAAAGGAAAAAGAATTTGATTGTAGTTCAATCCAAGAACAAAATTTTGAAATTTCGAGTTGAAGTATGAGTTGCTCCGGTGGGGTCGATAAGATATCTCCACCGATAGTCGATTATACTAAATTTCCCCGATTTTTCGATGAAATTTACGATTTTTCCCTCCTTTTGTTCCTTAGCTGCAAAAATATGAAAAAATCTTTGTTGAGGGGTTTGAACCCACACGAAAATAAATGGAGTAGCGTATAACAACCCGAGCTGATAATACACTTATTATATATAGTGCAATTTTTTTATATTATCTTATTATTTATTTGTTCATAATTCCTTCAATTTGATTATAATATTTTATTTTATTTTTATTTTACATTATAACTTATAATATTTTTAAATCTAATATTAATTTGAAAAGGAAAATAAATAAAATATCATTTAAAAAATTAAAATTATAATATGTAATATTTTGAATATCTAGTTAATTACATAATATTTATAATAATAACAAACGAAATAAATAATATATATTTAACATAATAATATCTTAATAATATATTAAATATAACATATTTAATTTAATAATTACTAATCCATTTGATTTTAATTTACCTTAATTAAGATATGAATAATTTCTCATCATCTATATAATTAAAATATGAACATTTTTTAATCGAGGCAGATATTTTTGTAAAAGAAATTAATCACCGATATTTCTGATATTCCCTAATATTTTAAAGTAAAATTGATGCAAATATATCACATATTCGTGTTTTGATGTGATTCGAAGTTTTCGCCAGCTCCTATGTATCGGTTGACAATAAAATAAATATCTTGTTGGTTGTGCAATGTGCACCAACAATAAGTAGACAAAGAGAACTACCTAAAATATTTGACCCAATTATCCCTAATTATGATATATCTTTTTCACTAAAATATCAACCCATGGAGTAAAGATAGTAATAGAACAAATGCTTCGGGTATCCACCCTATACCTACTAAGATGAGTTTAAAATAAAAATAAATAGGCTATGCTCAATTTGGATGTTGCCTTATTTCATTACATTTAGATTATATAAAATTAACTATGATATTTTTGTGAAAAAAACTATGATATTAGTTTCAAAATATTTTAAAATTTTACAAATAAAAATTTATACTTCTCAAAATTTTTTTTATATTATTTATTTAGTTTTATTATAATTTATTTATTTTAAATATATATTTAAAATAATAACAAAGAAAATTAAATTGGACAACAAAGATAAAACATTTAATATTAGATTTGTTTTATTATTATTATTATTATGATTAATTACATAAAAATGTCTCAATTTTTTGATTTTTTTTTTTATTTTGATGTCTGGAATTTTTTTTTTTCAAGTGTCTGAACTTTTAATTATTATTCAATCAAATGCTTCTTAATTGGTCAAAGCTCAATAGATGCTAAATCAACAAAAATTGGATTACATAAAATTCTACATCATATAAAAACAATGAAATTACTTAAATGACATTTAATAAGTTGAAATTACGATATTATCCTTTTATGATTAGAGTTTTTGCTATCTATTTGTTATGATAAAAATTGATAAAATTGACTATTATGAAATTGAAAAAAATTAAATCTTCAATTATTTAAAATAATTTTAATATATAATGTTTTATTTTTAATTATTCATATGTGATTATTTTTTATTTTCACATAGCACTTAGAAAATAAGTAAAAATAATAGGGTAATTATAATAGGATAATATTGTCCTTTCACATAATTAAAAGTCACTTAATTAATTTAATTATTTTTTATGATGTAAATGTCATGTGAATCCAATTATTTGCTAATTTGGCATCTTAATAAGTTTAAATCGATCCGGAATTACTTGATTGAATAAAGATTAAGAGTCATTGAGATATTAAAATAAAAAAAAAAAGGAAAAATTGCATGATTTGTTATTATTATTATTATTATTATTATTATTAATTTGTTAAATAAGGCTCTGTAGCCGCCAGCAGTGGGTTAAAATTACCGAGAGTGGGTTAGAAACGGGAGCGACTAGCGTTGCGTTTTAACAAATGTAAGGGTGATAATATAAATTGAATTTATCTGTGTTAAAGGCGGGAAACAACGAGAGAGTTTCAGAGGAGATGGAGGGAGAGAGATGTGGTGGTGGAGAGTCTGGAGACTGGCAGAGTATATTTGAAGCTCTCAAATCTTCTGACGTAAGCTTCTTCGCTACCTCATTTCCAAATTTCAATTGCTTGATTTGAATTTCTGTTATCTCTACACTTTCTATTTGTTGTTGAAGATAAATTTTAGGGTTCATGATTTGCTTGTATGTCGATAAAGCCGAGTGAAAGGGATTGAGAAAGTGGAAAATTTGAATCTGATGATGTATTATGTGTGTGCCTGCAGAATTTGAAACAACTAAGCTAAGAAGTTTCTTTGCATTTCGATTATTTTTTGTTTTATCTATTTATATATTTTTAGTATTTGATGTGGACTAAGAAATTTTGTTTTCTTTTTTCATTTCCTATATTTTCCGAGCCTCCGAAGAGGACTGCAGTGCAGGTTGTGGTTGCCAATTTTTTGTTACCTTATTTTTAGCGTTTAAACACATTTTCATTGTTTCACGCTGTGCCCAGTTTCCTGAAAAATGGAATTAGAGGAACATGAGATGTGACTCCAATGTTTCAAGTGTTTTCTCTCCAAAATAGAGAAAAAAGTGTATGGTTACCCAATTCAGTCACTTCTCTACATTTAATCAGCTACCACATAAAACCTAATTTGAAGGTTTGACAAATTTTTGTTCTTCATGCATTTATGATTATGGGGCTTACTTTTCTATCAGTTTTTGTTTTTTATTTTTTATTTTCTGCCATACTGGTCTCAGTGCTGAAGTGTAGCTTTCACTTGGTTCTTATTGATTTATTTTTAGTTTTCAGAAAGTCAGGATCTAAAATGGTTTCCAAGAAAGGTCAAATTTAGCAATTTTCATTTTGCTCCTCAAAATTAAGTACAAATTTAGGTGTGAAGGATACTGGGGTAGTTAAGATGGTTGGAGCTGAATAAATGAAATTTTGATAGCGTTTGAAGACACTCTTATTATTGTGTATTCAATCTTTTGGTTCTGTGTAGCTTAATAACTAGCTGGTGGTATCCTAATACAGAGAACCAGAAGATTCCTTATCAAACACCCCAGACATATCAGTTCAAATAAGGAGAATAAAATATCATCTAACAACTATTATCCTTGATACGTAAAGAATAATAGAAATTTTATACTGAAAATGCTAATCCTACTTTTGCACTTGACACAATGCACCACTACTTTGTTGAGACATCACACAGGGAGCTTCAAATAAGTTTGTTAGGGTGGGAAGCTTTTGAAGTTTTTATCATTTGTCGACATTTTTTAAAGAAGTTTTTATGATATGTCTACATCTAAGTTGTTTTGCTTCCATTTTGATCATTTAAAAAATGCATTTTAAACTAGTGCATGTTTGATTCCAAGAAAGTATTGAGGAAAGAAAAAAAATCATAAGGAAAATAATTTTTCATGTTTGGTTCTACAACCAAAATATGAAAGGAAATCAAATACAATTTAGAAACTAATATATATTCATATTATTTGATCTCTACGTAGAAGAGTTGAAGTAAGTGAAAAAAAGTTTGAAGTAACAAATGAAACAGTGGACAAAATACTTCAGTATTTAATGTGACTGCTTTGCTCCATTGAAGGTGTGGAATGGAGGCCGGGGGCGTGAGGAAATTCGAATGGATGTTGAAGGCGGGTCGTCGGCCGGCGTCGCTTTTTGACGGAGGCTTGAAATCGAGCAAGATGGAGGAATGAGAAGTCGAGAAGGTGGTTCACCATTGGTAATCTTACGAGATCTCGGTGGAAGGGAGGTAGGGAAGGAGGAAAGCAGGTTTTTATTACGGAAAAAAAAGTAAGGCGGAATCACCATTGGTGACCTAATGGCGTGCGGGCATGTGACCTCCGATCCACGCTATTGCGACATCAAGGGCAGCAGCTCGTTCCCCAAGGTCGGCCCTTGATCTTCCTGATGGGGGGTGTAGGGCTATTATGCTGGGGTCTTCGACGGAGGTTTCCCCCTCGGAAGAATTTGGGCGGAGGGCTAAGCCCAGTGAGAGATGGAATGAAGCCCATTGAGAGGGAGACTCGGGCTGTAGGCCTCGCCTTTGAATCCGGGGAAAATGCCATGTGTTGGGCCCAGGTAAACCTGAGTCTGCGAGGCCCAATGAGATTTCAAAAGAGACACAGGGCTCCCTCACTTTGCTAAAGACCTTCGGTCTGGTTAGGAATGAAGGATCAATGAGGATCGTCTCTCCGGCGTCGAGAAGAAGTCGCGTCCCCTTTGAGAGTTGAACCTTTCTCCTTATTCTTCTTGTTTAGACCAGATTCCCCATTTGGAGGAATTCTTTGGTCAGGGGGGCAGGGATGAGCTAAAATCACAAGTCCTTGAAGGATCTGACAGTGTGGGGTCTCAGGGTATTGCCCTAACTCTCTTGAAAATTTTGCTGCCCTCTAGCTCGAGACGGTCTCTGTGTTGGGAATTAGTGGCAGTGGAAGAAAGGGATGTTCAACAACGTGAAGATGGGGAAAAGGAGGACACTAGGGAGGAAGAGTTTATTGCAGAGGAAACTAATTCGTGGGAGGAAAGTTGTCTGGCCAGATTTAGCAAGTTCTTGGGCTTCTCAACATCAGGGCACGAAGAGGAAATTTTGGGGTTTATGAAGAGGTTTAACGTAGGGAGGCAAAAGGGTAAAGGAAAAGGGGGTGATAGAACCACAAAGTTTGATAGGGAGATGAAGAAATTGGCGTGGAATGTGATGGATACAGTAAGGAAAAAGGATGGAGCCCTAGGGAAGGGGGTCAAGGCTTACTATTATGGTCGTTGATGAAGATAAAATTTTTATCTTGGAATGTTAGGGGGGCGAATGATGTGGCTAAAAGGAAAGTGATTAAGGCTTTCATCAAGATGCAAAGGGTGGATGTTGTTTGTCTGCAGGAAACAAAATTCAAGGAAGTTTCTAGTGGATTGATCAGAAGTTTGGGTGTGGGCAAATTCCATGATTAGGCGGCTCTAAGAGCCGAGGGTGCCTCTGGGGGCATTGTTATATTATGGGATTCTCGTGTGTTAAAGCTACTGGCTAAGGAGGAAGGTCAGTTCACAGTGTCTTGTAGATTCAAATTTCTTGTTGAAAGTTTGTGCCAGGTTTTCACGAGGTTTATGGTCCCCTTTATGGGATTAGGGAACATCTATAGGATGGGCTGGGAGCTATAAAGGTTTATGGGTGATCAGGTGGTGCATTGGAGGGACTTGACATTCTGAGATTTCCCCGGAATGGATGGGTAGGGAAGGTAGAATTACGGGTTCAATGAGGCGCTTCTCCCAGGTCATAGATGACTTGGGTTGAGAGATTTTTCGAGTTAGGTGGTCGAGTTCACTTGGAAGGGTGAGTGCGCATAATTTAGTAGAATCGCGAAATTTGGATAGGTTCTTAGTCTCTGAGGAGTGGGACTGTCTTTTTGGTGGGACTAGACAAAGCATCCTTCCTAGGCCTACCTCTGATCATTTTCCTATTCTACTTGAGGGGGGTAGAAGTTTGTCCAAGAGACTTTCTCCTTTTAGATTCGAGAACATGTGGATTAAAGAGGAGCGAGTTCGAGACCTAATCCAGATGCAGTGTGGAAGAAAGCTTTGAGGTCAGAGGGACAAGTAGTTATGTACTGATGAAAAAGCTTAAAAATTTGCTCAAAACATGGAACAAAGATGTCTTTGGGAGGGTTGAGGAGAATAAGAAGTCAACCCTTACAAAGGTGGCAGCTTGGGATGCTATTGAATGTGAAAGACCCCTTTCTCCCGAAGAGCTTGGAACAAGAGTGATAGCTATGGAGGACTATAAGAAATGGTCTTTAATGGAGGAAACTTCATGGAGGCAAAAGTCTAGGGAGATATAGCTGAAGGAGGGGGATAGGAACACTGGTTTCTTCCACAGACTGACCAATTCCCACAAGAGAAGAAATACTATCGAAAGGATTCGGATTGGTGGAGAGTGGTTCGAAGGGGAAGGGGAGGTTAGAACAGGCATCGTGAATGCGCAAGACATCCGATCCCGGGTGTTTGGAGAGCCCCAGCCACGAGGTGCGGATTTTTCGAGGGTTAGATGATTTAGGCATCTAAGTTAGAGGAGTCCTTCGAAGAAGAAGTTCACCTTAGCGTTGTAATCTCCAAGAGCCAAGGCTCAGGGGCTTGATGGCTTCAGCCTAGCATTTTGGTACATTTGGTTGGGATTTTGTAAAGTTGGACATTATGGATCTCTTGAGGATTTTCATGAGAGGAAAGATTTGGGAAAAGTCCCAAACTACACCTTTCTAGTCTTGATTCTAAAAAGAAGGCGAGGGACTTGAAGGATTTTAGACCCGAACGATCCCGGTTGGTTGATTATATAAGCCCCGAGCTAAGGTCCTTGTTAGGGTGAAGAAGGTAATGAATGGGTTGAGTTGGCCAGGCTCCATGCCTTTGTGGAGGGTAGGCAGATCTGGATCACGTCCTTGATTGCCAAGCGAGGTCATGGGCTTCGATCTGCAAGAGAAGGAAAGGGGATCCTTGTAAACTCGATATAGAGAAAGCGTATGACCAGATAAACTGGAGCTTTATCCTGAAGGTGCTAAAAAAGATGGGTTTTGGGGATAAATGGGTGGGTTGGATAGAGTGGTGCATTTCTACTGCTACTTTCTCTATTATGGTTAATGGTAGCCCAACAGGTTTTTTTGGGAGCTCGAGAGGGTTAAGGCAAGGGGACCCTTTATCGCCGTATCTTTTTGTTTTGGGCATGGAAGCTCTATCATTAATGATTGACAAAGTTGCTGAAGGTGGTTATATCTCTGGGTATATTTTTAAGGGGAGAGATAACATAGTGAAGCAAATCCACCACACTGCTTTGCGATGACACTCTTGTCTTAATGTGGACAGGAGGAACATATGACTCACTTATGTTGGATTTTAGCTTGGTTTGAAGCGCTTTCGGGTTTGAATATCAATTTAGAGAAAAGCTCTTTGCTGCTTGTGGGCAGGGTTGATGATGTGGAAGGGCTTGCTTTTGAGTTAGGGTGCAACATAGGCTCTTTGCCTAACGAGTATCTTGGAGCTAAACACCTCTAGGTGCAAAGCATAAGGAGGTTAGAGTGTGGGATGGGGTGGAAGAAAGGTTTCGTAGAAGGTTGGCTCTTTGGAAAAGACAATATATCTCTAAGGGTGGAAGACTCACTCTTATCAGAAGTGTCCTCTCCAGATGACCCACTTACTTGTGTCTCTTTAGGCTCCCTTTAAGAGAGTCGAGCTTAGACTAGGCCAATTCAACGAGACTTCCTTTGGGGAGGGGGTTCTCCTGAGAGGAAATTCCATTTGATAAACTAGGATTCTGTTTGTCAGAGTAAAGAAAAAGGAGGTTTGGGCATTTGCAATCTCTCCACTTTTAATAAAGCTTTGCTCGGGAAATGGTGCTAGAGATTCATGATGGAAGATAGCTCTACGTGGAGGAGTGTCATCAATTTGAAATATGGTTCGGAGGTTGAGGGCTGGTTTCCTCCTATTCCTAAAGGCTGCCATGGGGTTGGTCTTTGGAAGGAAATTAGCAAAGAAGGTTTGATCCTTAGACATCACTATTCCGTGAAGATAGGGGATGGATTCCGGCGAGATTTGGGAAGGCGGGTGGTGTGGTGGACTCCACTATTCTCTTATTTCCCTCGTTGTATTTTGACAAGCTCACAAAGGGTTTGGATTTGGGACCTTTGGGTGGTTTTCGAGGGTTGGAAGATGAAATTTGACTTTAGGCGCACCATGATTGAGAGTGGAGGAGGTGCAAGGTTTGTAACGTTAATTCTGATATTATCGGTCTAATTTCGGTGATAGGATTTGGTGGAAGGCAAAAAAAATGGTAACTTTCGGTGGCTTTTCGACACATTTGGAAGGCGAAGATGCTTGGTCGGTGCACATAAAGATATTTAATGGAACCACTATCGTTCCCACTAAGGTAGGTTTTTGCTTGAGGAAGTTTAGTGGGGCAGTTTGACCATGGATCGGCTTAAAGAGGTTTCTCACGACCGGCCCAGGTGCACTTTATGTGGAACGGATGAAGAGTCTCTAGAACATTTGTTCATTCAACGCTTGGTTTGGTGCGTGTGGTACGCCATTTTCTGTGCGGAGGGGAGTGGGTTGCCTTTTATGGTGAAAAGACGTCTTTGGGTTGGCTACACCCCTCCCCCTATGGAAAAAGGATGCTAAGTTATGGAGAGCGGTCCCTCTTTGTTTGATTTGGGCTATTTGGAAAGAGAGGAATAGGGTCGTGTTTGAAGACGAAGCCTTTTCCAAGACCAGATTAAAGTCCTGCTTTTTATTTTCTTTCTCTTCTTGAAATTGCTTCGGTTCTTGATGTGGAACACCCCTTTTTATTTAGAGATATTTCGGTATTCATAAGCTCTGTCTTAGTGGGAACATTTTGTTTTGCTACTTTGCTTTCTCCTTTTCTTAGGTTTAGCTTCGACACCTCTCTGTATATCTGTATACCCTAGGAGCCCTTGTTCCTTCTTTTTGTTATATATATATATATATATATATATATATATATATATATATATTCTTGTTTATCCATCAAAAAAAAAAAAAAAAAAAAAAAAATTAGTGGTTATAAAAAAATAAAACGGAAAAATTGGTGATTGATTTGATTTTTCCTTTTATTTTCCCCGCATCCCCTCATTTATTATTTGAAAAACATACTTAATGTGAGTGTTTAGCTAGGTTGACTCTTCCAAACAAAAATATCCAAGTATCTCCTAACTCAGGTTTTTTTTTGTCCTTGCTTGAACCACTTGCCTAATGAAGATCAAGATGTGAAAATTGCTTAAAGGCCAAAAGTATGTACTTAAGGTTGTACATGGATGAAATTGAATCAACCAAGTTTTTCAAATTGTTATTTTCCTTGATACACACACATAATAGACAAGGATAAAAAAGGAAAAGAATAAATATAGAATAAGGAGGAATAAATACTCCACAAAGTTGAGTGTACACACACACACGTACAGACCCACATACACACATAATTGACAAGGATAAAAAGGGAAAAGTATAAATACATAATAAGGAAGAATAAATACTCAATACTCAACAAGTTGAAATGAGTCAGATCATCCTTTGAAAATCTTGAATGATTTCTATCCAATTTTGTAATGATATCAAGTAGCAATTAGAACTATGTTAAATAAGTTAAAATTGCTTTGATAAATTTAGGTTGCAAAGTGTTAAGTCATTTTTCATGTGAATTGCATTTATAAATTGCTGGGAGAGTGTTGTTGCATTCAAACTTGCATGTTGTTGAGAATCATATGATATTCTTAGAATATCCTTTGATTTATTCCCTTCTCTGATTTATTCCTTTCCTTTCTTATACAATATTTGTCCTTCATTTTTGTACTTGATTTATTTCCTTTTTATGTCTTCCTGATGTATATTTGTAGGTAGGGCCTGCTGTAATGTTCAATTCATTCAATCAATAAGAAAAACATCCTTTTCATATACTTCTTCACATGGTATCAGAGCCATGGAAGGTTCGAGTTAGGGCTTCGCCATGTTCTCGATTCCGGAAAACCGATTGATGGTTGTGTCTTATTCCGGCCATCATAACCTTCGTCCCAGGAAGCTCTAGAACTCCTCTGCGTAGGTCGGACCTTTGTAGTCTTTGGAGAACTCTGCGGTGAACTTTTCGGCCGATTGCTCCGTTGACTGACGACCTGCCATTGGAGTTCGTTGTCGCATGATCTAAGCGGCGAAGCTGACAACGGGCAACAACTAGTGTATCATGTGCCTCCACGCGCTTGACTTCTCATCTGCGCCAGCCACCACGCGTCGACGCGTGGGTGGCGCATGACAACGCGTGGCTAAGTCTCTGGCCACCGCCTTCTCCCAGCTTGGTCCTCCCCTCCCGACAGTCCCTCCTAGCCCCTTAGTTTCTCCATTTGAGGCCTACATCTGGGATTTTTGTCCTTTTTGTCTAAACAGAACTATGAAACCACCAGATTTCTCTGATTTTATGGCCTACCTATTGCTGATGGCTTGTTCTCTATTTTACGAGCCTCGGCATCATCCACAGGCTTTCTCACCTTCGTAGCTGAATTTTTGGCCTTGGTATTTTGGTGCCATATGATTTTATCGATTTTCCCACTATGGCTGAAAATGCTTCAAGCTTTCTTTGTTTCTATCTGGAACTCCCATGATAATTGTCAATTGACTCAAGGGAAGTGATAATTATTAGTCCTCGGCCAATTCTGTTATATTATGGTTTACCGGAAATGGTGTTGAAGACCATCTGACCTCTATGAAGTCTAGTGTTGAAGAAGATAAACATCCTCAATGGCGGAAACATGACGCTTTACTATGTAACATCCTTCAGCAGTCTATAGAGTTCAAAACACTCGACAATCTTGGGGATTATCAGACTTGTCAACCCCTTTAGACCCAAGTAAAGAATTTATATACCAATGATGTTTTACGCCTCTACCGTGTCATCTCCTCCATTGATAGTCTGGAGCAACCTGGTATGAAATTATCTTCCTTTGTTGGGCAAATGTCTGCATTGAAGAATGAGCTCTCATCTGTCGCACTTGAGTCCTTATGCAGACTACTTGTCAAACATGAATCAAATGCTATGATCCTTACTCTTATTAAACTTGTACGAGTTTAATGACATGCGGGAACAAATCCTCACTAGCTCTACTATCCCGACCTTTGATTACATTTTTGCATGGTTACTACGCCATTCATCCACTACGACTCCGTCTCGGCCCTCTAAGGTTTCCAATGAGACTTTGGTAATGCTTGCTACATCTCACCCTCGTGGTGATTCCTAGGCTGTGGTGTGGTGTGGGGCGGAGAATTGCGACCTCGTGTACCTACTATAATGGGGCGGGTCACATTGAGACGGGGTGTTAACGGAGTTACTTGGTGCGTGCCTTGCCTTTGCTTTCGTGTAGCCTGGTCTTGAGACCATCTCCACCTCGATTGAGGATTAGCCTCAGGTCTCAGAGTCTTGAGAGATGACTCTTACACCTGGTGACTATGAGGAGTTTCTTCGCCTTACTCATGCCACCACATTTGCTTCCATTGTACATTGCCTAGATCGGTGATACCTCTTGCCCCATCTTGCCTGGCTCTCTTGGTTCATGGATTCTTGATTCGATGCATCCCGATTATCTTGTTTGGTAAATAAGGATCTGCTTCTCTTCCCCTTACTATCTTCGCCTTACCTAAGATTACTTTGGCTAATGGGACTCAAACCATGGCTAAAGGAATTGGGTTTGCCTGTCCCCTCCCATCTTTACCTCTTACTTTTGTTCTCTATGTCCCTAATTCTCCATTTAATCTTATCTCTATCAGTAAATTAATCAATGACCTTAATTATTCGATTACCTTTTCTTACTCTTTTGTCACCTTGCAGGACCAGAGTACGGGGAGGACGATTGACATAGGACATGAGTCTCAAGGCCTTTATCATCTCAGTTCGGCCTCGTCTTTCACCGTTTGTGCTTCAACGGATGAACCTCTTCTCGTCCATCGCCGTCTCGGTCATTCGAACATTTCCAAGCTTTAGAAGATGGTTTCTCGGTTTTCTAGCTTATCTTCACTAAATGTGAGTCGTGTCAGTTTGGGAAACAAACTCGTGTTTCGTTCCCTAAGCTCTTAGAGTCCCAGACTAAGTCTCCTTTTGAGCTTGTCCTTATTGATGTTTGAGGTCTGTCTCGAACTACGTCTACTTTAGGTTTCTGGTATTTTGTTACATTTATTGATGATTTTTCCTATTGGACTTGGCTATTTTTAATGAAGGGGAGTCGGGGCGAGGCTATTTTTAGTGTGAAATTCTTTCTTGGTCGCAATCAATTTCATACTTCTAATCATCTTACGCGGTGATAATGCCTTGGAATACCTCTGCCCCTTTCTACGCCTTTTTATCCTCCGTAGGATTCTTCATCTATCTTTCTTGTGCTTACTCCCTGATAAAATGGGGTGGGCGAGCCTGAAGTATCATCCACTGGTGAACTGACTAAACTCATGCTTCTCCTCCACCATACAGTTTCTCAACGTTTTTGGGGGGATGCTATCTTAACCTCAAGCCTTCTTCTGTACCGAGTGATCAAGTCCCTCATTCTCTTCTCTTTCTTAATCAACCCCTTTTTTGTCTCCCTCCGAATGTTTTCGGCTGCACTTGTTTTGTCCACATACTCACTCCTGGCCAAAATAAACTTTACGCTAAAATTGCTGTCATCTTCATGGCTATTCCAGCCTTGGCCGGTTCTGGATTTGCTACTCTCTCGATACACATAGATACTTCGTTTCGCTGATGTCACCTTTTTTGAACACTCTTCTATCTTCTCTTCCCACCGCCTTCCAGTCAGGGTCTTATCTTTACCACAAGTCTTTCCCCTTAGACCTTATCCTGAGTCCACTAAGTTTGCTCCACCTGACTCGTTATAGGTTTATACTTGTCGTTCGCATACCGACATCGGGCCTCTCGATGACTCATCTTCTATGACGCCCCCTCCACGACGCCGGTCTTGTTGTCAACTGCTGATCCTCCTATCTCCATTCGAATAGGTACCCATTCCTCTCGTAATCCCCATCCTATTTATACTTTCTTGTCTTATCATCGTTTATCCTACTTCATATTATCTTTTATTTCAGCCTTGTATCGTTTCTTCCTTTAACACTTTGTACATGAGACCCTCTCATCCGGGTTGGCTGTCTACATAGTTGAAAAATAAACACTCTCGTTCTATTAGCTGTGGTACTTAGTCCCTTGTTGGTTGCCGTTGGGTTTATATTGTTAAGATTGGTTCGTGTGAAGAGAGAAAAGAGAGAATCCCTAATTTTTATTATATTCACGGAAAAAGACTTGCCTCTACATTACATATTGGACTTATATATATACCTCCTTAGGACCTGTCTGATGAAAAATAAGGAAAAAATTGTATAATAACCTCCCCACTCGAAACTTCAAGTATATATGTCATATGCACTAAGCTTATTTACAAATATTTAAATCTAGGACCTGCAGAGATTTAGTAAGATATGCACTAGTTGATCATTTGAATTGACAAAATTAGTAGCCATACATCCTGATGCGATCTTCTCTCCAATGAAGTGAGATTGACTTCAATGTGTTTGGTCCTTTCGTGTTAGTTAAGGATCTGATATGCGAAACAACACGGTTATCCGCAGGATGAGCTTCATCTGTTCGTATTTCAAATCTCAACTCTTGGAGAAGGTATCTTAGCCACATGAGTTCACATGTTGCAGGGAGCCATAGCTTGATGAGTGACGTATTTGAATCCCAGCCACTACATGTTGTTCTTACTCTTGGGATGTTGGTTACCTGATGAAAACACCGGTACGCACGAGAAGTGGAGCGTCATAAATGGGTGAGCCGGCCCCAATTTGCATTTGTGTAACCAATAACCTGGGTATGACCTCTATTCTTGTACAACACACCTTGGCTTGGTGTACTTTTTATATATCGATGAATGCGGATTACAGCATCCCAATGGCTATCACATGGTGGCTTGTAGAATTGACCCAGCAACACGAAGAAATGTACGACAGTAATGGTGAAGTGATTCGGTTACCTCTGAGTTGTCGATATCTTGAGGATCTCACTAAAAGACTCCCCCTTTGTGCAGTCTGAGTTTGACATTAGGATCCATGGGAGTGTCGATCGGTTCTGATCCCATTATACCGGTTTCTTCGAAGATGTCTAAAGCATACTCCCGTTGGGAGAGAATTACACCAGAACTGGATTGACCTATCTCAATTCCCAGAAAGTACTTGAGTTTCCCCAAGTCTTTAGTTTGAAAGTGGGTGAAAAGGTGTTGGTTTAGTTTCTGAATACCATCCTGATCACTGCCTCTAATGATGATGTCATCCATATAAACAACCCCGGATAGCCCTGCTTGTCACGAAGAGTTATGATGATAAAAAAGCTAGATAGTGCATTATCACTGCGAAGCATGCCAAATTCTTGAACAACAGAACTAAAAACGGCCAAACCATGCTCGAGGAGATTGTTTCAAGCCATATAGAGAGCGGCGTAACCTGCACACTAAATCAGACTCCCCATGAGCAACAAAACCAGGTGGTTGCTCCATATAAACTTCCTCGGCAAGATCATCATGAAGGAAGACATTTTTAATATCAATGAAAAAGTGGCAGGGCCCTTATGATACATGGAAAATGAATGAATGAAGCGATCTTAGCGGGGAGAATGTGTCACCATAATCGAGAACCATAAGCACGGTATATCTTTTAGCGACGGCGGGCCTTAAGGCGATCAACGACCATCGGGGATGAGCGCCAACAGCGACCGCGGCCAATAGCGGGAAACTTGCGAATGGCAACGATGCAGATCGGGCGGTTGAGTGCGAGCGACATTTCATCTACCATTGCACATGCGTCGGCCGGGATGAGAAAAGAGCCTCATTGGTGTTCTTAGGAGAAAGCGGAAATAGTAGAAACAAATGCAGTAAAGGTGAAGATAATCGATGGTAACAAAATTGTAAATAGGATGAGGATTGCTAGTAGGCGATTACCTTTCCGAAGAAGCGATAGGCGAGTTATCGTGAGGCGGCGAGGGTGGCGGAGGATAGGAAGTGGAGTCGCGAGGCCTCAGCAGAAGGGAGAAGAACAACGACATGGTGACGACGATGTTAAACCTGAAGTGGACGAGAAGATACATCATCAAATATAAGTAGGAGATGATGGGAAGGGTAGACTTGATGCTGAGAGAACTTCGGAGGAGGAGAAAGAAGGGTGGAGATCCTCGAAGAAGGTGACATGTTAGAGAGAAAGTATCGATGGGAGGGAATAGCAATGGCAATATCTGTGAAGTCGGGAGTAGCCCTAAGAAGATGCATTTCATGGCCTTGACGGAAGCTTGTCTTGTCTGAGTGAGAATATGAGACCAAAAGCCCGAAATGCAAGCCAGACACGGGAAGGAAATAAAGTGGTTGGTCGAGGAAAAGTAAGGCCAGAATTTGATCATTAACTGAAATGAGGCATACGATTAATCAAATAACAAACTTGATCAAAACGTGTCCTCAAAAAACGAAAGGAACATGATAATGGAGGAGAGTACTAGCTGTCTTAATAAGATGCCGATTCTTACGTTCAACTACCCCAGTTTGTTGAGGAGTATGAAATCTGAGAGAGCGATAAAGGATCCCATGTTAGGCATAAATGAATCAAGGGTTCGAAAATATTACTGGCATTATCATTACGTAACGCACGAATAGAAATATTGAACTGGGTTGAAATTTCAGCATAAAATTTATGGAAAATAGAATATAACTCAGCTCGATTTTTCATTAAAAATAACCAAGTACATCGAGAATAGTCATTAATGAAAGTGACAAAATACCAAAATCCTAAAGTAGGCGATTAGCGGGGACTGAACATCGGTGTGGACAAGTTCGAGAGGAGAGATTTTGCGGAATTATTCTCGCAGCTGCGGGAATGGGGGCACGAGTATGTTTCCCGGTGACGGGACTCACACGCAGTGGCATTAGAAGTGGAAAACGAGGGACCATCTTAAAGACTTAAGAAAACTAGTTGGCCCAGCAGTGCTGGATCGAAGGAGAACATCGGTGGGGCTTATGGCTGCGAGAGATGATTGCGAGGTGGGGGTGATGGGGTCTTGAGACTCCCGTCCGTGCGATCGTCTTCCCATACTTTCCGATCCTGCAAGGTCACAAATTTATCAGAAAAAATAATGGAAGCGATTCAAGAGTCGCAGTGATTTCTTTGATGGAAATAAGATTAAAGGGACACTCGGTAGTATAAAGGATGAAGTGAGAGGTAGGAAGGGAGAGGATGTGAGCTTGATACCTTTAGCCACAGGTTTGAGAGCCATTAGCGGCAAGAGTAGCAGTATGTAAAAGTAGGAATTGATTAGTAAGAGAAGAAAGATCTTTATTACTCGTCATGTGATTGGAAACACCGAGTCTAGAATGCAAAGTCGAGAAGATGTATGAGTAAAACGACGAGGAGGCGTGCGTCTGGCGATCGACCGAAGTTGACTTGGGCGCGATGCTCGGAATGGTCATCATCTTGTCGATTGGAATACGAGATGTGGAGGAGCTTCCGGGTGCGGGGGGCGTGGGGGTGGGAATAAGAGGCGGGCCACGTGGGCGGTCACGGGGAGGCCGTCCGTGCGATTGATAACGGCGATCACGAGTGTGTGACTTGTTGCGACATGGTGCGGTGGGGCGTTGTCCTCTACTTCGGTTACCATTGCATCCTCCTCGAAGGTTAGTGTGAGAAACTAACACAGAAGAATATGAAGGGCTATCATATGGTAAAGTCTGTGTGGAGGAGATACGGAGGAGGCGAGCAAACACATCGTCGGATGGGACGATCAGGCTGCCAAAATCCCGATCTCGGATCATCTCGAAGTCAGGACGGAGGCTAATAGAGTAAGGACCATGAAGAACTTGTCAATCGTGTTTGTTTGAGCTGACATCACTAGTAAGAGACATCGGTGTCAAGAAGAACTTCCCTCCTTAGAGAGGCAATCACAGCGAGTATAATTAGATAAATCCATGTCCTGTTGGATTTTGCGATAGCAACCACCTAATAAAGGCGTTGGATATAATTCGTGTATAGAACTTTTACTTTGATTGAAAACTTAGAAACATGTTTGTAAGCCCCAGATGAAGCAAAATTTTTGGATCCAGCCGTTGCCATATCTGATTACATAGTTGTGCATCTATTTTCTTCCATTGCACCTTGTCAAGGTATAGCATCCTCCGATGTAATAAGATGATCTCGTAACCTTGTCCGTGAACGGAGTTCCACGAAGGCGACCGGAAAGATAATTCTCACTACCAATCAATTTTCGATGTGATGAAGGAGATCCATAGATAACGGTCTTAAATAGGATTTTTAGTTGCCATATCCATGGCCCGGAGACCCAGATGCGTTTGGATTGAAGAGAGCCCTAATAGGAGGGCGAATCACAGCTGTGGAACTTGAAATCACGGTATTAGGCGGAGATGAAGAAAAGTACCCAAGCCGTGTGGAAGATCGGTAGTGAGTGCGGCGGAGGCGAAATGGCAGGTGGATAAGGGAGGGGCTCGGGGTGGACCGTCAGAGGGATGGAGCAGCAAGACAGCGTCGGACGAGCGCTGGATATGAGAGTCCAGATCATCGGAAAGAGTGATCAGCGCCCTGCACGCGCGCCCATGCGCCGGCGCGTGGAAGGCTCTTCTTTGGAGCGGCGTGACGCGTGCGTGTGTTTTGGTGGGAGTTGCCAACGACGTGTAGATCGGCCTGGTAGCCTCGGAATGCGAGGTTTGTGAAGAAGAGGCTGGCGAGGAGTCATCGGCGGCGACGACGACGAGAGATCAAACGACGGAGGGTTACGGGAGGAGAATAAAGTGGCCAAGATGAAACCGATCACTTAGTAAATTAAGAAATTTTCCTTTTGGCTCTGATACCATGTGAAGAGAGAAAAGAGAGAATCCCTAATTTATATTTTATTCAAGGAAAAAGACTTGCCTCTACATTACATATTGGACTTATATATACACACACTCATGGGACCCACAATACAGTAAGAAAATAAAGGAAAAGACTGTACAATATCTAATAGTTCGGATGGTGGGGTGGATCGTCTTAAAGCTCGTTTAGTTTTGAGGGTATCTCGATATATGAAAACCGATTACCGCCTTGCTTTTTCTCTTGTTGCCAAGATGACTTCCGTTCGTCTTCTCTTGTCTATGGTTGCTATGAGCTCTTGGCCCCTGTATCAGTTGGACATCAAGAATGCATTTCTCCATGGCGACCTTGCTGAGGAGGTATATATGGAGCAACCGCTTGGATTTGTTGCTCAGGGGGAGTCTGGTTTGGTATGCAGGCTACGTCGTTCCTTATATGGCCTATAGCAGTTCATTCAAGCTCGTTGGTATAGGAGTTCGGTATGACTCGGAGTACATTAGACCACTCAGTCTTTTATCATCATACATCATCAGGACAGTGCATCTATCTGATTGTTTATGTGGACGACATTGTTATAACAGACAGTGATCAGGATGGTATTCAGAAACTTAAACAACATCTCTTTAGCCACTTTCAGACAAAAGACTTGGGGAAACTCAAGTACTTTTTAGGGATTGAGATGGCTCATCTAATTTCGATGTGGTTATGTCTCAGAGGAAGTATGTCTTGGATATATTAGATGAAAATGGTATGCTTCATTTGTAAACTTTCCGGGCACTCACATGGATTCGAGATGTCGAAGCTTGGCCTTGGGTAGGAGACTCTCACGAGATCGGGGAGATATCGGCCTGACTAGTGGGAGCTAAGCACCTCACCATCACTCGACCGGACATTTCCTTTCCTGTGAGTGTAGTTAGTCAGTTCTTGCAATTACCATGTGATAGTTACTGTGATACTGTGACCGTATCCTCCGTTATATCAAAGGAACACCGGGCCAGGGAGTGTTATATGAAAATAGAGGTCACACCCATATTGTTGGATATTGTGATGTGAATTTGGGGCGGCTTGACTTATGAGACGGTCTCCGCCGGGATATTGTGTATTTGTGGAGCAACTTAACATCCACGGAAGAGTAGAAATGGGATGTGGTGGCGGTCACAGTCTTGGCGTGTGTCGAGCTATGACTTTGGCAACTTGTGAACTCATATGGCTCAAACAACTTCTTCAGGAGCTAAGATTTGGGAAGGATGAACAAATGACGCTTGTGTGTGATAACTAGCGACCTTACACATTGCTTCCAACCCAGTCTTTCATGAGAGGACCAAACATATTGAAGTGGACAGTCACTTCATTCGAGAGAAGATTGCCTCAGGATGCATGACTACTAGTTTCGTTAACTCGAGTGACCAACTAGCAGACATTTTCACTAAGTCTCTCCGAGGTCCAAGGATTTTATTCATTTGTAACAAGCTTGGTGCATATAACCTATATGTTCTAGCTTGAGGGGGTGTGTTGAGAATGATAGGATATTCTTAGAATATCCTTTGATTTATTCCCTTCTCTGATTTATTCCCTTCATTTCCTGTACAATATTTTTCCTTCTTTTTTGTACTTGATTTATTTCTTTTTTATGTCTTCTTGTTGTATATAAGTAGGTAGGGCCTGTAATGTTCAATTCATTTCAAATCAATAAGAAAAGCATAATTTTCTTATACTTTTTCACACATGTCATTTTACTCATTGTTGAAAAGTTTGAATAGAGAGGAGTATAAGCTGCAAGAAATGTAAGAGGAAGATTTTGGGAACCATTTTGAATTTTTACAAAAGCACTTATTTAAAGAAAAAATTCTTTTTCCCTTCGAGGAGCTATGAAAAAGGCATTAATTACTATTATTTTACTTATAGGAAGGGGAAACTGCTTGGCTGCTGTTACAGTAAGCTCAATAACATCCTTTGTTTCATTTCTGTAATGTCTCTTTTGTCTATACTAAGGACCTCTATTTTGAATTTGATTACGTAATAATTTTGCATCACATGATGAAAACCTGATGCCTTTCAATGAATTTATTTTATAATCATTCTGAAATGAAAAGGCGTATGGAGCCAACCATAAAAGTAGATTATCAACTGGAATTTTCCATCTTTATCTGAAATTTTCTACAGTGATAATCTTTCTTATTTGTTCACAATGTGTATCAGGTTACAGTAATGTTAAAGGAGAAATTCTGGTCTCTTTTTTTAATATATAACTCTAAAATTTGATACTGTTCCTCTTCGATTAAAAGTTTAATTTATTTTCTGCTGGTTTTTTCCTGTCATATTCAACTTTTTTCATGGAGAGATGCTGGATGTAGTTTGGCTAAGTTATATCTTGCAGACTTGCGTTATCTAGTTGTTGTAATCCTTAACTTGAATGTTATTTGTTACAGGTTGTTGAGACCCGTGTTCAGTTACTTTCCAAACTTGGGGATTCAAATTTATCCGAGAAATCTGACTTGGCTGCTCTTCTTGAATGCCTCACCGTATCCTCTCCATTGTCTTCATTTTCCTTTAATGACAGCTGTTAAATAATCAACTCTCCTAAAACCTCAAACTTGTAGGATTTGAGTTTAATATGAATATCATGCCTTTAACACCTCCCTCATATACAGCTCCATATCTACACGTGGAGAGTCAAATAAACCAAATAGAGTTCTTCATGGACTTTCAAATCAACAAATGGGGAATAAATTGCAAAGAGGTGACTCGAACCTAGGACCTTCTATCAAACCAAGCTTTGATACCATGTTAAACTTTCCTAAAAGCTTAAGCTTGTAGGATTTGGGTTAATATGAATATCATGCCTTTAACAATAGCATTTTTTCCTTTGTGTCCAAAGTTGAAGGGATCCACAGTTATGGACATCTAGCCCTTTAATAATCTATATGAACAACTTCAATTTGCGTTTAATGAATTTTAACAATCATGGGTTAGCTTGCTTTCGAGATAGCAAAGGGTTGGAGGAAGATATAGGAGGTTTGAAGTTTGGTTTCACATAAAAAAATTACCTAGAAAAGAGAAGTATCGATGCATTAGTTATGGTTGACTGAAGAATAGAGTTCTTGCTATGTCTTATATGGTATGCAAACTTTTGTTCTGTAGAATTGTTGTAGTTGATAAATCAATACACACAAGTAAAAGTTAAGGCATTTCCTAAAGTTAAGAGCTATAAACAGAACTCTATGCTATGGAATGTTATACCTGCACTCGATAGGTTAATCTTTCCAATTCATTGAGTAGATTAAACAGAGTTAAGATTTAGATATAAGGTTTCAAGTCATTCCATAATTCATTTAATTGATTCCAATATGCTCAAACCAATTGTACTGTTGGGTTATCAACCATAAGATGTCTAGAACATAGCTAAATAATCAAGACGACGAATCATATGTTTAAATATACACAATATATATATATATATATATATATATATATATAATGCTCTTAATTTGAAAAAAATAATTACTACAAGCAAACAAATGTACCACAAGAAAACTAATCATATAGATCTTCATTCACTACTGTTGTAAGCAACATTTTATTATGATTTGGTGCACATTTAGCATTTATGAGTGATAGACCTTGACTAGATATGTAGTTTTGTTCCACAAAGCATTCGTTTAATGCTATGAACTTCTAATGGGGCATACTAATTTCAAGCATGGTTGTGAGGCATGATAAGTTAAGTATGCAGTTTAGGTATTGGTCAGAGTAATGGTAGGATTAAAGTATAACTTGGATCCCTTAAAAATAGTTAGTGTTTAGGGGATACTTGAATGCTTAAAGGAGGGCTTCAGCCACCTCAAACATGCAAAAAGAAATAGGTGAGAGAGGACTGCTAGAATACCTAGTAACGGCACTCAAATGCCACTAAGGCTGCTCAAGTTCTCCTCAAGAAAACATGAAAATAATAATTTCAATTTTAATTTGATATTATTATTGATCTCCTCTTCCAAAATCTGATTAGACTTGGTAATATAGTCCAACAAGGGTTTTGTTCCTATAAATAGCGAAAGCTTTTTCATTTAAAGTCCATGTGCAAGAATAGAAAATTTTGCCTCTCCTTTGCCTTAAATCTTAAATTCTAAAAGTATTTTTAAGTCAAAGCTTGAAAGCCCCTTAGATAGCCCCCTTGCACTGTTCTTTGGTTTGATCTATTTATTTGTTTTTATCACATTGATTTGAGAATAATGATTATGATCAAACAAAGAAGAATTTTGAAGATAATCAGAATTAGTTTGGATTACTTTTCTTACACCCACCAAGAAGTATCATATAGTGAACACATTTTCATTTGGACCAGTGGTAGAAAATTTTTCATTCTTAGTGAAATGCTTCCTAAGGCTGGCACTCTTATGACTTGGTGTTTTGTCCCTTGAATGCTTTCTATGGGTATATTGTCCTGTTAAAATCTTGTGGACCTAATTGCATAGTTGTTAAATGGGTTTTCATCACATCCTTAGACCACCATAATGTTTGGTTGTCGAATGACCATAATTTGATGTTTAATTTCTTTTACATGCTGTTTAAGTGATATCACTCTGTTCTTTCCTTACCAACATCATAGGCTTATTGGGAAGACTTCACTTGTTTGGATGTATCTCAATGCTTATTAAACAAAACTATTTTGAATGTGGCTGCAAAATACCTAGACTCAGACATATCAGGATGTCTAGGACTATTTCTTGTCCTTGGGATCAAGGTATATTTTATTTTATGCATTGTTCACCTTATTCAATACTGTTTGGTTTCCTACTAATAGTAGAAGTGCATTGTGTAATACATAAGCATTTTTGTACTAGAGCAAGCCTGCGTGGTGTACAAGCATCTGAAGATGACACTTCTGTCAATTGAGGAGTCTCAAGAGGAAGAACATTGCACTCTCTTTTTTCAGGTAATCGATATTTCACATGACGTCAGCCTTAGTCTCTTATAAGAATTTGTATCTGCTTTGTTCCACTGCAATAGAAGATTTCCTGTTGAACAAGAAGTGGCTTATTTAGATTGCTTCTTGATTATGCTTGACTTAGATGCTAATATGATGGATTTCCTTGAGCCAGGGGTATGGATTTAGGGTGTGTATTTCAAGGAGGAAGGCCAGAATTGTTTATTTCCTGCTTCAAATGAAGCTGTTAGAACTTATGTTCAAGAAGCTAATTTATGAGCCAAATATGCCTTTCCTATTGTTTGCACTACAGAAAGAGGATTCATGCATATCAGTAGTCTTTTGAAATTTTGTTTTCCAGATGACACTACTTACCAAAACTCAAAATCTATGAATAATGTAAGATCTAAACATTTCTTGTTACACTTGTCGGATTGCACAAACGAAATTAAAATTGTTAAGCATTAGTTTCCTAATCCATTTTGGAATCCTTTCTTTCTTTCATTTTCTCTTTAGTCTCCTAATTAGACTCTAATTTTGTTTCCTTTCTTTGCTCTAACACTTAGAGTATAAATATGTATGTTCCTTCACTTTTTTAATCAATGAAAATCAAAGAGTTATTTTTACTTAGTGTGGTCATTGAAGATTAGGGTTCGAGGTTTAGCCATGCAATTGATTCGGCAGACACATCCCCAGTGGTTGTGTGTTATTTCGACCACATAAACTCCATCACATAACACCGGGAGATCACAGATGATGTCGGATCCTCTTGACAAAAAAATTTTATGGCGATTTTTCGGCGGCCCTTCTCCCGCAGACCTTCTCTCACAGACCTTCTCTCGCAGACCTTCTCCGATGGACCTTATCCCGCGAACCTTCTCCGATGGACCTTCTCCTGTTGACCTTCTCCGACTGACCTTCTTCATCAGACCTTCTCCGACGGACCTTTTTTCGGTGACTTTTCCAGCAAACTTTTTCGGTGGTCTATTTTTTCCGACAGTCTACTTTCATGCCCTCTTTCGGTCACATTAACTCGTCGTGTAGTCAATTCCGACGACACATCACTCTGGTCACATCAACTTGCCATGTAGTTAATTTTAGCAACCTTTCCAACGACCCCAGATCTACCCATCAGATTAAGTACATATGTAACCTATTTGACCTATATGCTCCAGCTTGAGGGGGAGTGTTAATGATTAGTTTCCTAATCCATTTAAGAATCCTTTCTTTATTTCCTTTTCTCTTTAGTCTCCTAATTAGACTCTAATTTTGTTTCCTTTCTTTGCTCTAACACTTAGAGTATAAATATGTATATCCCTTCACTTTTTTAATCAATGAAAGTTAAATACTTATCTTTCTCTTCACAAAAATATGACTACAATGGTTTAAAAAGCTTATATACTTTTAAATTCTCCATTCTTTATATACTAGAGGTTCACAATTGGACAACCATGGTTTGACCTTCCACTTATTATTATTATTTTTTCTTTTCCTTTTTTCTTTATTATTTCCTTTTCATATTAAACTTTCTGCGACCCTTACAAAGTCTCAAAGGATTTGATTGTTAATTTTACTTTTTATTTAAACATTTTCTTTTCATTTGAGCAATTATCCAAGTTTTTCTTTGAATAACATTGATATTACATTATTTTTACTGAATTGTAATGTTACATTTTTCAAATAGCTATAGCATTTATCCAAGTTTTTTGAGTGTATATATATTTAGGCATGACCACAATCAAACGAGTTTCATGGTGTTGCTATGTTACAAGACTTTTATCCATATATGGTGCCAATTTGTCTCATTTTCATTGGTAGACATGTATCAATGGAAATTTCCATACAAATTTAATAAATTTAGTAAAATTCGATAAAATATTTAGAAATTTTAGTGGGAAACTTTTACAAATGATAAATAATTAATAATCCATCTTCTGAACCAAGTTTCTAAAGTAAACAAGACAATTATGGTATAGTAATCTTGGACAATAAAAGAATGTGTTGAGATGTCAATATTTGGAGTCTCTTTGACCAAATACTTTTTTTTTTTTAATTTTTTATTTCTTCCCACAACTTATCGTGAGTGGAAAATTGTTGAATTTCTCTTTGTCACGTTTTGAACTTTTATATGACATTTGTGAGCGTGGATAGTTAAGCGATTATTAGGAATAGCTATATCTCCTCTTTTAATATTGATACCTTTAAATCTTTCTTTTGAAAATATTAGAGATATCATACACATGTTTAGGTGCTCTTAGCTTTAAGTTGTGTTTGTATTTATCATTATCTCAAAAAATTTGCTATTAAGGTTCATTGAACTAAGTTATTCAAGTGAAGGGGGCTGAATTGAGATTAAGGCAAGGCAAGAAAGTCATTTGAAGTGCAAAACCAGTGGAAAAAACTGAATTCGAATGTCAAATTTCATTAAAGATTGAAATCAGAATTAATTGAAGGAAAAATCGTGTTTTTCATTGATCACAAATAACCTATTTATATACAAGACAATCCTTAAATCAAATAGGAAAGACTATGAAGTTTCCTAACTCTACATGAATAGATGTTTCCTTTTCCTAACTAGTTTCTAATTCTACAATACTATAACACTCCCCTTCAAGTTGGAGCATAGATGTTGATCATGCCTAACTTGTTACAAAGATAACTGACTCGATCCCCACTCAAAGGTTTTATGAAAATATCTCTTAATTATTCTCCAGTCTTTACATATCTTGTAGAGATCAACCCCAAATGAATCTTCTCACGGACAAAATGACAATCTATCTCAATATGTTTGGTTCGTTCATGAAATACCAGGTTAGATGCTATATGCATGGCAACTTGGTTATCACACCAAAGCTTCGCATGTACTGAAGTTTCGATGCCCACTTCCATCAATAGCTAACGTATCCACATGATCTCGCATATAGACTGTGCCATAACTCTATACTCTGACTCCGCACTAGATCGCGAGATAACACTTTGCTTCTTACTCTTCCATGAGATTAAATTTCCTCGAAGCGATATCACGAGGTGGATCTCTATCCTCCTTAGATCACACTTGTTGCGTCGAAAAGCACACAATCCTGGTATGCCCATGCTTCTTATACGATATTCGATGTCTAGGAGCTTCTTTCAAAGAGCATAGGATATGCTCTACAGCCGCCCAATGATTGACCATGGGAGATGACATATACTAACTCAAAACACTTACTGAATAAGCAATATTCGAGTGAGTTACTGTAAGATAATTTAATTTCCCAACCAGTCTTCTGTATCTCTCAGGGTCTTCAAATAGGTCTCCTTCCTTAGTGATCTGCACATTAGGAGTCATAGGAGTAATACTGGGTTTTTTTTCATTTAGAAATGGTTTGGATAACCGTCGAGAGGCACTTTGGATTGGATAACGAATTCGCGCACTTCTCATGACTTCAACACCCGAAATACTTGACATTCTTAAATCCTTTGTGTGAAATTTCTTGTGAAGAAAGGATTGAGATGTCTCACTGGAGTCGCTCAGGTGATGTGATATCATCCACATACGCTACCCGAGTAGAGATAATACCATAAGCGGAATTTTTATAGAGCGAGTGATCGGACTTACTCTTACGACATGCCAAATGTCTCAAGCTACTTTGTTGAATTTTTTCCAAACCAAGCACGGGGATTTTGTTTCAAACTATACAGAAATTTCCGAAGACGACACACCTTTCCTATCTTCCCCTGAGCAACAAAACTCGGAGGTTGCTGCAGGTAAACCTATTCTTGAAGATCTTCATGTAGAAAGGCATTCTTGATATCAAGCTGATGCAAGTCCCAATCATAAGAAGCAACAAGAGAAATAAACAGACGAACATATGTCAGTTTAGCTACAGGAGAAAAAGTATCAGAATAATCAACGCCATAAGTCTGAGCATGACCCTTAGCAACAAGATGGGCCTTCAATCTGTCACTGAGACCTATTAGAAGTTAAACTTTACAGCCAAACGCAATGACAACCAATAGCCTTCTTTCAAGTAGGTAAAGGCACAAGTCCCTATTACCATTGTCATTTAAAGTCGCATTTCATCAACCATAGCACTACGCAACTAGGGTGAGATAAAGCCTCACGGACAGTGTTAGGAAAGAGATAGAATCAAGAGATGCAATAAAGGGATAAGAGGAAGGCGACAAAATGGCCCATAGGAAACAAATGAAAGAGATTGGGTGAAACACAGCAGCGTCTACCTTTACGGAGCTTGATCGGAAGATCATAATTTTGAACTAGATTGATAATAGTGATCGGTGTTAGATTTAGAGATTAGAGGGGTTAAAGCTCCAGGAATATACTTGAGAGTAGTGAGAGGTTTAATAAGACAGGTCTTTGGAGTAGGATCTGGTGGACCCAGTGGAGTCAATGAAACCATTGAGGAAATAGTGTACACTAATAAATCATGGCCCTCCCCTTGACTAGTAATAGGAGAAGAAAGGGAAAATGAGGTAGTCTTAAAGAATGTAACATCAGTAGACACAAAGCCTGCTTGTCGAAGGTGGAATGATAACACCCCTGCCCTTTTGAACACGAGAATATCTACAAAGATACACTTTGGGACTTGGATCAAGTTTAGAGACATGAGGACGAGCAGTCTCGAGACAAAGCGTGTGTATCCAGATACCTTGGGATCAATAGGGGAACAACCAGTTATTTGGAAACAAGCGGTGGTAAGAGTAGCCCCAATTTAAATTGATGATGACATCCTGATGTCCGAACGGGTGGAAGAAGAGCGCATCAACCCAAAATTGTTTGGGAACATGCATCTAGAACAAAAGAGCCTGGGCAATCTCGAGAAGATGCCTATTCTTTCTCTTAGCTACCTCATTTTGAGAGGGTGTATCAACACAAGAGGTTTGATTGAGAATCCTATGTTGTAACATGAAGGATTGAAAAGGTTCCGACAAATATTCCTTGGTGTTATCACTCAATGTTTGAATAGGGACATGAAATTGAATTTGAATTTCAAAATAAAAGACACTAAAATGAGAAAAAAAAGCTCAAAACGACTTTTCATTAGATAAAGACAAGTGACGCGAGAGAAATAGTCAACAAAAGTAATGAAATACTTAAACCCAGTGGGAGAGATAACTGGAAAAGGACCCTAAACATCGGAATAAATTAACTCAAAAGGAGCGGAAGCTTGTTTACTCAAATGCACATGATGAAGCTTAGCATATTGACACGACTCACAATTCAATGAGGATAGATAGAAGCGGGGACCTCACGGCTTCTTGTGAGAGAGAGAATGATGACCTAAATGACAATGTAATTCGAATGGGGTAACAACTCCAGGACAAGCAAAAGACTTTGATACCTCTGTTTCAAGGATGTAGAGACCCACCAAAGACTACGTGTCCTCTGCCAATATTTTCTTACGTCGAAAGATCTTGAATCACTGATAATCGGGAAAGAGATAAGATCTTGCGCGATCAAATTAATACGAGTGAGTTTACTCAGAAATTAAATTAAAAAAGAATTGTGGTAAACTCATAACAGAGGTTAAAGTGACTAGAGGAGACGGATGAATGGTCCCTTACCCAAGGACACAAGACGTTGACCCATTTGCAAGGGTAATAGTAGAGGTAGAAGGGTGGGACTGAAATGTAGTAAATAGTGGATTACGTCATGTGGTCGGGTGGCTCAGTCGATAGCGAAGAGCTCGGAAACATGTGTTGGTTTTACTTGACTCGGCGAGGTGTAGTGATAAGTAGATGCGTAAGTGATTTATGAGGCCGACGATTGAAATCTTGATTGATACGCTACTTCCTACAATTCAAGCGTACATGTCCTGGATTATGGTAATAATGACAACTCCTCCTGAGGGTTTCTTGTTAGTCGTAGAAGCAGATCTAACTCAAACAAACCTCTGAAAATTAAAAAAATACTAGAAAAATAGGATTTTGCAATGCCAAAAAACCACCCTTCCAAGAAAAACACTTCCTTGATGTAGAACATGACCTTATAATCCATAAAACACCATTGGATCTTGAAGAAATCAAGGAGAAAAACACAAAATCCTAGAAAAATAGGGTTGTTAGACACAAATCTTCTGACAATTAATGTTTCAAGGCTCGAATAGGGAAGCCAAGTGGTTGGAAAGCTTTTCGATAGGAGACATCGTCGGAGAAGGAATCACAGTCACGAGAAGTTCTTTGCCACGAATCCATGGGGATAGCCCCGGCTGACAAAATCGGTGCGGGAAGGTGCATTACGGACTTGTTGTTGGAGATCTCTCCCTCAGGCCGATCCTTGTGGGGAGGTAGTTGAGTGGAGATGGTGGCGAGTCGGAAAAAGTTGCAGAGCTTGCGGGAGATGTGTTATGTTTCAAAATTCTAAAAAAAAAAAATTTGCCTCTTTTAGGGCAAATTCGACCCTATGCTTTGATACCATGTAATCAGAATTAATTGAAGGAAAAATCGCGTTTTTCATTGATCACAAATAACCTATTTATATACAAGACAATCCCTAAATCAAATAAGAAAGACTATGAAGTTTCCTAACTCTACATGAATACATGTTTCCTTTTCCCAACTAGTTTCTAATTCTACAATATTATAACAAAGATTAATCTCAAATCCCCCAATACTATTCACTTGCAACAATTGATTGTTTTTTGGATGCTTTGTTTATTATAAGTTTATCAACTCTTCATCATTTTGTTTGGATTTATTTGCCTTGATGTGTCTCTTCCTTTCTTTGCAAGAAAATTATTTTATATTTTATTTATTTACCCCCTCAAGACTACTCAAATGATACTTACAATGTACAAAAAAATAACTCAAATCTCACGCACACATAGTTATCAAAGGCGCCCCTCAGGTGATCTTAAATCCTAGGCGCCACCACTCCCGACGGCAGCGCCTTGCCTCGAGCAGTTTTAGGGTATTTTTTTCCTTTTTTTTTTTCTTCTTCTTCTCTATTTTCCTTGCCGTCGGGCTATGTAGAGAAGCCCTAGGGCTTTTTTTCTGCAGCAGAGACCAAAACAACGTCGTTTTGGTCTTATATATATATTTTCTTTTAAATAGGTCAAACGATTTTAGATTATGCGAGTTAAAAGAAAAGATTTGGTGCACCAAAACGATGTCATTTTGAACCTAGAAGAGCTAAATCGATGTCGTTTTGGGCCCATATGCTTGATTTTCGAGATTTCAGCCCCTTTAGCTCCATTTTTGCCATGTTTCAACTCCAAAAAAAAGTCATACTGTATAATCTTTATAGAAGAGGAGAAGCAAAAAATCAACTAAAATAGCCAAGAAATTGTGAGAAAGTCATGTAAAAATAGGAAACAACCATCATAAAAATCATAAAATATATATTTGACATATGGTGCGCCTCACTTAAAAAAGCCAACACCTAAAGTGCGCCTTGCGCCTCAAGGCCACAAGAGGCTTTTGCGCCTCAAATAACTATGCGCACACCCCACCTAATCAATGAATTCAACTATAGTTTAATGACCATCCAATATAGGCAATTTAGTCTCCAACCAAAGAAGGAAAATGAAAGAGGTCTTGAGCCTTTGTATAAACAGCTCATCCCTAAAAGCAATGCCATCCCTAGACTTCCCTTTTTTTCCCTTTATCAAACCTAACTTCAATATGATTTTCTTTGCCTCGTGATGTACTACATGTCTTTTAGATAGCTTTTTTTTTTTTTTTACATTTTTTGCTCTTATTTAATGTCTCTATTGCTAGTTTTTCAGCTTTAGGAAGATCTATTTCCATCAAAAGATATCCTCAATTTTCTTTTGTCATTTTGTTGATGCATATAAATGTGGACCATTTTTTTAGTTCTTGAAACTATCTGTGATCTGGCCTCAATTTAGTTTTGAATGTCTTTTGCAGTTGCTTTTGGATTTCTTTAGCTTCTCCGCTGCTGTTTTCTCAGCTTTGGCAAGATATCCTGTTTCTGAAGACAAGGAGTTGATAGTTATTGTTGAAAGATTCATTCTGGAACAATTAAATATAGCAAAAGAATCCATATCTGAAGTTAAGGTACCATTACTTTCATTATGTTTCTCTTTTTAATCATAGAGCATCTTCTTTAAGGAACTAATTGATCTAGGACAATAGAGAGAAAATAATACCGATAAGAAATCTAGAAGTTAAAGAGAGATCTATGAATAATTATGAATATGATAATAAAATTTCTCCTGTGTTTAACATCACTATGCTTATATGTAGGTAGTCAATTCTAACTCTTGTAGGAAATTAATATTAATAGTCCTAATTGTTATGAAATTCTATCACTTAAATAATAATAACCCTAAAACAAATTATAAATAACCAAATAGAATATCATCACTTCTTATATTTACTCTACACACATGCATGATTACATATCTTTACCTCCTCCATTTCCCTTTGTTTGAAGAACTGATTACAACAAGTTATATAGAAGATGATCTAGAAAATTAGGATGAAGTTGTTGAAACTCATCATTAGTAACCCAAGGATCATCAGTAAAGGATGATTTTCCCATCAAACAAATGTTGACCTAAAATAGAAGGGGAAGGCACATACTACTCTATGAATACATCCACAAGTTAGAGCCAATGAAGTAGAAGCAACATAAAATGTTAGATTAAAGGATTGTCCATTGAGAACTGTTGAGAATCATAAGATCTTCTTAGAATATCATCTGATTTATTCCCTTCCTGTCTTGTACAATAGTTTTCCTTTTTTTTTTTTGTATTTGATTTATTTTCTTTTTATGTCTTCCTGATGTATATAAGTAGGTA